>ML663006.1:8626360-8947569 GCA_007570785.1 Antilocapra americana | reverse complement strand
GCCAAAGTTCGCGGGTGCGCCCCGCGCCGCGCCGGGCCTCGGGTCGGGCCGGGCCGGGGCCGGGGCCCGGGTCGCGGGCGGCCGCCGCGGTCCCCCCCACGCCGGCGGCCGAGGGCTCGTGGGGAGCGCGGCGAGCGAGGGCGGGGGAGGCTTTCTCGGCTCCTTTTTCCTCCGGCTTTTGGGCGGCTCGGCGAGGGCCCCTGCCGGCGGGAATCGGGAGCGGCCCGGCCGCGCCGGGAGCGGGGCGCCGGGAGCGGGGCACGGGGCCGCCCTTGGGGACCTGGGGGGCAGGCCCGGGCGGGGGGTCCGGGCGGCAGGGGTGCACGTGAGCAAGGCCGGGCCACGCGCAGGCGGCGCTGCGGGGCGGCGAGAGCGCCAGGTTGCAGCCGCCCCCGAGGGCGCGGGGCCGCTGGGGTCACCGGAGGTGCAGGGGAGGTGGTCTGTGGACGCCCGCCCGGCCTGGCGTGGGGGAGCGGGTGCCCCAAACGGGGCGCACGGGAGGTCTCCTCTGGCGTGCGCGAAGTGAGAGAAGTTGGAGAAGACCGGGGGCTTCGGAGTTGTCTGCAGGCGGAGGGCGGGGGAGGCACTGCAGCCGGGGTCTCGCACCTTGGAGCCCCCAAATCTGGGTTTAGAGGGGCCTCTCTGCAGGAGCCGTGCTCTCCCTGCTGGCGCTGAAGCTGAGCGGTCCTAGGAAACTCCTGCATAAGTTGTCTGGCAGCTTTAGGCTGAGCCCGGGGGTCTCGCTCCTGAGACCGGGGTGGGGCGAGGTGTGTGTGTGGGAGGGGGCACGCGGGGTGTGTGTGGCTGGTGGTAAAATTTTGTGGGGTTCTTAGGTGACTGACTCTGTCCTCGCTCACCGAGGTTCTCCTTTAGACTCTTGGTGGGAAACTTCCATAAAAGCGAGGTGCATGGAGGGTGGTGGGTGGAGGCAGGGGCTTGGCAGGGAGGAGATGGGCCTCGCTGGTCAGAAATGCCACGCTGGCAGTTGGCCGAAAGTTTTGGGCCTTGTCTCCAAATGTTGACTCCATAACTCCAAAATCTGAAGGGCGCCCCAGAAAAGCACTAAGTGTATATGCATGTATGTATATACCTACACATAGGTGTATATAGGTGTGTGTGTGTATTTAACTTGGACAAAGATTTGGGAATTGGAAAGTGTTAAGATTCAGGGTGTGGATGGCTGCGGGGTTGGTCAAGTGTGGGCTCTATCTGAGCCCCAAGAGCAATTGGCCCCTATTTTCACCTGAAATGTTCTTATCTCTGGGGTCTGCACACCTTAAGAGGCAGGCTTTGTGGCCACAGTGTTTCTCACTGCCTCCCTCCTCTGACTCTGGGATGGGATGGTGGAGGATCTTACTGCCGGCCCAGGTCGGCGGGAAGGGTCAGGCTGCCCTCCTGCAGTTTAGGCAGGGGCCCTGAACCTGGCCCTTTGGGGACTGGGGTCCCAGAGGGAGCGAGTCACCCGCTTAAGCACCCTGAAGCCCTGCTCTGGGCTGGCTAGCACCTGTGCCCAGATTGTTTCCCTCTCCTGTGGTGAACTCCAGTAGGAGCGCTGAGGTCTCCAGATCTCTGGTGTTCGGGTGAGGGGCCGCCCCCCCTCCGCGTGGACCCCTTTAGAAAGCCTGCATCTCCTGTGCCATTTGCATCCAAGATGGACTCTCCGCTGCCGCTCCTCCAGCTTCCTTGTCATCATCCCTCACGCCCTCCAGCCCTGCCTCCTGCTCGCGAGTTGCCAAGCCGCGGCCTGGCCGGCGGTGGCAGTGGCGGAGTTAGACAAAGCCCCCGCCTCCCCGCCAGAGAGCCCCCCCAGGCGCCCCAAGTGGCGGGAAGGCCGCCAGCTCCCCAGGCCCGGGCCGCTCTTTGTCTGGCGTGGGGGCGGGGAGCCGAGCCTGGCCCCAGGAGCTGCTGGCCTTTGCCAATCCCTCCCTCGGCTCAGGGCCCTCCCTGGTCCCCGCACACAGCGCGCATTGTCTGCGATGCTCCGAGACGACCGTGCTCACGCCCTGTCTGGTTTTCTCCTTGGCCTTGGGCAGCCGGACCTCCGGCCCTTCCTGCATCTGCAGGAAGCTGTGGGCATGAGTGGAGCTTGGGGCCCCTCCGCCAACTCTTCCCAGGGCCACAGACACCCGCCTCTGAACACTGAGCAAAGGACTGGCTCAGAGTCGGGGTCGCCTACCACACCACCCAGGTGATAGGAAAGTCAAGCTCTGGGCTCTTGCCTGACTTGTCTGCACTACCTCCACGCCTGCAACCCATTCCTTCTTCCTCTCTCAGGACCTAACCCCAGCACATTGGAGGAGCAGGTTCTAGAGCCTTTAGACATTCTGCTGGGAACCATTACCTCAAACAGATGAAGAAACTGAGGCCCAGAGAGAGAAGGACCATGTCGTAGGTCATGTAGCCCAGTATGGCACAGCTGGCCTGGTTCCCAGTCCAGACCCTTGCCTGCAGGAGAGAGAATGGGTCAGGGAGACAAGACACAGAATATAGTAATAGGCGACGGAGGAGGGCAGGAGACGGGACAGAGAATGCACTCATCTCCTGTCTGGGAGCTGGAATCTTCCAGATGCCTTGAAGTGCTGAGCAGTGCCATGGACCCCCACTCCCCCACTCTTGCCTTTAGCATCCCAGCCTTACAGAGAGAAGTGTAAGAACTTGCAGTGGTTGGGACTTGAACCCTGGCCTGGGGCAGTGAAGCCTGAGCTACCCAGACCACACTCATCACCCACATCAGAAGGCCAGGAAATTGGGTTTTGGCTGATGTGGTGAGGGGAGCTGTTGAGGGGGGCACCCACTATATTCCCTTGCTCTGGCCATTGCACGTCCATGGTTGTCTCAGACGGAGGTCACAGATGTGAGTGAGGTCACAGATGTGAATGTGGTTCTGTATAGCACAAGTGTGTGAGCAGCCCTTCTTTTTAGAGGCATGGCAGCTGGGTGCTGTGCTCAGTCCCCAGGTTAGAGGTGGCAGAATCCATGTTTCCTGCCTGGGCATCCCATGCTTGGGCATGAATCTGGGCCCCATTGGAGACATCCAGGGCCAGTCAGGTTGGGTACAGAACTGTCCCTAGCTCCTGGACAGAGGGACCGGTGTGAGGTGTTAGCCTCTTCTGTGCTGTGTGCTGTGTGCCTGGGGGCAGTGCCCACCCTCTCTGATCTGTTTCACTCTCTGCAGTGAGGGACTCCAGGGCTCCGTCTAGCTCCAGCAGCCTGACTCCCTGAACTTCCTTCCTCTCCCGCCCCTCCCCTTGCCCACACCAGATGAGCAGCTGGTCGGTTTGGCTGGCCTGGCACCAGCTGTCCATCCCCGGGGCCAAGTCTGCAGAGCCCTCTGTGTGCGTGAGAGAGAAAGAGAGAGAGAAACCGTTTGGCTCCGGGGGCGGCAGGCAGAGGGGAAGCTGCTCCCGGGCCAGGCGTGGAGGCAGGCGGGCCGCTGCTGAGGAGGGCTAGGTAAATTCTCCATGGTTACCGCTGTTTGTAATTCCGCAGGACATCCTTTACCCGCTAATGGCCACTTGGACGCCATTATGGGTCTGCGTGCTTCCAGCTACTGAGCTGGAGCTGGAATATTCTCTGCTGCGGACCTCCCCATCCCCCATCCCCCATCCAGGAGACTTCATTCTGAGCCAGGCCCTGGCCCCATGTGGCCCCTCCACTGAGGGACAGCATCTTCCAGT
This sequence comes from Antilocapra americana, assembly GCA_007570785.1. NCBI lineage: Eukaryota > Metazoa > Chordata > Mammalia > Artiodactyla > Antilocapridae > Antilocapra > Antilocapra americana. The sequence continues at coordinate 8,943,892 of ML663006.1, read as the reverse complement.
GTGGCAATCCATAAATCAGGTTTTACTCCTCCCCTCTGGGGGCATAAGCCATCTAAGCATAGATTCAGACTGGCAAGAGTCTGGTCCCCTCTTTGGGGAGGAGTGACGGGAGCTCAGAGAGGTTGAGGGACTTGTCCAGGATACACAGGCTGTGATGTGCTCCAGATTCCTGACTTGGTGTCCAGTGGGCTTCTCAGGTGGCACTAGTGGTAAAAGAACCCTCTGCCAATGCAGGAGATGTGGGTTTGGTCCCTGGGTCGGGAAGATCCCCTGGAGGATGGCATGGCAACCCACTCCAGTGTTTTTGCCTGGAGAATCGATGGACAGAGAAGCCTGGTGGACTACAGTCCATGGGGTCACCAAGAGTCAGGCTCGACTGAAGCGACTGAACATACACCCACGCCAGTCCCCGGCCAGGGTTGGGCCAAGAACTCCAAAACCTTCCCGTCCTCCTCACTGTATGGTCCAGCAGAAGTCTGGGCACACAGGAAGTCTTAGCCCGAGTGTGGACCAGCCTAAGTAGCAGGTGGGCTCTTGTGGCAGCCATGGGTCCCTAGGCTATCAACCTTTGAGGCACAGGACCCAGGGAAAGGGGACTTGAAAGGATTAGGCTGAGAATAGCAGCAGATTTCCTCTTTGATGGCATGAATGGGAAGGAGCTCTGTGATTGATTAGCAATGTCTGCTGGGGTGGGGGGTGGGAGGGTGGCCCGGCAGTGGTCTGTTAGCTACTTCTTACTGTCAGTCGTTTAGGCCAAGTGTCAGTCTCCGCCAAGTTAGAGGATGGGAGGAGGGGTCTCTGTCCTCGGAGACAAAAGACCATTGTTGGCAGGGGGCTCAAGAGTCCTGACCTTGGCTATGGCTACAGTTAGCCAAAGCTCCTGGATTACTGACTTCTGTCTCCTCCCCCACAGCTGGGAGTGTCCACCCGCCCTCCACCAGCATGGCGACATCTTCACAGTACCGCCAGCTGCTGAGTGACTATGGGCCGCCATCTCTAGGCTACACCCAGGTATGGCAGCGGGGGTGATGCGGGGTTGGGGGAGGACCCTGGGGGCGGCCTGGAGGGGAGGCAGTGGCAGGAGTAGAAATGATGGAATGGTGTGGTCACCCCAGCTTCCTCAACCCGGGGCCCTGGCTGGGCTCGTGTTCAGGGCTCAGGGCCTTGGAATGGAGAAGTGGTGAGAGGTTCATGGGGGACACTGAGTGACAGGAAGGGGTGGGAGAGTCCAGAGACGCTGGAAGCCCCGGGAGCCACAGTTCCCATTGGGGCCACTACCCCCATGTGTGTCCCTGGTCGGTCTCCTCATGCCTGGTGCCTGGGCAAATGAGGTCCGGCCTGGACTCTGGACCTGAGCTTAGACAGAGGGGAGGGGACCCTGTTCCCACTCACTTGTCACAAGGTCATGGCCCCAGCCTGTAGCCTAGTGGAGCCCAGGTGGGTTTTATCAAGAGCTGGTGGCCTGAGTTTTACACCTGGTTCCACTGGTCACAGGGCTGTGACCCCGCCTCCTCCACCCCAAAACTAGTCGAGACTGACTTTCCCCTTCGGGTTGGGGGGCCATCAGTGGAGGCAGCTTCCGCTCCTTAGGAAGTGCTGCCTTGAGGTGGGGGATGGGGGGCACGCCTGGGCCACCAGCCAAGAGATTCTCTCTTGTGTTCCGATGTCGCCAGGGAGGCTTGTCCTGCCCTGGGGATGAGGTGGCAGCCCACAGCCATGCCCCGCCAGGCCCTTCTGTCCCCCGAGGGGAAACGGGTGGGGGCGAGGGCCCCCCTGAAGAGGTGGTGGCTGGAGGATGGGGCCAGGCTCAGCCTGGACAGACCCCGGAGTGTCCTGGCCTTGAGGTGGCGGCCAGAGCAGAGGAGGCAGGACCGTGGGGCCCAGGGGAGGCGCCCAGAGGGTGCCAAGGAGCTGGACAAGGAGAGGAGGAAGGACCGGGAGGCCAGGAAGCAGAGGCGGCAGGAGCAGGCGAGGGCCTCCACGGGGAGGTGGCCAGCCTGATGCTGCTGGTGGGGGCGGGGAGGCCCCAGCAGGCTGGTGGGAACTCGGCCTCACTGATCATTATGTTTGCTGGGGGCAGTTGGAGGGGGGTCTAGAAGGAAAGGGTTTCTGTGTGGTGGACCCTGCCGGTGTGGGGAGGAGGGATGACTCTAAATACATTCTGGGTTGTGTCTGGGTGGCCTCTGGCAGTTTTTCTGGTCCTGCTGACCCCCTAGTGTGGTGTCCATCTCGTCCAGTCACTCTGGACCCCCAGCCCTCCTGGGATCACTTGCCTAGCCATGGCTCCTTCCAGGAAATTCTCAGTGATCACCTTTCTGTCGACTTTGTTTATTCCTTATTTGAGATGATCAGAGGGCTTTCTGGAAGACTGCTGGGTGGTGGCCCTGAGTGTACGAGGACAGTAGAGAGGGCCGGCTCCCTGGTCTGTAGTTGTTGCCCAGAGGGAACGTGCCTGACCGCGGTGGAGGCAGCTGTGCTGGGAGTCTGGGCCGGGCCACCCTCCCTCCGCCCTGCTGCCTGTGGGCTTGGGCCTCTCCCCTCCCCTGGCTCCGTGCCACTGGCGTGCAGTGGGGTCCTGACTGTGGCATTGAGGTCAGGTTGGGCGCAATCCTTCTGAACTCTTTCCTTTCTGGTTCCAGGGCACTGGGAACAGCCAGGTGCCCCAGAGCAAATATGCCGAGCTGCTGGCCATCATCGAAGAGCTGGGGAAGGAGATCAGACCTACCTATGCGGGCAGCAAGAGTGCGATGGAGAGACTAAAACGAGGTAAGTCATGGGCCCTGGACTCCTCTAGGGGGTGATGCCTTTCTGCTGGCTGACCCCCGGCACTGGCTCTCTACATGTCTTGAAAGATCTTTCAGGGAAAACGGAAGGTGGCAGACAGGCGCATCTCCTGCGGCATAGGGGCTCTCCTTTGGTTTCAGAGTGACTGTTGGGGCAGCATGAGCTAGACTGTCCCGGGGATCTGAAGGGAAGGGGCTTGGCGGCCAATTGTCAGACGAGGCATCTGAGAAGGGAAGCTCCAGGACCTCCCTGGGGGGGTCCAGTGGTCAAAACTCTGTGCTTTTGCTGCAGGGGGGGTGCAGGTTTGATTCCTGTGGGGGAACCAAGATCCCATAGTCTGCGTGGCCAAAAAAAAAAGCCTTTGTACCCAGATCCCACAGCTCTGCCTCATGTCTGCTTTGCTCCCGCTGGCCGACTCTGGTCCTGGGAGCCCCAGGCAGCCCAGCACAGCGGGCCCCCCTCTGGGGGAGGCCAGTGACCCGGGCTGCAGGGGCCCGCATTGCCCCGTGCTGTCCTCTTTGGAGCGGCCCGGGGGGGGTGGGGGGGGGAGGGTGGGGGGTGCTTGGAAGTTTTTTCCTGACTGAAGGGGGGGGGGGGGCGGGAGGCTGGTGTCATTGGGAGAAAGGGACTCACGTGAAGATGTGACTGGCCAGCTGACTTCAGAAGGCAGTGAAATAGGTTGGTTGCTGCTTCACGAAGTGAAAGGGGAGTGGAGAGGAGAAAAGGATTTCTATTTTAGAAGGTGGCAGTTCAGAGCATGGTGGCTTATGTGCGAATTTAATTTTAGGAGGGTTTTTTCTTTTTTTTTTTTTAAGGTTAGAGAAGCAACTTTGGAGAAAAACGAGAGAGGGGAACATTCTGTGGCTGTAAATCTGGGGCGTGACGGAGCGGGGGGTTGGTGCGGCAGTAGTCAAGCCGCTCCAGTGATGGGCAAGGCTGCCTGAGGACAGGATTCCCCCTCCCCCCAAAACAGTAGCTGGTGGTGACTACCTGTGTGAAGAGCCTGATTGCAAAGCCGGGTCAGAGAATGACAGACGTCAGTGTGGGGAGGGGAGGCTGGCAGTAGGGGCTGGAAGAGGCCTTGGGGGAGAGAATGAGCTTAACCCCAGCCCAACCGCAGGGGTCAGGAGGGCATCACTCCGCCCACAGTCCTGGTAAACTGGAGTGCTGGTTGCCTGACTGGGCATGCCTGCGGAGATGCTGGGCCCCAGAGTCTGTCTGATGGGCTATCTGTAGCCACCCAGCAAAGCTGGCAGTTCAGGGCAACACGTGGATATTCCTGGCGATTGGTGCAGGGCACATCCTGGGTGAGCACCTAGTCCCACAGTTGCCCTGACCAGTAGCTGAGAGAGCGTGCCAAGTTTACATCATAGCAAGGAAGGAGGGTCCTAGGGCATGGGGAATCAGGCACCAAGAATGCTATTTGCATTTTTATTATGCTATTTTTTGGCTGCACCACACAGCATGCAGGATCTTGGTTCCCCAACCAGAGATGAACCCACGTCCCCTGCAGTAGAAGCATGGCGTCTGAACCACTGGACCACCAGGGAAGTTCCTATTTGTGGTTTTTAAGGATGGGAAAAAAATCTGTGACATGTCAAAAGTCTGTGAAACTCAAGAGTTTAAATAGAGACTTAAATCCATTGGTCACACCCATCACCTGTGTAATGTCTGGGCTCTGTCGAGGTATGATGGCAGAGTGGAGCAGCTGTGACAGTTGGCTGTATGTATGCCCTTCACTGAAAGTCTTCAGAAGCTCTGGGAAATAAGATTTGTGAGACAGGGATACCTGAGTGACTTGGGGTGTCATTACTGGGGCCTTCTTGGGGTCAGCTCTTAGCAGGAATAGATTGTTGGTGTCGATTAAAATGAGGTAAGTGTTTCATGAAGTTTAGTAAAGCCAAAACAAAAACAAAACCCAAATAAACGATAACTCCCAAACCATAGTGATAACAGATGAGGGGAAAATCAAATCGTAGGTGGCACCAGTCCCTAGCGGAAAGGATGAAGCAGTAGACCAGAGTGGACTGAGCGAGCCTGCGTCTTGTGCCCACACCTGGGCAGGCTACCTGGCGCCCCCAAGTCCTCTGTAGAATTTAGGAAAAATAATGGTTTGAAAGCTCCATAGTGGGTTTCCCAGGTGGCACCAGTAGTCAAGAACCTGCCTGCCAGTGCAGGAGACAAAAGATGTGGGTTTGATCCCTGGGTTGGGATGATCCCCTGGAGGGAGGGTATGGCAACCCTCCAGTATTCTTGCTTCGAGAAACCCATGGACAGAGGAGCCTAGAGGACTACAGTCCATGGGGTTGCAAAGAGTCGGACACGACTGAAGCGACTTGGTCTGCAGTCTCCATCACGGGTCCTCGCTTAAAGAACTTGGGTGGAAACACTTATTCCTGGCATCTGGATGGTAACATAGTTTGTGTAGAGAGTAATGTCAGGAAAAGAGAGCTTGCTGGTTTGTCATCTTGAGCACAGGAAGAAATACTTTTAGGGAGATGTGACGAGGAGTGTTGGCTTGGAGGGATAGGATGGGGTTTGGGTCGCAGAATGCAGGTCCCGCCTTCTGTCCAATCTGAGGTTTCTGCAGCTGGTTGTGGAAGGACTGCTCTCCACTCCTGGAGTTGGTGCTCCCTCTGACACCTGTCTCTGCTTCTCTTCCAGGCATCATCCATGCCCGAGGATTGGTGCGGGAGTGCCTGGCTGAAACGGAACGGAATGCCAGGTCCTAGCTGCCTTGTGAGCCTGGAAGGTTTTCCAGCTTCTTCCCAGAGGAGAAGTTACGGTTCACCTCCCTTGTTCAGATGAAAGTTTTGTTTTCAAAATGGTTAACCAGTTCAGTTTCTCCTCCCCCTGCCCCTCCCATGGTTCCCTTAGGCTCTGAATCTACAGTCTCTTTAAGATTGAGGAAAGATTTTGCAATCGATTAGGAGTCACATCTGAAATAGTTAGGAACTTCCCAGGTGTTTGTGGTTTTGGTTTTTAAAAGCATTGATTCAAAAGATGCACGTAGAAGTTACCTATCTTACAGCAAACTAGTTTTGACTTAAGATACCAGTGTCTGGTTTTCTTTTGAATACATTTATGTTAACCCAGATTGTTCTGTGTTCCTTTTCACAAGCTGATACAACTTGAATTTTTTTTTTTTAGTAGTATGGACTTGAGAGCACACTTAACCTAGTAGCCAGTCCCCTCGTTTGCCATACAGTATAGATTCTGCTTAATGTAACTTCTTTTTTGCTTAAGCATATTTGCATGATTATTAGTGCTTTGAAGTCCATTCTAAAATGCACAAGTTATAAATACAGAAGAAAGAGCAACCTCCCAAACCAAACCTAACAAGGACCCTGAAATTTTTCCTAAGACTGTATGTAGATTTCAGTTCTGCCTTTTCTGAGGGTTGACCCAAACATCTGGAAGAAAATGGAACTGTTTGCGTCTTTGTATTTATTACTTGATGTAATAAAGCTTATTTTCATTAACAGCTTGTATTAAGATGTGGGTTCCTTGAATTCTTGGTGATGTTTTAAAAAAACAGCTCCTCAGCGAGAGGTGGGAGGGACCTGTCAAAGGGCATTTTCCCACCTGGTCCAGGAATGTTTTGTGTGACAGTATCAGTAGCACAACGGGCCAGCGACGGGATGTGATGGGTAAGTCGGAAGGCAAGGATCAGGTGAAGCTGCACAGTGGATGCATTTTAGTGACAGCAGGTGTAAGTGAATGCCAGGAAGGCGAGCAAGAGTAGAGGCTGTGTCGCTTTTCTCTAGTCGCGGTGCGCAGGCTTCTCACTGACTGCGGCGGCCTCACTTGTGGTGCAGAGGCTCCAGGGCACAGGGGCTCAGTCGTGCGGCTCCCGGGCGCTAGAGCACAGGCTCAATAGCTGTGGCGTATGGGATCTTCCCAGATCAGGGGTAGAGCCTGTCTCCTGCATCAGCAGGTGGACTCTTCACCACTGAGCCCCGTGGGAAGCCTTGATCCTGCCCTTTCTGAGCTCTCCTCACTTAGGCCATTCTGTGTTTAGCAACTTATCCTGTGAGCTTTTTTTTTTTTTTCATGCAGCTACTAAACTCCAGCTGGCTACTTACCCTGTTCGCACCAGATGGTAAGAACTAGTTGCCCTGGTGCTGGGAAAAGTGGGTTGCCTGGGATGGCCTGAGAATCCACGGGAACCCCAGGAGTGCCTTCCAAAGGGACTTCGGGGTCATCTTTACTGTATTCCTTAGGCACCGATCCCCATGTAATGAGGGTTTACCGTGGTGAGAGGTAAGACTTAAGAGGGATGTGGTCGGATTTACAGGTATGAGGCCAGGCCCCAGCCATGACAGCTCTAAAGGCCATGAGGTGGGTATTAGGGAGCTGGCTTGTCTGCATCTCCTTCATGGACATGACAAGAAATTCATAAAGGTTCAAGGCAGACAGAAATTAAAGCACCTCTCCCTCTTGTCTGAAGCTCCCCTGAATTTCCTATCCACTATTAAGGTCTCCTGTACCATTCCAGATGCTTCTTTTGACTACCTTCTAAAAGGAGGTTGGAGCTCGGAAGGGCTCTGCACACTGTGGCCAGAGGTCCAGAGCCTTGAATGGAGCTAAGCTTCCAAACCAGGCCATTGCCAGGTGGGAAGAGCCTTACCTGGTTTCCTTACAAGTCATTTTACTGGGATGCGTGCAATCTGACTTCCCTCATAGCTCAGTTGGTAAAGAATTTGCCTGCAATGCAGGAGACCCAGGTTTGATTCTTGGGTTGGGAAGATCCTCTGGAGAAGGAAATAGTAACCCACTCCAGTATTCTTGCCTGGAGAATCCCATGGACAGAGGGTCCATGGGGTCCCAAGAGTTGGACATGCCTTAGCAACTAAACCACCACCACCATGCAGTGTGGTCTTCAGTGAAAAAATGAGGCAGGTCCTGTGTCTGACAGTGGCCTTCTCACCTCATGATTTTTGTTTCCTTCCTAGTTTTTTGCATAAACTCTGGATGGATTCTAATAAACCAAGCTACTAACATGCCTACCTTCTCCCTTCCCCCACCAACAATCTGTAAGGTCAGATCTGGCTTGAGGGATTGTATCAAGCAAATTCACACATCAAGTTTCTGAAACCTCATCTCTTATAAATCTGCTACTTGTAGATCCACATACAGGGAATGACGTGTGTATTTCCACACCAGAGCAGTCACTTGTCCACAGTCTATTAAGCTAATGGCGTAAATGGGCAGGTGGGTTACCAACTTGTAAATCTTCTGCCATCTTGTTTTCTTTTCTTCTCTTAACCTGACATGAAGCTGACATCCACGTGTCAATGATCAGTGACATCCCAGCGGATGACAGGAGGCACTAAAAATGCTATTGCTTGACTCAATTCTATCATTTTCCATAAAAAGTCTGTTACTGTTTTTTTTTCCAAAAATACTTTCACTTCTCACTTTTGATAATAAAATATGATACAGTCACACAAATGTATAGCTTAAAAGGGGACATGCTTCTACTTACAGCCCTGGTGGGGAGAGGACTCTGCAGCTGCCCAGAGGCCCTCCAAGCCTCCCGTCACCATAACCTTTCCTCGCTACCCCCAAGCACCCCTGTTCCTTCTCCAGTAATGACTTCCTTGTGTTTCTTTACAGTTTTATTCTCAGAGTCTGCATCTCTATTCGTGACAGTCTGTCTGCCGCTTAGAGACTTGGCTGTCTCTGGGGCCCGGCAGGCACACACACACTCCTCTGAAAGCCGCCACCCTGGAGGCCAGTCGGCAGGTTCCGTTAGAACCCGCAGTCTTCTCCGGGCACATTTTTACTGGATTCCCACTGTTCTTTCAAGAGTTTCTTTTTCTCGAGGGTTTCCTTTGCTCTTTTTTTTCTTTCTTGCTTTCTCTTCTCTGCCTCGCGTTTTTCTCTGCAAACGAGACTGTTTTTGCCATTGTAGAAGACGTCCACTTTCTCTTGCAGGATTCTCCGAGCTAGCTTTCTGTTTTGGTCAACGGATCTGGTCTGGTGGCACTGTAAGAGATGATATTTTATCATGTGAAAGCTGGTGTGTCCTGGGCAGTACCTTGGGAATCTAATTAGACAACCTCATCCCTTTACAGAGGGGTCGGGCCTGCAGGGGCAAAGCCACTTGTCAGGACTCCCGGCGGGTCAGCGGCAGAACGAAGGCCAAGGCCGCTCCTGCCTCTGCCCAGCCAGTGCCCAGTCCCATAACCCAGCTGTGTTATGTGGCTTTCACTGTGACTGTGCCAATGTTTGGAGTGTTGTTTTGTTTAGAAGTAACAACAGCCTTCAAAGCAAGTCCCCAGATAATTTTGGAAATGTCAACCAGTGTGTCTAAGCAAACCCTCTTCTGTGCCCTGTTTATAAACTTCTGTCTGAAGGAGGAAAATAGCCTCTTTTGGCATTAGTGGTAAAGAACCTGTCTGCTAATGTAGGAGACGTGAAAGACGTGGGTTCACCCCTGGGTTGGGAAGATCCCCTGGAGAAGGGAATGGCAACCCACTCCAGTATTCTTGGCTGGAGAATCCCATGGATAGAGAAGGCTGGTGGGTTACAGTCCATGGGGTGGCAAAGAGTTGGACACCCCTATAGTGACTTAGCATGCACCCATGCACTATTAGTCAACCAAGATGTTCATTATATAACATAACTGGCGAGTGCCTTGCAAAGCTAATTTGCTTGATAAATTGTTAAATTAGGGTGAAAAGATAATATTTCGAGCAAATTTGGAGTAAGCTATATGAAATAGGCTAAACAAATTTTAACTATGTCAGGTTTCAGAGTTTTCTTTGTTGCTCATGAATAACAGCTTTTTCAAGGAGGAAACGAAAAATGATTGAGATTTTAACTAATATGCTCAGAAATATGGCAGCAGAGAACAGCTGTCAGGACCAGACTTTGGGTTTGGTCCGAGTTGACTCTGGCAGCTGGAGGAACCTCTCTGGGCCTCAGCCTCCACCTTATGAGCATGGGCTTGTAAAGATTAAAGAGTTAATGTGATTGTGAAGCTGCTTAGAACAGCAGGCAACATGCTCACGTGATATGTAAGTACTTGCTAAGGTACCACTGGGGTAGGAAAACCCGCCCCTCCTCCCTCCACTGTGCCTCGAGGCTTGTGCTGCCTTCAGGACCCTGGGGCTACGGGACAGACCGGCAGTTCCAGAGCCAGTTGAGGCCACCACCAAACCAGGAAACAGGAGAAAGCAGTACACCCTTTCTTAGAGCGCAGCATGCCGGCTTGGCCACGTTCAGATCAGCGGTTGGATTTTTATATTCTGGAGGCTCTGCCGGCCCGTTCTGCTGACGGCTGACATCAGTTTGCCTCGTTACCTCATTCAGACCTCCAGAAGGGCAGGTGTCGCTGACATTTACCAAAGGGGGACAGAGAGACATGGAGGGCACAGCCATCTGAGTCATCAGCCAGGTGGCTAAGGGCTGAGCCTGCTGGCAGCCAGCCTGGGCCCGCGGGCTGCTCGGGGGCCCGGAGCCCATGGCAGGGCCACAGACAGAGCCCTCTGCAGCCCAGTGGCTCGACGAACTGTGGGGCCTGCCAAGTTCAAGGACGGCAGCAGCAAGAGCGCAGCTGCACAGGATCCTGGGAGGGGGCTCCTGGGGCTGGGCCCGAGACCCACAGTCCCCCTACTGCTGGGGGCCACAGCTGTCACTCAGGAGAAATCAGGGGACCCCGAGACCACCTTCCTCTACCTTGACGACGATGCCCGAGGGCACGTGTCTCAGCACCACGCAGTTGCTTGTTTTGTTGGTTGCCTGGCCCCCTGGACCGTGGCCTTTCACGAACTGCTCTTCAAGCTCATGCTCGTCCAGGGAGAGCAGCGTGGGGCGGTCCTTCTTGCCAGCCGCCTGCACCAAAGTGGCCACCATTCCTGGGGACAGGAGCGGCAGCTTCTCGCAGAGCCGGAGTCCCCAGGGCACCGGGCACACTCTGGTCAGTGGGGTGGGAAAACGGAACAGGCCCGAGGTACTCATGGCGAGGGGCTCTTAGGACCTGAATCAGACAGAGGAGAGCCCTCAGCGTCATCTGCTCTCAAGATTACATGAACACTTCAGGTTCTAAGATCACCTCTTAGGCACCAGTTCAAACAATCACCGCCCATCTGGCAGGCAGGGGATTTAGGAAATCCATGCAGACAGGACACCCGGCCACACACACACCTCTCCGGCCCTGCATTGTCTATAGTGTTCTGCACAGCAGTACATGCCCTGCCAGCTGGTAAACATTTTCTTGTAAACGGACCAAAAATATCTTCAAAGTGCCCAGAGGTGCCGTTTTCTCAGGAAGGAGAGGCTGCGAGTGTGAAATTCAAAAGCACGGGGCTGTAATTTGATAAAGAAATACTCCATAGGACACCAAGCAAGACTTAGAATCTGAGTCAAGTGTAATGATTTAAGCGTGTGAGAATCTCTGAAATCAAAATGAAAAGACAACAGTATGTGATGGTCTGTTTTAGAGCTGAGCTTAAACAGTCTGACACAGTAAATATCACTATCAATCAATGTCCTGATTGTTGTTTTTTAATGTTTCCAGTTTCATGGATTTGAATAGGAACATCTGTTCCCTCAGAAGCACTGCCAACCACAGGATCCAGCCAGCACTCATCCTTAGTGCTACCAAGTCCACTGATTTTTTTTATTAAGGTGCCTATTAGGTTCAAAGTACAAGGCAAAGGAGAGGGAGTGACATGAGGTCAGAGAGAGCAAGATGTGGTTTTCATGGAGCTCACAGAATTTCTCCGTCAGAGAAGGTGTTCAAGAAGAACACAAGAGCTGCTGAACGGGAGGTTTCAATAACTACTCAAGACTAGCATAAAGCTCAAGTGTCTTAGTTGGCAAATGAATAGAGAATAACAGCCATGAGGATGTGGTGAGTCCCACAGGCCTCTGCTGTTTCTCGAGGGAAGGCCGAAGATCTGAAAGGCACCGTCAATTTTCAGAGGCCTACATACTCTCCATGTGAGCGAGGCGGGGGCGTGTGTCACAACCTTGGCCTGTTTTCTCATCTGAAAAATGCAGGAGAATAAGCGGTCTTCATGGGGGCTGCCCCGGTGGCTCAGTGGTAAAGAATCTGCTTGCAGTGCAGGAGCCACTGGTTTGATCCCTGGGTAGGGATGATCCCCTGGAGGGCATGGCAACCCACTCCAGTATTCTTGCCTGGAGAATCCCATGGACACAAGAGCCTAGTGGGCTATGATCCATAAGGTTGCAGAATCCGACACAACTGAAGCAACCTGGCACGCATGCAAGGCCTCTCCATGCAACCCACACAGGTTTTGAGTGAAATCAGAGAAAACAGTAGTATTCTGGAAAGGGCTTTGTTGATACTCCTGAAGATATGAGACTGTTTTTTTTTTTTCAATTGTAGTTGCTTTATGTATTCCTCTAACAACTGCTTCTTGTGAGGCTCTAGACAGCTTCTTTCACCACTTGAAACCTCGTATATTCTAGGTTTATGGCAACTGGTCTCTAGCACAGGTAGGAACTGGAGTTTACCTAAGCCAACTTCTTCAGCCAAAAGTACTTAACATCCACCAAGTTATTTTTCACTAGGTTTCTCTTGGCTCATTTACCTTTCACCCACCAGCAGTTCTGATGGCTGACGTCCACTGGGCCCCACATGATCTCTCGATGACCTTATGGCAGAAACATGCTAGTAGGTGTGGCTTCCTTGTAAATATGTGCATTTTCTGAAATCCAAGTGTCTATCTTAGTTATCAGTACAGATGACATGGGCTGTTTCCAGAATGAATGGGCTTCATCTCTCTATGGAAAATAAATAAAATGAAATATACTCTGCAGTCTTTAGCCCAATGCTAGTTTTCAATCTTGTAACTGACACTATGGTGTAAACCTTTTTTGGCAGACAGTTGTCTCTGTGGAAGACAATTATTCTATAGACCACAGGGGTGGGGAATGGTTCCAGGATGATTCAAGCGCATTACATTCATTGTGCACTTTATTTCAATTATTATTACATCAGCTTCACCTCAGATCATCAGGCCTTAGATCCTGGAGGTTGGGGCGTTCAGGCGTGCTCAGTTGCTTGTCGTGTTCGACTCTTTGCAATCCTAAAGGCTGTAGTGGGCCAGGCTCTTCTGTCCATGTGATTCTCCAGGCAAGAATACTGTCATGGGTTGCCATGCTCTCCTCCAGGGGATCTTCCAGACCCAGGGATCCGATTCGTATCTCCTGCAGCTCCTGCACTGCAGGCGGATTCTTTACTGCTGAGCCACCAGGGAAGCCCCCAGGAGGTTGGGAACCTCTGGTCTAAACTCATATCTTCTTTGTGAAAAGCACAACGTTCACCATGTTCTGTCAGTCCCAGTGGGTGATAATTAAGGAGGTGTTGGTTCATAAGATGCTCCGTGGCTATCAGGGGAGGTATTCTGAAACAACAGTATGCCAGTGAAAGTGGTACTTTAAAAATGGGTTCTGTTTATTGTGTGAAATATGTCAGAAGCATCCTCAGGAAAAGATGAATGATAAAGCCTTTCTCTGCCGTCTCTGTAACAAAGAATCCGCTCCCCTATAAATGACTGAGTGAGACCAAGTCGATGTCCACAATTTTCCTCCCCTTATTTCTGCTTTCAGTCTACCGAACAGAATTCCTTTGTGTATTAGTGTCTGGTCTTTGGATTAGGTTCATGGAACAGGAGCCCAGTGCCTCTCCTGGGGCTGCCCTTCCGTTAGGCAATCTGACCAGGCAGGATGGCAGCAGAATATAGTGCAGCCACAAAGGAAAGGAAAGAGGTCTGAGACAGGGCGAAACTCCCAGACAAAGCGTGGAGAGGAGGAGAGCACTTTTATCAGCTGCTTTGTCGCCAGCTCGATGTGCTTCAAGTCTACCTTTCTGTCCTAGTTCAGAGCTGACATACACAGGAAGGTCTCCCACCCGACTGGAGTTCACGAAGGTTCCCAGTGTTCAGTGACTGGCTGCTTTGTCTAACAGCTAATTCCAACAGCCAATCGGATGATTCCAAATACTTTTGAGTATCTCCTGGAGCTCTGGCTGGACTCCAATAATGGCTAAAAATGACAAACACACCCGTGGCTCCACTTCCCCAAAGCCCGGAGAAGAGTACGGATTGGATTTCAGTTTTTGTGATACTCACAGAGCAACCCAAAGTCTTTGGAGAACAATAAAAGCATCTCGAATTAGAGCTCATTGTGACATTAAAAAAAAAAGAGAAATGGTAACAAGCAGTGTGAGTAAGGGGAAACCAGCAGTCGAAACAGCAAGCCCAGATTCCTTCCTGTTGGTGTGAGCCTCAGGCCTGGGTGGGGTCTCCACCCTGACTCCCCTCTGCTCTGCTTTTTCTTGGAGGGCGGCATCTGCACTAGACAGCTGACTGCAATTTAGGTTAAAGCTGGTCAAGTTGGAGATAAGAGGGCAATGCCTTTAAAACAGGGAACGTTAATTTGCTCAATGAATATTTTCAGCATCTACTACATGCCTTGATGAGTCTGAGACTGCAGCATAAAACGGAAATGGAGATGTCTGTAAGTAAGGTATGTGCCAGAGCCTAACATGGACGAGATGCCAGAGAACAGTGGTTCTCAGACTTCACTGTGCCCCCAAGTCTCCCGGAAGGCTGGTTATCAGGACTTCGAAGCAGCATCCTATTAGGTGCCTTTGTTCCTGATAGAAGCCGGCACAGAGTCCCTCCTCTGGCTTACACAATCAGCCCAAACCAAGACAGACGCTTAGCTCAGGGGTGGCATGCTATGCTCTGGAATGTGGCCTGTGACTGGCCCACACACAGACTTTAAACAAGGGGCAGTGAGGTGAGGCTTGTTTCACCAATGGCTCAAAAGCTCTGTAGAGTGGTAAGGGGAGGCTACTGCCTGTGCATCTGAGACACAGAGAGGGTATTTGAATCTGGAAGGCTCGGGATTAGCTCTGGACCTACCTTCTGGATGCCATTTGCCTACCATTCACTGATGGTGTTTTAGAAAGGTAGAGTACTAGTGTCTCTTAAGACACAACTTCTTAGTGTATCAACCTTGCAGGAATCACCCAAACTAAACAATGGAACAGGTGTGGAGATTCACTGATATGGGGTGCTTTAGGAAAGATGGGCCTTCCCAGGTGGCTCAGTGGTATGGCCTGCCAAGTAGGAAATGCAGGTTCAGTCCCTGGGTCAGGAAGATCCCCTGGAGATGGCAAGAAAATAGCAACTGATTCCAGTATTCCTGCCCCGGAGAAGCTCATGGACAGAGGAGCCTGGAGGGTCGCAAAGTCCACGGGGTTGCAAAGAGTTGGACACGGCTGAGCGACTAGACGACAACAATAGGGAAGATGATGGTTCACGCTTTCATGGCTCTAACTTTCACACACAGACAAATCCCTTAGGGGTCCTGTTAAACAGGATGAAGCTCATTAGCTCTGGGGTGGGGCCTGAGACCCTACCTTTCTAACCAGCTCCCAGGTAAGGCGGCTGCTGCTTGCAGTCCTGGCTCTTAGGATTATATGGCTGCTGGTTAAGAGCCTTAGGATTGTGTTGACAATGGTGGAGGTGGAGAAGGTGGAAAGGGAAGCAACAGGCAAGAGAAGAAAGACATTTGGAGAAAAGAATGAAATGAATGTCGAGCAAGAAGAGCAGGTGAAATGGTTATGAGGGGACGGAGAAACTAGGTCATCTGAAAAAAGAACACGAAAAATGTTGCTTCTATTGCATTAATGTTCTAGAACAGCAATGTCCAATAGAAATATACAGTGCAAGCCACATGTAAAATTCTAAATTTTCTAAGCCACACTAAAAAGAGTAAATAACAACTGATGAAGTAAATTTCAATATACTTTGCTTAATCCAATACATCCCAGATATAATTAAGTCAACATATGATCAATATAAAAATTATTGAGATTTTCTTTTTATATGAGGTCTGCACAATCTGAGGTGTAGCCACGTTTATAGCACATGTCGGTTTGGACTAGCCATGAGTGCTCATGGCTACTGTGGTAGATAAGGGAGTTCTGGAGTCTTGCAATCAGAGTGTGGTCCATGGAGCAGAGAGCCTATTAGGCATGAAGAATCTCAGGTCCTACCCCAGGCCTTCTAAATGAGAACCTGCGTTTTAATAAGAACCTCAAGTGATTCAGCAGCACGTTGAAATTTGAGAAGCAAAGGACACAGGAATTAGCAAGTTCTTCCAGCTGCTTTTCAGAGCTTGTTGTCTCTTATGTTGATAATATTTCAGAAGTTGAGGCCAGAATGCAGCAGGGCTGTTTACCTGCTTAGTCATGGTCTTGTTTCCCCTTCCGGAAGAAAGAGATAAACTAGATCTCAAAAACAATGGTGAAGGACCAAATTCAGTGAGCTTTTAAAAAGACAAAATGGCCAGCTGATGGCACCAGAAGCTAAGTGAGAGGATTTTCTGGGAAATGCTTAATAATCATCTATATTTTGAAAATGTGTTTGGGGGACTTCCCTGGTGGTCTGGTGGTAAAGAATCCACCTTGCAATGCAGGAGATGTGGGCTTGATCCCTGGTCTGGGAACTAAGATCCTATCTGCCATGGAGCAACTAAGCCTGCACCAAACTAGAGGGTCCGTGTGATGCAGAAAAAGATTCTGTATGACTCAAGGAAGATCCTGTGTGCACAAACTAAGATCTGACGCTGCCAAATACATAAGTAAATACATTTGAAAAAACACACAAAAGTGTGTTTTGGTGTTCCCTGCCGAAGGAGAGTAAAGAGAAAGCAGCCTTTCTTTCCTTTTTGCATCCAGCTCATGCTTCTGTTCTGGTTACCTGAAATCCTCATGAAGAAGTGAAGTGAAAGCTGCTCAGTCGTGTCCAACTCTTTGTGACCTGATAGACTGGAGCCCGCCAGGCTTCTCTGTCTATGGGATTCTCCAGGCAAGAATACTGGAGTGGGTTGCCATGCCCCTCTCCCAGGGGATCTTCCCCACCCAGGGATCGAACCCAGGTCTCCAGCATTGCAGGCAGATTCTTTACAGTTTGAGCTACCTGGGAAACCCAAATCCTCATGAGGGCTGGAACACATCCCCAAACAGAACCCTAGGGAACTGTGGCTCAGGCTTGATACACTCCCTGTCATTTCCTAGGCTGGGGGTTCTCCATTGAAGAGAAAGCATCGTCCTGCCACAATAAGTGTTTCCAGAGAACTATTCCTCTAAAAAAAAAAAAAAGGCACAATGGACTGAGCAGGAAAGGACAACAGAGCTGTTGTCCTTGACTGGGGCAGACAAGAGGATAAGGAGACCACTCCTGAGTTTGGTTTAAATTCAATAGGCTTACTGCTGCCCAGTTCAAGAGACAACTAATAAAGTAGATAAAGAGAAAAGCTTTCAATTCATACAATACCAATAGCCCGTTCAGCTTTTTTTTTTTAAACAGAAAATGTTGAATCCACAATTACACCTGTCCTATTTGGGTGCATCACTGTGATTTTCTTCTATTTATGGCGCCTAACAGGAACTCTGTTATTTATCAACTATGCTATTAAAATAAGACAGACACATAAAAAAGCAGCAATGATTATACTCCACACTTTTCTCTAAAAGTCTCAAAGACTCTTTTAATGATGCCTTGTATTTGTTTAGGACGTCTGTTTTCAAACCACATTCAAATACATGATTGTATTTCATACAAATAAAAGATGAGATGCATACTATGTGGAATATTTCAGGAAGACTTATTTTGGAAGAACATTCCATTTTGTTAAACTAAATTTGTCCTTCCCACTCCTTGTTTCCTAACCTTTCGTAACATCTCCAGATTTGTTCTTCCCCCAGCTTCTTAAAGAGTATTAGCTCACTTTCAATTTTCTCTTGACCCTTTCAATTTTTTGTCCCTGAAAGACCATACTGCTCTGTAGTCAGTATGACCTGAGTCACTGTCTCAGTGCTATGACGTACTCACTGTGCAGCTCTGGCCATGTTTCCAAATCTGTAAGATGGAGGTTATACCACCTAGGAAGAGAAAAAAAAAAAATCGCACAGGTTGCCACAGATTTAAAGCAATTAGTGGTGCTCCAAAGCACTAAACTACAAAGCCCAGCAACCTCTGGCTAACAAAACACAAGCCCAATCTGCAAACGGATTATTTTATGGACTTATGTTTTAAAAGCTCAGAGAAAAGATATCTAGAACGTGACCTGTGAACTATTTTACTTGGTATGGTCCAATTTAAGACATACTTGGGGACCATGTGATCACCAAAGACTCACTGTTTGGTGAGGTCATAATTGTGGTCTATGAAATCAGGTGCCAGAGAGGTAATTATGATGCTGAGAATATAGCTTGACTTCCCAGCTGGTTTCAAATTGAAAGATAAAAACTATCTTCATCAAAGCAAGTCCTGGTTTAAACATACAGATCTTTAGGAATACCTGATATAGCAAGAAAAATTATGAGGATAGGAAAGGTGAAAAAAGTCATATTTAAATGTATACCTGATTATTCATTTTCATGTTCAATGGTTAAACTATAGTTTTAGAGTTCATTTTTCCTGTGGGGGACAGACCTCCCCCAACTCCCATTAATGACAAGCTGTTTAGATATAAAAATTACTGACACCATGTAACATCCTGGTTAACAGACATTAAATGCCTCAAGCCATTAACAGCCAGTATTACTGAATAGCCTAATCTTATCCCAATCAAAGAGCTCCACTCAAAACTGTCAATCTGAAGCCTGCATGACAAAAGAGGAATACTTCTTCAGTGCATGCTCAGTCTCTCCACTGTGTCTGACTCTTTGTGACCCCATGGACTGCAGCCTGCCAGGCTTCTCTGTCCATGGGCTTATCCCAGCAAGAATACTGGAGTGGGTTGTCGTTTCCTCTTCCAGGGGATCTTCCCAACCCAAGGACTGAACCCACATTTCCTGTGGCTCCTGCATTGACAGACGGATTCTTTACCACTGAGCCACCTGGGAAGCCCCAGTTGAGCAATATGATGTTATAATAAAGTCATATGGTAATCACACCCTTATAAAGCCATAAAATATTAGTGTAAGCTTGCACACAAGTAATGCAAAATCTCCAGTATGAAGAGAGGGAGGTTAAATTAGATGAATAGTTACTGGGCTTCCCTTGTGGCCCAGATGGTAAAGAATCTGCCTGCAATGTCGAAGACCCGGGTTCTATCCCTGGGTTGAGAATTTCCCCTGGGGGAACGCATGGCAACCCACTCCAGGATTCTTACCTGGAGAATCCCCATAGACAGAGAAGCCTGGCAGGCTACAGTCCACGGGGTCGCAAAGAGTTGGACACGACTGACTAAGCACAGCACATACTTGTATTTCTAAAGCCTTCTCTAGTTATTTTTATAAAGCTTCTTTTTAGTTCAATTAGTCAAAAGCAGTTTCCACTCTGAATTTGTAAAAGTTTAGGCCCTTCCAAAGAGCTTAACCTAAATTAAGAAATAAGGTGTGAATACCTTTACCAAAATATTTCATATCAGTTGGTTAATAAGATAACTTGATTAATCAGAATACTAGCTCCTGAACATGTTGGCTTATTAATAACAGATTAATAGGCTTTTTTGAAAGTTACCTAAAATCACACTGCCAAAAACAGAAACACACTGAAACTAAGCAAAATCCATCTGATTCTGTATCAAAAAGCCATGCTCTCCTGCCTAGTGCATGGTTAGGAACTAATATGCAGTACTCGATGTTGGAGTTAACATTTTTCTTGAAGGAAACACACCTCCCTTTGCCTGGAGCTGTCCCAGGAATCTACTCTCCTATCCTTGTGTGAGTGCAAGATTCTACAGTATCTCAATTATAGATTTTTAACCAACTGAAATTAGTAGTAAAACTGCTTTTTGTTTTGTTTTTTGATGGACTTGAAACATACGTTGAAAATAGAGCTCGTGTGCTTAAAAGTAATTTGATTTAGTTTGGGTATTAAACATAGCATTGATTGATGGATTAACACAACTGGGAGGAGGATTTGATTTATTTAAGCTTGAGATCTTCCATCCAGGGATAAAATTTTGGAGAGAATGAATTTTTACTGTTGAGACAAAATTGTTGGAGGTGTTTTAGAAGGCTCCGATCAGATGAAACGCCCCTTGGCAGATTTGTTATTCCAAACGCAAATAACATCTGCTCCATCTTGGCTTCTCAGGCACACCGAAGGACAGGGCTAGCGAAGTCCCTTTACAGGGACTTTGGATACTTTGGAGGGAAATCTAAGAGCTGGAAGTACTTTTAAAGTACTTTCGTCTGAGAAAAGCGGACTGAACAGTGCGTGTGAGATGGGCTGGGGGGCCCACGGGGAGGAACGTGGGTTCTCTGTGTTCCTTCGAAAGGCTCGGCAGAAGCAAAACCCTCACGATGCCTAAAACAGGCCCAGCTGCATGATCATAGCTACCCAAGGCTCTGCTTAACAAGTAAATGAGCATCGATCCATTTGCTCTCTGGCTTCGGTGGAACTGTTTTCTCCATAACAGTGGGCTCTCGTCCTCGCCCGCCCCCCAAGTCTGTGAAGAGCCCAGTGCTGACCTCCCACCAGCCTAAGGTAAATCAGATTCAGGGACAATTTAGTTCAGATGTCGGGCCGGCTTCATCTCACCGCCAGTGGGGCCTCCAGGTCAATGGGCGGCGCGACTCAGGGTCGCAAAACAGGGAAATTCAGGGATTCTAACTCCCAGTCCTCTCTCCAGAGTCCCTGATGATTGTCAGCAACCGTATGGGTGCCGAGCTTCTCCGCAGACACTTACCTGACCTCAGGAATAGCCTTCCGCCCCCAATGTTCTGGGGGAACCTCAGTCACCGCAGGAGCGGGCTGGCTAACGCGCTGCCGGCTCTGCGCACGCGCAGCTGTCCCGCCGCAGCTGTCCTCAGGCCTGTGCACGCCCCCAGTCTTACCTATTGCGCATGCGGGAAGCCAAGTGGTCTTTCCCGCGTAGCCGCCGTAGCTTCCCAGAGAGCCAATCAGATGAGAGGACTTGACAGCCGCCCCGCCCATCTCGTTTCCCAGGCGTCTGACCTCCTTCTCTGGTGGGAGCTGGGGAACGCGAAGGGGTAAGCCGACGTGCGCGCGCGCCGCTGCACGGCCGTCTCCGCCCCCTTCCGAGCAACCAATCGCGACCAAGACGCCGGGGGCGCGCACGCTCCCTCGAGTTTAACGGTCGCGAGAGGCCAAGCGCCCGACCCTGGCATCGGCAGTGGGAGCGGCGGCCAGGTAAGTGGCCGCCGGTCTGCGGGGAGCTGCCAGTCGCAGGGGATAGGGGACGCGACGTCGAGGACACCGAGTCAGCGGACCCTTGAGTGTGTTGATGGGCTAGGGCGGGGGAAGACTACAGCCAGGCGACACTACCCCAGAGGAGCCCGCGGGCGTGTGGGGGCCTTGCCCCTGTCCGTACGCCTTTTCTAGACTCGGTGCCCTTGAGTGACACCCGCGCGGCCCAATCGCTGAGCGCCTCTTCCCCAGGGGCGGGGGGCTTGAGGGATTTCGCTTTTTTTTTTTTTTTTGAACAGGTCCCTGGGCTTCCTTTGAGAATCAGTAATGTGTTTGTTGCACGGACAGTTTTAACTCCGGCCTCCCCTATTGGCTACAATTTAGGCGAGAGCCGGCAGCGGCGGTCTGGCTGTCAGCGCGAAAATGTCATAATCTGGCCTCAAAACCCGAAATCATCCCTTCTTTCTCCTTCTCGGGCTCTCAACAAAGCAGAACGCCTGGTTAACTTTTATATTCTCAGCAGACCCCTATATCAGTCTTTCCTGTTCCCCCTAACTCCCTTTTTTCCTTTTGGAGCCGGGGGCATCCAAACCATCATATTTTGTTGTTGGGAGATACAAAAAACGTCTCTGTTCTCCATCAGTTTCTTAAAACTCTGCATTGTATATCTTTAAAAAAAAAAACACCTCATCTCCCCACCCCCACGTTCTCCTGAGGAACCATCATCACATTTCAAGATCCATTTGTATCTACTGCGTCTGGATTAACTCAATGTGGGAAATAATAGATGGGATTGCATGCAGATCCGTGTCCTCAGAGAGCAAGGTGATTTGGATCCAGGTATTTTCGTTGCCAGATGGAAGGTGCGCCGCCCACCCCCTCCCCCCGCCCCAGCTTGTCAGTACCCTTTGTCGTTGGTGATGGGCTGAGTCACTGGGGAGAAATCTATTTAGCTAGGTCGGGTTACCCTTGGCCTTCACACCTGTCCCTGAAGGAAACGGTTCCTTTGTGAGCTGATGGTTTCAAGGTTGTGCTTTGTAAAACCAGGCCGTAGAAAGTGGGAACCTAGAGGAACCAGAATAATACATTATTTTCCTCTATTGCGTCCCCTAAAGCTTCCATCTTGTAAGCAGCATAGGTTTTCTTTTATTCTTTTTACCCTCTGTTATTCCTTGGCCTTTTTTTTTTAAAGTATATGAATTCTTTAAAAAGGAGGCAATTGACTTGTTATAGCCAGTTTGCCTCTGTATATCTAGCTTCAGTTAAATTTTAGTGGACCTGGCAAATAGTTAATTTTTTCAGAAGTAATTAAAGTACTCTGTGCATATAGTATATAGTGCAAAATGCATTCCTTCCACCCCCACCTTCAGTGGGGAAACAAGCATTGTTAACAGTTTAGTTGGTTGTTTTCAATACCAAATTAAATACTAAGTAGTTCCCATTCATCTATTCATGGTATGAATCAACAAGCATACTTGATAGAATATATTAAAGAAATGAACAAGGCATGTAAATATTCCAATTATTACACAGAATTGTGTCTGGAACCTTGCTTATTAAGCACCTAAAGTTTTGAAATGTTACCTGAAAAAACAGTTCATTCGCTCATTCATGTCCAGCCTCTTTTTGACCCCATGGACTGCAGCACGCCAGGCTTCCCTGTCCATCACCAGTTCCCGGAGCTTGCCCAAACTCAAGTCCATCGAGTTGGTGATGCCATCCGACCATCTCATCCTCTGTCGTCCCCTTCTCCTCCTGCCTTCAACTACTACTACTGTAAATCACTGTTATTGTAGATTTTTTATTGAGATACAAGTTACCATAAAATTTATTCTTGTAGAGTGTACAATTCAGTGATTTTTTTTTTTTAGTATAGTCACAGGGTTGTGCATTCATCACCACAGTCTAATTCTACCTGGCAACCATTTATCTCCTTTCTTTCTCTATAGATTTGCCTACTCTAGATACTTGTATAAATGGAATCATATAATACAGTCTTTTGTTGGGCTTCTTGTACTTAGTGTGTATGTCTATGTATGTGTGTATATATATATACTTTTTTTTCTTTTCTGCACCTTACGCTGCTCGCAGGGTCTTAGTTCCTCCACCAGGGATTGAACCTGGGCCCATGGCAGTGACAGTTCTGAGCCTAACCCCTGGACCATCAGAGAATTCTCTTTAGCATAATGTTTTAAATATTTATCCACAGTGTAGCATAACTCAGCACGTTATTCTTTTCTTTGAGAAATATTATATGGATTGTTGTTGTTCAGTCACTAAGCCATGTCTGACTCTGTGACCCTGTGGACTGCAGCATGCCAGGCTTTTCTGTCTCCCACTGTCTCCTGGAGTTTGTTCAAATTCATGTCCATTGAGTCATTTATGCTGTCTAACCATTTCATCCTCTTGTCACCCCCTTCTCCTTTGGCCTTCAGTCTTTCCCAGCATCAGGCTCTTTTTCCAGTGAATCAGCTCTTCACATTGTATGGATGCACCACATTTATCCAACAGTTGATGGACATTTGAGTTGTTGCTGAATTTTGGCTATTATGAATAATGCTGCTCTTGTTAATGTAGATTTGTATAAAGGGACCAAGGTTTCTAAAGTTTTGACAAAGTTTTTTGTAATAGTATTTTGTTCCTCATTCATTTTCAGACTCTCCTGGGCCCTTGGGATATTTCACTTCTGAATGTCAGCGACTGAAAATGCCTGTAGACGATGAAGCATCTGAAGATGACTCAGATTCAGTTTCTTCAAACAGTGCAAGAACCTGAATTTTCAAATGAGCGCGTGTAGCAATTTCTGTACACTATGGAAGATTTTGACTTGGGGAAACTCTTACAGAAAGCTTCATCTTCTATAGAATCTGATATAAAAAATTCTCCTCATTCTCTTGGACTGAACTTAAATACTAATAGGTAAGAATGGAAATAGTTTTTGGTTTATGTAATGACAAATCAAAATAACTTTTATTTGCATTATTTGCCAGTTTATCCAAATAGTGTCATACTTACTGTTTGCATTTTTAAAACCCCAAAACTGTGATCAGGAACTGTTCAAGGACAGTTGTTAAAGAATAGTTTCAGTACTTTCATGTTCTTCATTTCTCCCAGAGATACACTTTTACATGGGGAGCGTTGTGAAAAAGAACTTGTTTTGCTAGATGCAGTTCTCTTTACATTTTTTAAATTTTTGGTAAATTACAAGCATATCTTTAAAATTTAGTTGCCTAAATATGGTTTCTCCATTTTGAAATTAATAGGACAAATAATGTTTCATGTTGCAGAAATACCTCACCAATCTTGAAAGTAGCAATTAAAATTAATACTAGGAAGTTAACAAAAAAGCAGGCTGAGTTGACAAAATAGATGCTATCAAACAATGCATTTTATGCATTTTCTTTTTACATTATTCCACGTTTGGTTTGTTTTAATCGGGGCCTGTTTACTCTCATTTTATACATAGTCGGACAAGTTGATTATTTGGTTTCTAAATTTTTTGTTGTTATTCAGTCATGTCGAATTCTTTGCGACCCCATGAACTACGGCCCACCAGCTTCCAAATTTACGTTAGCTTACAAACAGCAAAGAGGCAGAGGCCATTTATCACCTATAAAAAGCAAGTACAGTAAAACAGAAACACAGCAGTCTGGCACCTACTGGTAAAGGAGCAAACTTGCACACAGTAATAGATCTTGAAATTGTGTATTTTAAATAAATTCCTTAAAAGATTTGTTTATTCTTTGCTCTCCTCAGGAGGAATTTAAGGCAGCTTACAAGAATATATAAAATAACAGGAGAAAGCATAAAGTAGGGTGGAAAGGGAAAAAACAAAAAAGCATGGGAATGGTCTGGAAACACTTGGCATCGTAATCTGTACCTGCTTCCTGAATGTTGGCCCCCTTTTTGTTTCCTGTGTCATCATTTGGCAGCCCTTTTGAAATCCACTTCTAGAAGAAACCCTTTTTAGAACGCAGTGTTTGATTTGCCTAGAGGAACTTAAATGTGCCTTTCTAATGAAAATTTTGTCACTGAACCGTCTCCCTATTATTGTGACTGGCAGTTAAATTGGCCAAATTTAAACTTGATTATTATACGACTATAATTGTGTATTAAACCCTTAATGGACACCATATTATGTTCTTTCCCTTGAATTTTTATTAGTATTTTTCTGATCCTAACTCTTTATTATATTACTGTTATTTTCATTAGTGTCCTCTTTTTTACAAATTGTTTGTAAAACAAAGCAGAGTATCAATAAATAAAAGAAAAATGACCTTTCAGTGGTTGGAATTTAAATAAATTTTAATGTCCCTAATTATGCCTTGTGTTTTTATAAAGCAAATCTGAAATAAACTCCTCTCAGATTTGGAAAAGCAATCCTCCTGGGAAAAATTAGTGCTATTTGACACACTGAATAGGCTAAATAAGTCCTGAATATCTGCTGCTAATTTGCTTGGCACTATTTTTATTCAAAGACAGTGCAAAGATAAGCATGAGCTTATCATACCAAATTAGGGGGATCCAGTTAACAAGACGTGACTGTAATTCTGGGCAGTGGAGAAAGATCTCCATTACAATAAAGGACTGCTTTTAAAGTAGAGTGAAATATTCCTCTGGAATAAATATTGGAATCGCTGAGAATTTTACTCCTTGTTTAGCATACACTTTTATTTTCTGCTCTACTTTGGAGTATTCTCTCCCTTCTGAAGAAGGTCTTTCTGTTTTGTTCTTAAAAATATAATTAAGTGCTGTCTGTCCTTTCACTGCTATTTTCCTTTCATGGACAAACCGGTGATCAGATTTTCAGCAAATGAGGTGCTCTTAAGTAGGATTAAGTATCAGTAGTTTTGTACTGCTCTGCTAAATCTTGAACTGCTGAATTATTCAACACTTTGGTAGAATGAAGAAAACCATGTGAATTATTTATGTTTCAACAGAAGTAGTCCCCACCTTAGTACAAATGGGGTATCCTCTTTCTCAGGGAAGACCAGACCGTCTATAATACAAGGTACAGTTGAAGTCCTCACCTCTTTAATGCAAGAGCTACAAAACAGTGGAAAGACTGATTCGGAACTTTGGAAAAACTGTGAGGTATCTAGTTTTGTTTTATTTTTGGAATTAAAAAATAATTTCTATTTATGAATATGCCTCTACTAAACTCAATTATTAGCAATTTATATTCTAAAGAGCATGATACTTAAGTTATTGCTAAAATAAAGCGGTCAAGTATGTTAGGGAACAATATAGAACAAATGTGAACAAGATGATCAAAAGTACATTTTAACAGTATATTAGTGATTGCTGCTGCTGCTGCTAAGTCGCTTCAGTCGTGTCTGACTCTGTGCGACCCGTAGATGGCAGCCCACCAGGCTCCTCTGTCCCTGGGATTCTCCAGGCAAGAATACTGGAATAGGTTGCCATTTCCTTCTCCAATGGATGCTTGCATGCTAAGTACCTTCAGTTGTGTCCGACTCTGTGTGACCCTATGGACAGTAGCCCACCAGGCTCCTCTGTCCACAGGATTCTCTAGGCAAGAATACTGGAGTGGGTTGCCATTTCCTTCTCCAATATTAGTGATTAGATATTACATTGTGAGTGTGAACTAAAATACTTTGTTATACTTTGTTAGTTTTTATAAACTAAAATGTCTTTGTTCAGAAAAATGAGAATCGCCAACCAAATTATTGATATTTGTTACTAATCCTCATCTTTTAAGGAACTTAAACAGAATTGTCATGTTATTTTGTAAAAAATAAATTCACTTTGAAATATTTTGAATGCTCTGTTTATAAATAAGGCTTCTGTTTCATATCTTACTGCATTTAGCTGTGCTGCATTGACTTACATTGATTATTCAAGTCAAGTGGTTCTTTCTTTTGTCCATAGATTAAATTGTGATATAAAAAGTTAACAGTTAAAAGAGTATTTATATGTAAATTTTGTATCATGCAGTAATGCTCAAGATACACTTTTCCAAGGCTAGAGTTGGTAATGCTTTGTAGAAATGTATAAAACATTATTATTAAATTCTTTCTTTAGAGAGCAGTAAATTTTGTTTTGAATGTTAATTATAGTTCTAAGACTATAATTTGTGTTAATTTTCAGATGTGGAATAAATAGAATGAAAGATTATCTGGTTTAAGAATTTAGTAACAGCTCCTTATATTCATTATCCATAATCGTTAGAGTTAAATGATTGTAACAGCAAACTTGAAAGAAAATTTTTAACTTTTTATGCTTTTTTTCCCACATAATGATCAGTATGTGCTAATGCAAAAGACCTGTAAAATGCCCTGGTAAAATGATGTAAATAATAATGGAATGTTTTATGAAATATTTCCCCTAGTGCTTTAAAAAAAAAATAAGGTAAATTGTCTGAATGTGGCTTGACGTCTGGTAAATTCGTTTTTAACTAGAAATTTTTATTTGAAATCTTCTAAATCAACATCCTCAATCAGAATCAAAGTATATTTGTGAATTTAAGACAGATTATTACATGCCAGGATACCAGCTAGCCATTTTACACCTTTTAACATTTGAATCGGTTTTTTTCTGCCCTTTTTTCTGTGATCTAACAGATTTTTTAAATTATGTTTAGTATTTATTGACTATTTAATTTTCATTATGTAGGCATATAATTGATTATTCACTGAAGAGCTTTGTATGCTATTTCGTACTTTGACAGAACATGAAATGCTATTTCGGCCATTTCAGTAAAATTTCTTGAATTTGTTTTGTGTGTTTTTGTAACATGAAAATAAAAGCATCTGATACTTTAGGGTAGTGATTTAGAAAGAATGGGAGGGTAGATATTGTGCAGTCTTATTCCTGACTCTTCCCTGAATTTCATGTTTATACCTTTCTTTTGGAGTAGTAACAGTTATAAGAAGCTAATGTACATTATTAAAGAATTAAACCTTCTACAGAGCTCTGGAAGAGATCTGGTGATGACCTGATTCTTTAGAATTCTTTTATTAGAACTTCTCTTCTGGAATTCTCAAGTTTATCACTGCTTAAACTTGGGAATGTTATATGTTTTTAGTCTATCAGGAAAGAATCTGCTAAAGCATTTCTGTAGAAATCCTTTAAGATATTCTTTTTGTTTGCTTTTGGCTGCGCTGTGTTGCTTGTGGAATCTTAGTTCCCGGACCAGGGATCAAAACTGAGTCCACTGCAGTGAAAGCACTGAGTCCTAACCATTGGACCCCTGGGGAATTCCTCTAATGCATTTTAAAATACTTGTTAATATTTCTGTGATTGTAAGAAAATTTTAAAGCACATCATTATCTATAGCATTTTAACTATTCAGC
Organism: Antilocapra americana; assembly: GCA_007570785.1. Classification (NCBI taxonomy): domain Eukaryota; kingdom Metazoa; phylum Chordata; class Mammalia; order Artiodactyla; family Antilocapridae; genus Antilocapra; species Antilocapra americana. The sequence goes on along the minus strand of ML663006.1, from coordinate 8,915,640 downwards.
ATTACTGATTATAATAGTAACAGTTATATAATGATTATTGCTTACCTCAGAGAAGGCAATGGCACCCCACTCCAGTACTCTTGCCTGGAAAATCCCATGGACGGAGGAGCCTGGTAGGCTGCAGTCCATGGGGTCGCGAAGAGTCGGACGCGACTGAGTGACTTCACTCTCACGCATTGGAGAAGGCAGTGGCACCCCACTCCAGTACTCTTGCCTGGAGAACCCCAGGGACGGGGGAGCCTGGTACGCTGCAGTCCATGGGGTTGCACAAGAGTCGGACACGACTGAAGCGACTTAGCAGCAGCAGCAGCATTGCTTACCTATTTTCTGGGTAGTATTCTAGATACTTTCTGTCAGCCACCTTTCAACCTTATTAGACCTGAAGCCTTCTTTTTATAACAGCTTTTAAAATAACATCAACTTATATTGTGCTGAAATGAAGTTTACAGATAATATAACCTGCTTGTATCTGCTTTAAAAAAAGTCAGTGTAATGTCCTGTGATATAAAGGAGTAATAATACTTATTTATAATAAGATAATATGTAAATATATAAATGCTCAGGTGCATCTCCCATTAGAGAACATAATGAAGCAGTCCAGTGTTTACCTCTGTGTAGACTCTCCATGAACATAGCAGCTATCAGCACAGAAGGATACGGCTGCCTTGCATTGATGCACCAGCCTGTAGCTGGTGACACTATTAGCTGAAATGGCGCCTAATTTCTGAGCAAGTTCTGAAATACCTTGGGAGTTGCATTCCTGGACAATTTGGTGGCTTGAAAACTGTGCAAAATATAATATAAAATGGACACAAGATAGTTGTTTATTGTGGAGACTCTCCTCTGTTTTGTATCCCTGGATCATGCCCCGTAAATGCTAGTGGTGCTCCCACTATCTTTGTGACAAACCATGACTTCACAGGTTTTCAACATATGTTCCCCCATTGAGATCCTTGCCTTACGTGCATCGTATTTAAATTTAAAATTTAATCCTCCCAGCCACAAATGTGTTCTTGCCATTTTATAAATTAGGAAACTGAGGGCTTCCCTGGTGGCTCAGTGGTTAAGAATCTGCCTGCCAGTGCAGGAGACCCAGGTTTGATCCCTGATCTGGGGAAGATTCCACATGCCACAGAGCGATTAAGCCCGTACACCCTAGAGTCTGTGCTCTGCAGCAAGAGAAGCCATTGCAATGAAAAGCCTGTGCACCTTAACTAAAGAGTAGCTCCTGCTTGCTGCAACTAGACAAAAGCCCTTGCACAGCAACAAAGACCCAGCACACCCCCCCCGCCCCCCCAACCCCCGCCAAAAAAATACACACTGGATTTTAAAGACAGGAAAGGAATGTAAAATATCTCCTTAGTATTTTTTTTTAAATTAGGAAATTGAAGTATAAAGAAATTAAATTTACTTGTTCAGAATCACACGAGTTGGTGGAGAGGTGGGAGTCAGAGCTGTGGGAAAGCCCACAGGGTGTTCACCAGGTCAGACTAGAGAGCCAGACTAGCATTCCCACGCAGGCTGACAGCATCTGAAAGCCGTGTTCACAGGAAAACTTCAGTCAGGGGCCCGTGTCCTCCAGCAATATATAAAATGCAGGTAGAACAAATCACTTTAGTGATTTTGAAATGATTTTTCAAATTCATTTTGAAATGAATAGTAGCCCTTCTTAACAATTAAGTGTATAATGTGATCACTGTATTAATAATATTCTTTAAGTTGCTTTATTTAAAATTAAAGGGTAAACAATAAAATCTGTTTCAGAAAAACAAAAGTCTCCACTAACTTATAGCCTGAAGGATACTCTTTTCGTTTGCATCCTAAATAAGAAAATGATGGTAAGGATGTGATTATCTTGTCTCACATACTCTGAAGCCATTATTTTTATTAAGTAAGTTGTTATTCTATCATTATTATAGTTAAGCTTTATGTGAATAATAACTGTATCAGATTAAAAATAACACCTAAGGGTATAGGGGTATAACTTAAGAAAACTGTTGCCTGATTGTTTCTTTTCTGTTTTCGTTAATATAAGCTACTTTGTAAGTTGAGAAAGTAAGGGACTTGATTTGATCTAGTCTGCTTTGTCCTGAAGGCAGTTGATTAAGAATTTTCACTTCCTGTCAGTGCCCTCATATTTCATTTAAGGCTTTCTTTTCCAATCTTGAGGTTTTCTCCCCTTTACCTTAATGCTGTTATACATATCTCAGCTTAATTCTGTTACGTTGTATAAACGGCTTTCACCGTTAATGGGGAGGATCACTGGATTGTGTGGTCTCTAATACCAAGAAAAGTTCAGCTTGCAGTTCAATTGCTAAGTCATGTTCAACTCTTTGTGACTCCATGAACTTAAGCATGCCAGGCTTCCCTGTCGTTCACTATCTCACTGAGTTTGTTCAGACTCATGTCCATTGAGTCAGTGATGCCATCCAACCATTTCATCCTCTGTCGCCTTCTCCTCTTGCCCCGTCTTTCCTAGCATCAGTCTTTTCCATTGAGTCGACTCTTAACATCAGGTGGCCAGAGTATTGGAGCTTCAGCTTCAGCCTCAGTCCTTCCAGTGACACTGAGGGTTGCTTTCCTTCAGCCTTCAATATCCACTGTTATATGTTTGTTTAGACTGTATATCTGAGTGCCCACTCTTAACTTGGTCTTGTATCCTAGTTGCTGGAGTGCAGGCAGGGATGGGAGGGAGACTGGTAAACCTAAGTGAACATATGAGATATTTGCTGATTGTGGTAAATGCTCTGAAGGAACTAAACAGGATGCCAAGAAAGAGAGTGCCTGTGAGGATGGTTTGGAAAACTGTTTGAGAGAAGAGGATAGTTAAGCTGAAGTTGCGGGGTGGGAAGAAGCCAGCCACGTTGAGAGCTGGGGAGAGAGCTTTCCAGGTAGAGGGTACAGCCAGTGTCAGTACAAGACTTTTGAGGCAGAAGACAGTTTGGGCATGTCCAGGGAACAGAGGAAGGCCAGCGAGGACAGTATGTGTTGTGAAAGGGACAGAGGGATTTGAGAGGAAGCTGGGAGGTGTGTGCAAGCCAGATCACACAGGGCCCTGTAGGGAATAACCGGAATGGAAAGACGCTGGACAGTTTTAAACAAGGAAGCCAGTTGTCGCAGTAGCTACTTTTTGACATTATATATTGTTGCATGCTGGTTGTTTATTTTATATTTTGGGCTCCAAAATCACTGCAGATGGTGACTGCAGCCATGAAATTAAAAGATGCTTGCTCCTTGAAAGGAAAGCTATGACCAACCTAAACAGCATATTAACAAGCAGAGACATTACTAACAAAGGTCCGTCCAGTCAGAGCTATGGTTTTTCCAGTAGTCATGTATGGATGTGAAAGTTGGACTATAAAGAAATGCTGAGCGCCAAAGAATTGATGCTTTTGAACTGTGGTGTTGGAGAAGACTCTTGAGAGTCCCTTGGATTGCAAGGAGATCTAACCAGTCCATCCTAAAGAAAATCAGTCCTGAATATTCATTTGAAGGACTGATGCTGAAGCTGAAACTCCAATACTTTGGCCACCTGATGTGAAGAACCGACTCATTTGAAAAGACCCTGATGCTGGGAAAGATTGAAGGCGGGAGGAGAAGGGGGCAACAGAGGATGAGATGGTTGGATGGCATCACCAATGCGATGGACGTAAGTTTGAATAGGCTCTGGGAGTTGGTGATGGACAGGGAAGCCTGGCGCAGTCCATGGGGGTTACAAAGAGTCGGACATGACTGAGCAACTAAACCAAACTGTTACTGAAAGTAGACCAGCCTTTAGGTTGAATTCAGCCTCTGGAGAATTCATACTCCTCTCGTGTTTTGGCCTCATCTCGTTACAAGAGCACTAACTACTCTTGATCGGTCAGGGTGGTTCAGGACCTAAAAGGGGCTCTGAAGGGAATCTTAGGTCACTTCCATAGGTTTTCAGAGTCTTTTCTTTCTTTGTTTTTTTAGCGGCTGCAGTGTTTAAAACACTTTAATATCTTACTCCCAAATGTGTGTTTTTTTTTTATTTGAAAAACAAATTAATTTGGGGTCAAATTCTCATAATACCAAACTGTTGTTTTAAGATGTGGGATTCTTTTTCTGGGTCCAAGTTAATGTTTAAGAATACCATTGGCTGTTATGAGGAAAGGAAGAGGGGCTTAAGACAAATTTGAAGTACAGCTACCAGCAGTTGTTGATAAATTAGAAAGGTAGCAGATGACATCAAGTTAATCAGATTTACTGAGACCTTCAAGTTTACCCAGACAACAGGTAACATAAAGGGGTGCCCAAGCCTATGTCTTTGTATTTTTGCATGTTTATAACTAATTTTATAGTTTTATAACTAATTTAGCTTATAATTTTATATTAAAAATACATTTTATAAAGGCCCTTTCCCACTGGAGGAATATTTCTGTGAAATACTAGGTTAAAAAATTTTTTTTAACCAAAATATTTTATAATTTAATAGACCAGGTGGTTACAACTATTCAGTTTGGTGGAAAAACAATGCCAAGAGCAGATAGTGGCTCAGCAGGAGCAATTCCACAACCAAATTCAAGTAAGTTGTTCTTTATATTGATTCTTATTTTATATTGTAAAATTTGCAGAAGAACCAATTAGTTAATTCTTTTTTTTTTGAGAAGGATTTATTACTTGCAGCAAGTAAGGAGAACACCCAAAGCAGTGTCTCCCTGAACTATAAAATTGAGGAAGTTTTAAACTAAGGGCACATGCATATTCATGAGGGGGCTTGAGCAGAGGAGAATTCAGCATAGAATTGGAGCAGAGATCTACAGAGTCCATGCTGTAGTAGACTGAAGTCAGGAGGGTGAGCATCATCATTCGGCCCTCCACCTGGGTAGGGGCTAAATTCCTAGTGTCGGGGCTTATTGAAGCTCAGGTTCTTTATGTCTCATTGAAGACAGAACTCTGTGAAAGCCAAGGTGATAGATAAGTGGATTTACTTAGAGAGGCACACGGTCCATGGACAGAATACCGTCTGTCTCAAAAGGCAAGAGCGGCCCTGGGAGAAACACACTCTACAGTCAGTGTGGGGCATCTCAGAAGACGAGAGGCCCCCAATTAGTTAATTCTTTATATCAGTTTTGCTTATAAATTAAATGTAAGGCACAAGTGTCATCTTTATAGTAGGAGCTCTTATTTTTAAACGCAGTATTTCTAAGACATTTATGAAAATGTGATATTTAATATACATTCTTAGCCAAATCTTTTTCTTTTTTTCCCAAAATCTCTTTTTTATTTTTAGCGTATACAGGAGGAAATAAAAAATTTAGTCAAGTTACAGACCAATAATGCTTCCTGGGCTTCCTATGCTAGAAGTTCGTTAAGCAAACAAAGATTATCCGAAAGTCAAATGGGTTTTTTTTCTGAAAACGGTGAGAGAAATGAATATGTTATCAGTTATCCCAAGTCTGAAGAGTCTGAAATGCAGCAAGAAGCATCCTTGTCGCAACCAGACTGCAATGTGGATAGTAGCTCAGTGAGCAGTGGGTATGGAACCTTTTGCATATCAGAACTGAACACCTACAAATCTAAGGACACTCAAGATTTCATGGAGCACGTTGAGACTTCTGAAGGACAATTTGGAGCACCGGTAGTGCCAGTGGAGCCATTTGGAGATGGTGTGACAAACCAGAGTTTTTATATACATCCAAATGAAGAGTTTTGTGCTTCTTTAAAGGAAGATACTCCCATTTTCCCGGGTGAATTTGAACACAGTTTTCTTGGTGAAAGTAAAATTTCGGAAGTATATAGTGGAAAAACAAACAAGTAAGTGGAATTTCTCCATCACTTGAAGGGAGTTTTACTTGTTAAATACATTTATAATAAGCTAAACATGTTTAGTAAATACAGCTCTTTTTAGTTGGAATGAGATGTGTTTGAACATGTCAGTTTTATCAAATTTTTTTATTTATTGGTTGTGGAAAACTGAAAGTAACAAAGCAGACTATATGTTAATGACATCTGACTGCCTTCCCATTGATAATAAGACTATGAAAACTCTTAGGGTGGGAGGCCTTGCCAGAAAAATACCTTTTATATTTTCTAGTCACTATTGACTTGCGGAAAATTAGAGTATAGGACTGAATCAACTGGAATTTTGTCACATATGTTCATATAATTTAAAACCAAATATTATATACAAGCATGCTCAAGTTTATGTTTTTTATATATTAGAAGAGATTTTGTAAGTTAAATGACATTTTAATTCATCCAGGGGACTTTTCAGTAAAAGAAACTTAGGCTGAATTTGTAAGGCAAATAATCACTTAAAATTATGTTCAGTTTTATGTCTCTGAAGTATGTCATCTAATGTAAGGTATTTAACTATAGCAACTCATATCTTGGATACCCATAAGTCCACTTAGTACTATGGAGATATACTTAGTACTTGTAGGTACCACTATGGTGGTTTTTGTTCTATCCCATGGCTACAGATTATATATACTGTTAATCACTGCTAGTCAGTCTTTTTCTTCATTTTGCCTTTAATAATAAGATATTATAAAAAGAAATTCATGCAACTCAATAAAAATCTATCCCCTCTGCTATTAGAAAAGCAACTCGAAGCATAGTCTATCAGTGTTTAGTTTTATTTGAAGACAACATTTAAAGAGAGGTATTTTTTTTTCTTTTTAAATAGTAAATCAATAACATCATGGGCTCAAAGGCTGAAGCAGAATCAACCAAAGAGAGCACATAAAGAAGAGGGCTGCTCAAAATCTATGCAAGGAGATGAGCAAACCAAGAAATCACCAATTGAGAAAGTAGGTGCTAAGTCACTTGACTCTGGTGTGCTTTAGCTGCAGATAATCAGGATAATTATGTTGAGTTTACCACCTGTTCATTAACATAAATTTTTTTTTGCCTTTTCTTTTTTATTGTTAATTTGTTCCCTACCTTTTATGGTCTCTCTAAGAATGGGAAACAGTAGTCCAAGTACTGGTTCTTTAGTAGCCCAGAAACCAAACCTAGTGAGGAATGAAAGTACTAGGAAAAAAAAATGAAACATTTGTTTTGTAAATATCCTAATTCCCTTTGTACTGCAAATGTTTATAATTAGCCTGAGAGTAATCTATTATTTTTTGAAAAACCTTCAAATAATTTTTATTACTATTTAGTTGTAATAAGTAGTAATACATGTGTGAATGCTTTAGATGCCTCTATAAAAACAGTTGAAGCTTGGACATCTTGAATTTATAATCCAAATTGCAAGAGATTAAATGTTTACATTTTATGTGGCCCTTTTGCTCATACAGCATCTGTTTTTGTTAAAGAGTTATGGATACTGAGTAAGTTTTAAATGTCTTTAAAGCCCCTTTGGCCTAAATTGTCATTGAATAACATTGTTTAATATAATACATTGAAATCACAAAATCAAGTCTCTCTACAAACTTGATTCCTTTAGAAGTGGGTCATGTCTTGACTATTCTTAACATAGTCTTTCTATCATCCTTTGAAAAAGATCTGTTAAATAATAGAAATCATAAGAACACAGTCCCTCAGCCTTCATAAGGCACTATTTACTTCTCTTTTGGTAAATTTTCTTTCTTCAACCCCTGATAACTTAGGCTTCTTAATATCAGGTGTTGAACTGAATCAGATTTGTGTTGAGGAGGGAAATGAAAGTGAAGAAGCTACATGAACCGTCCAGCCTCTGGGCCTGGCGCTGTGTTGGTAGCTCTGTTCTCTTGAACCAGCACAGTATGTCCTTGTTTGGTGTAATGGCATAAAAGCGTTTGGAGACTGGACTGAAGTTGCTTTTTTCATTGGAATAGGTTGGCAGAAAGGGAAAATGTTTCCATACATACATACTAGTTTCTTTTTGGTTTCAACGTTAACTGAAACTCAGTGGAGACTTTTTTCACTTCTGACACTGGTGTGTGTCTCAGTGGATTCATTGTCTTCTGTGACTGTGGATCAGTATTTGTTCAGTGTAGCCTGGTGGTTCCCAGAATTTGCTGCACCTTAGAGTCATTAGGAGCTTCAGAAATCTGGGACTCCCCTGGTGGTCCAGTAGCTTAGACTCCATGCTCCCAGTGTAGGGGGCCTTGGGTTCAATCTCTGATTGGGAAACTAGGTTCCATATGCTGCAACTAAGACCTGGCGCGGCCACATTAAAAAAAAATCTACTTACACCTGGCCACCAGCCCCAGATGGTCTGCCCTCGTTGGTGTGGTTGTGACCTGTTACCAGGTGGTTTAAAAGCTTCTCCAGTGAGTTTTCTGTGCTGTAAAGCCTGAAACCAGTGATCTGGCCAAGTTTTCTTCCTCCATCTCGTGGAGAATCTGATGAGCAGCCCAAGGATCAGAGGTACTGTCTGAGATGATGCCATTTGGGGTTAGGTCTTCCTTGTAGTCTCTTCAGTCTCTGGGGATCTCAGTAGGGCAGAGGGTAAAGCTGGAAGCAGGGCATGATGCTCTTTAAACTTTTCCTTTTCTTTGATCATCTTCTAAAGAAGTATTATTTTCCTTTTTTTTTTAAGATGAATTTGATATTTTTGATATTAAATCATTATGAGGGGAAATCAAGTTTTTTTTGTATGTCTGTTTTAAACGGCTTTCAGGTAATGGGGGTTGGTGAAAAAAAGACACCACACCTGAAACGTACTTTTTACTTGCCTAATTCTCAAATTCTGTGAATTCACGGAAGTTGGAACTTTCCACTTTATTTCATCCTTTCTCATCTCTGTTTTTTTTTTTTTTTTCTTTTCATTTTCAGCCTAAATCCAGGGAGCTTTATGATCAGAATTCTCTTGGGATCCAATTTTCTTCTAGTACAATATAGTTTATTGGGGGGGTCTAGCTATTCTGAAGCACATCTTGAAATTGGATAGTGTTTAGTGCGGGGATTTTCTAAAGCTCCAGCCGGTCTTTGTTTCCTTGGTCCTTTGAGACAGACTGGCTGTTATCATTTTTCCATCTGTGGCCTCCGTGGTGGCTTTTCAGATGCTTTAGACGGTTACTGATGAAGGTCCTGTGCTAGGCTGAGGCCGGTTTCTTGGGAAGGGCTTTCCTTGCACCATACTTTCCTTTCTTTATAAAAATGGACTGTTTGCATCAGTCAATGCCTTGTGGGCTAGAAGCACAGCAGACGATTGTGTGAGGTAAGCCCCCTCCGGCCAACGCAGTGTGCGTTGGCTCATCACTTTAGGATTTGCACCTCAGAACCAGCGCAAAAGAAAGTATTTCACTGGGGATTTTTCAGTTAGTCTTCTGCAGTCAGCTTCTTCTGGTCAGTTAAGTTCAGATACGCAACAGAAATTCGAACAGATAGGAGTTGTAGAAGAGACATTTGATGAGAAAGAGGTTAAAAGTGGCGCCTTAGAAAGCTGTGCATGCATGCTTAGTCGTGTCCGACTCTTTGCGGCCCCATGGACTGTAGCCCACCAGGCTCCTCTGTCCATGGCATTCTCTAGACAAGAGTACCGGAGTGGGTTGCCATGCCCTCCTCCGGGGGATCTTCCCAACCCAGGGATCGAACTCGTGCCTCTTACGTCTCCTGCATTGACAGGCAGATTCTTTACCACTGGTTTCACTTGGGAATCTGAGGAGGATAGAAAAAGGCTGAGCGGAGATCCCCTTCTTGGTAGGGAGAATGTCAGCAGCTTTAGCATGCTTTTACGTTGGCAGTGGGTCCACAGACGCTTGTAAGCAAATAGAGCTATGTACCTCTTAACCGGAATTGAAAGTTTGGTGGTGGAACTGATAAGAAAAATTCCAATGAAAATAATCTTTTCACATATCTCTGCGACAATGCCAGAGATATTGTGAGGAAGTTTTAACTCAGAGCTTTTAATTAGAATTGAGGATAAGTAAGCATTTTTAACCTTTTCTGGTGACCGATTATTTATATATAAGATATAGTGTTGTGTTTAGAGTTCATGTTATTTATATGCAGTTTTCAGAGTTGATTTATTGCAGTCTTACTGATAAAAATGAGTTGCTAAGGCTTTTGCATTAATTTTTGTACTAAATGACTGTAATTCTAGGCACTTGAAATTTCTGTTGGAAATCGATGGCAAATTAGGAATACGTTTTCATTCTGAACTCTTTTTAACACCTGCTTCCGGTTTTTTCTTCCAGCTCCACAGAGAATCAAAATAAACGTTTGTAAATTACACAGGAATAGAAAATCCTTCACTGTTAATCCCTATCATTTTGCACTTATTGGAACCATGGGGAAAGCCAGGCTGACTTTCTTTGTGAACCTCTGAAAGTTCCTCTGTGCCTGGGTTTGACACCTGGCTCATATTCCTTGGGTCAGCAGTTCGTGCCTAACGATTTTAAACTGTCAACTGATGGCTTTCTTTCTTGATTTATAGTCTGATTTCACTGCTGATACACATTCTCGAGCTTTTTACTTCAATAAACCAGATGAGGGTCCACATTCTTGGATGTCTGATTCAGGAACAGGTATGATACTTGTTTTGTTTTTGTGTTCTGGCCTTACCCCTCAGCACGAAGGATCTCTGTTCCCCAATCAGGGATAGAACCTGTGCCCCCTGCAGTGGAAGCGTGGAGTCCTAACCCCTTAACCACCTGGGAAGTCCCAATACTTATATTTTTAAGGAGTTTTTTCAAAATAATAATGTGTGCATTTTTCCTAGGGTGATAGTCGTGTACTTATACTAAAGGGGTTTCTAAGATGTATTGTGTGTTGTCTTATGTCTCTGGCATCTGTAACTTCCTCACTTGCCTTAATTTGTGATACAAGTTTTGAAAAAATAGAAAATTTTTTTTAACAGTTATTTCAAATGGCTACAAAAATCATTTCAGCGTTTTTTCAGATATCCAAAGTGAATTAAGAAATTCAACCCTGCTATGAGCCATTCTGTATTCTCCATGGTGAACTTATTTTAGTCTTAATGGCTTTACACACTACCTCCTTTTTATACCATCCCACATCCAATTCAGGATGAATCAGCTTTGCCTGTGAAGGTTGCCAGACTTGAGCAATTGTCACCACCTCCCTGCTCTCATCCTTCACAGAGCGTCATCACCTGCCCTCTAAGTTCCCATGAGCCTCCTGACCAGCCTCCCTGCTTTCACCTTGTACCTTCCATCTGTTCTCAACACTGTAGTCAGTGCGATCCTTTGTAAAGACCAGTCTGATCACGTGACTCCTCTGCATAAACCCCGTGGTGGGTCTGCTCTGTGTAGAATAAGAGCCGGGAGTTTGTCCTTATTCCCACAGGCCCACAGACATCTAGCCCTGCTGTTGGACCTCACTGTCTGCTAGTTTCCCCCTTTCTCTGATTTAGCAGGAAGGCTGTTTGCTCAAATATATCAGATGAATTCTCGTTTTAAAGCTTTTGTTTGGCTGCTTCTTGTGTGTGGAATGTTCTCCTCTCTCCTTAGGGGGAACCTCCTCATGCATGGCTAACACGGCCAACCTCAACCGTCCTCTTCAGTAGGAGCACCTGTCCTCCCCTCCACACACACTGCATCCTCCCTTATGCCCAGTTTCTAAATTTTGCCAGAGGAGAGTGCTGGGCATCTTCTGACATACTGTATATACTGTAGTCTTTTTGCCTCCTCCCCGCAGCTGGCATAGTAAATGCTCAATAAGTATTTGAATCATTGAGTTCTTTACATTGCTCCTGTGTAAGTCTGTACTTTGCATAAAGACATTGTTGTCTTTTTAAAAAATATTTTAATTTTAGGGACTTCCCTGGCAATCCAGCAGTTCAGACTTCACCTTCCAACGCAGGGGGTGCAGGTTTGATCCCTGGTCAGGGAGCTAATCCCACATGTCTCATGTCCAGAAAATCAAAACATAAAACAGTATTATAACCAGTAAAGACTTTGAAAGTGGTCCACATCAAAAAAAAATCTTAAATATTTATCATTCAGTTTAAAATATTTGAATCATTAAGTTAGGACTCCTACATGGCAAGACATTTAAGTGAATTTTTTTCCCTTCTAAATTCAATTTCCTGTATCCAGGTAGCCAAAACCTCTCATATTTTATTTTCTTTAGGTAGAAATAAGTTGTTCTAGAAAGCACTGTTATTCTTTTTCCTCACCCTTATCTATTCTGTGTATTTTTTCACATTAGGACTGACTTACTGGAAACTGGAGGAGAAGGACATGTATCACACTTTACCAGAGACTTTAGAGAAGACATTTGCACCAGCCTCCTCCACAGATATATCACCAAGCCAGGTAATTTAGTAACACGTGACGCACATGTATATTTGTGTTACACAGTTGTATACTGTTTCATTTATAAATTTTGTAGTTTTCAATTTCTGATATACAGAAAAAAGGCATGGGCTTTAAATCATACCCTCCTGCTTTCAAATTTGGTCTCTGTTATTCATTGCCTGTGTGATCTTAGGAAAGTTACTTAAAAATAAAATAAAAAATGCCCAGTGTCATGTGAAATTAAATGACATGGTTTTGTGTCCACTATTTTAAATGTAGTAAGTACACAGGTAAACTTCTTTTCCCATTCCCAGACCTGGTTTTAATTTTCTACTCTGTTATAACCTCCCACTGGTCCATTTTGTCATAATTAAGTTACTGTACTGATTTTCTTTGAGCAAGGAATGTAAATATTTTATTGACTTCAGAGCAAAGAAATAAAAATATCCAGTATGTGTATATTAATATGTATTGATATATATATCTCTCTTCTGTGCTTGGATCAGGGGATGAGAAAATAGGTTGGAGGAAAGGAGAGATATGATTAAAGTAACCAGGAGAGCTGTAAACACAAGTGACAGGTGTAGATGGACAGGACAACATGGGACCAGCGTATTTGTGGACATCTGAGTCCCAGAGAGGGTGGAAACCAGCACTCCATCCTTCAGGAAAGGTGTAAAAGAGACAGATAAACACGAAGAAGGAAGGGCTGAGGAAGTGAGATTGAGGGGTCTGGGAGACTCAGTGGGCTTTTTAATTATAGGCTCACTGTGTGTGTTGTCTTGATCTGCAAATATCTGTAGGTGAACACTGTTTTGTTGACTCAAAATTTAAAGTTCCCATCAGTTTTAAGACTTCCTGCTTTCTATTCTACCAAGAAAAAAAAATTCATCAATTAGACTGTTGCAGTGATTTCTTATCACTTAGAATTTATGTTTTATAGACTGAAACATATTTTCATCATCTATTTCTTGTACATACTTAATGAAAAACATAAGTGAAGTACATTGGTTGAAACGTCTTTACCTTCTGGGGCTTACTCTTCCCACTCTTAAGGCGGTGCTGGTTTCTGTGTTTTCCGTACTCCATTTCCCCTGGGCCACCAAGAGCATCGGTGACTTTACATTTCTTTAAGAGAGAATGAGAAGCCTTGGTGCTGAGTTTTTACCTGGCTTAGCAGTTACGTAGGACTGACCTGTATTTGACCCTTAGGTGGGGAATTTTGCTTAAGCAGCTGATTCACTGTCTGTTAAATATTGGTTCTCAGGGATTCCAGCACAGGTTCAAGCCACTAGGATCTTCTTCCAAGCTGCTGACACCTGTTTGGCCAATTTTGATGGCTTTTTTATTTGCTTATGAGCAGCCAGTAACAATTACGTCACAGCTACTACTTGACCAAAGGCATTTGTAGGATACCATTAATTATAAGAGACATACTCTGTTCAGAGATGTTAAAATATGACAAGAGAAATCATAAAAGTAGTGGAAAGGGAGTTCCCTGGTGGTCCACTGGTTGGGACTCTGTGCTGTTACTCCTGAGGACCTTGGTTCAGTCCCTGGTTGGGGAACTAAAATCCCACAAGCCTTGTGGCATGGCAAAAAAAGAAGCAGTCCCTCATATAGGGCTGTGTGTGCTCAGCCACGTCTGACTCTTTGTGACCCCGTGGATTATAGCCTGCCAGGCTCCTCTCTCCGTGGGGTTTTACAGGGGCGAATACTGAAGTGGGTTGTCATTTCCTTCTTGAGGGGATCTGCCCAACCCAGGGATCGAACCCATGTCTCCTGCATCGACAGGCAGATTCTTTACCACTGAGCCACCAGGGAAGCCCCAGTATAGAGCTACTTTCCCAGTGTTTCTCTAATATGCCGTTTTTGATTCATTTATTCATTTACCCATCTCTCTTTCCATCCATCCCTTCACTCATTCCAAGGTGAAAAAAGTCACTTTGTATTACTATGAGCTCTAAATAGAATAGTTGTAACTCTTCACCCAGGCCCCGGGGGTAGGATTCCTCAGGCTATAGCCAGAGCCAAAAATTGCTGCTCAGTGTAGGCTTCAGCACTTGAAAAGGCTTCTAGGTTGTAGGTATATAAAAGTAAAATTTCAAAGTGGGGTTATAAAAATTGTTAATTTTAAAAGTTTACGTTTAACAAATTAATGCCTTTAATGCACACACACAAAGTATAGTTGTCTTTTTCACAAGCTAGTTAAGGGTTTATTAAAAAATATTAATTCATGGTGCTCTGTATCCTTTGTAGTATCTGGAAATGGGACAGTTTAAAAGTTTAAAGCTGTATGACGAATGTGTTCTTTCAGTGATTTCAATGTATCTCTCACTGAATCGGTAGTATCATTTGAGAGAATGTCCAGAGTTTAAATTTGAGGCCCAGAGTTGAATGGTACCCTGGCATGACCTACAATAAGTCCCATCTTGAGATAAGTTAGGCCCAGTGTATTCTTATTTGGAGCTTAGGCCTCTTTGTAACACTTCCACTGTAGCAAAGCCTTGATTTCAGTTGTGGAAATTAGGATTGTATCTTCTCATTTTTATAACTAATTTAAAGGAGGTCTTATTTTCATTGGGTAACTATTTTTTTAACACTTCTTGCTGTCTGTGGTGTGCTGTGCTTAGTCACTCAGTTGTGTCTGACTCTTTCTGGCCCCATGGAGTGTAACCTGCCAGGCTCCTCTGTCCATGGAGATTCTCCAGGCAAGACTCCTGGAGTGGGTTGCCATGCCCTCCTCCAGGGATCTTCCTAACCCAGGGATCAAACCCAGGTTTCCCACATTGTGGGTGGATTCTTTACTTCTGAGGCACCAGGGACTGCCAACTCTTAAACAGAAATGTAACTACAGAGCTAGGCAACTCCACTCTTGACACCTGGTCCCTTCAAGTCACAGGAAATCAATCTGGCTGGAAGTTCTCTTGTCCCACTTCATTCACTCATTATGAAGTCTTTTGTTCAGAACTTGGTTCTTATTTTGAGTAAGGAGATTACCACAGATTTTATTCTTTGAAAGTGTTCTTAGGATTTTACATATCTTAGGTTTAAATTATGCCATTAATATTTATGGTTGAAAAGACAAAATTTTTTTCCTGAGGTAATAGGTAATGGGGAATGACTTCCAAACTCTTATTATAAATCTGATGGTCTAGCATCTTGGTTTATTTTAAATTTTTCAAAAACCTTTTTATGGTGCTGATCTTGATATCAGGAAAGTAAACTTTTTTCATCATTGATTCATTGATAATATTTGAATAATTTTGTTTCATATCTTTAAGTCTAATACTAGTAATGAGATGAAGCCACCATCACTGAAGGATATTTATCATAAAAAACAAAGGGAAAACAAGCAGTTACCTGAGAGGAATCTCACTTCTGCTTCCAACCCAAATCATCCACCAGAGGTAAAGTTGTCAGCACTGCTGAGTGAAAATAAAAGATGCTTCATGACTTTAACTCGCATTTTGAGCTGCTTTTCCCTAGGAGATCTAAAGCCTACTCACTTAAACAAACAAAAAACCTGTGTGGAGAGTGAAAGCTTACTGTTCTGTCTTATTTCTAGGTACTGACTCTGGACCCAACATTACACATGAAGCCAAATCAGCAGATTTCAGGGATTCAACCACATGGCTTTTTGAATGCTCTTGATGACAGAATATCCTTTTCACCGGACTCTGTTCTAGAACCTAGTCTCTCTAGTCACTCTGACATAGACTTGTTTTCACAAGCAAGTCATATCACTTCTCAGTTATCTGGTTTCCCAAAATATCCTACAGATGCAAAAGTTTCACCAGTGGACTCTTGGAAAAATCATGCATTCCAAAATGAGAGTAGGACCAGTTCCACTTTTCCTTCAGTATATACCATTGGTAGTAACGACATCTCAGTCAGCACTGTAGGTGAAGAAAACCCTGTCCTGGGACCACCTGTCTCAGTCAGTCAGAACCAGCTTCCAGGTACAGCCGATGGTGTCCCAGAATGCATTTCACTGACTTCCCTGGAGGATCCTGTGGTATTGTCTAAGTATGTACTTCTGGGATGGCTTGTAATGTTCATACATGTTCTCTAATGTCTGCGTAAATGATTAAAATGGTTTTTATTGAACTTCAGTAAATATATAAAAATTAAAATAAGGTAGACTGTCTAAAAAAATAATCTTTTTTTGCTTTATTATTAATATCTGTCAACTTGTGGGTTAATCTCATATTTTCTGTAGGTGTATAAAGGGAAAAGGCTATATTTTTGATTATGAGAATGATTGTGTCCTTGTTTTTTCCTACTGAGAGAGTGAGGAGATGCTTTCTAAATATTTTTTCCTCTCACCAACAGGATTAGGCAGAACCTGAAGGAAAAGCATGCTCGACACATAGCAGACCTTCGAGCTTACTATGAATCAGAAATAAATAGTTTGAAACAGAAACTGGAGGAAAAAGAAGTTTCTGCAGCTGAAGACTGGAAGAAAACCAATCAAATTCTTATGGACAGGTAAAACTTGAAATTTAACTGTAAAGTTAGTGTTTCTCCAATTTGGATATATTACTTTACCCAAAGCATAATATATTGTGATGATAAAACACTTTGAAAGCAGGTACTTCAATTTGATATTTTTCAGAGAAACATGTTTACCTAAGTAATTATTTTTAAATATTTGAGCCATCCTCTTACAAAACACTGAAAATTGATGAGAACATTTGTTTCATATGGACAAAGTACTGAGACAGTTGGGCAGATTTTGTATATGTAAAGGAATGTCGTTTTGTCCTGTATACTTATTTCCTAATAAGTCTGTGACTGATGTCCTTTTTTCTTACCTAGATATGCATAACTTTAACTTAGCCACTCATGCACCTGTGGAAATAATTATCTCATTTGAAAAAACTAGGCATCCGGGAGCATGGTCTTATGTTAAGAACAGCTTTCCCCTTAGTTTAGAGATACTAGTATTAATAACAGCATACATTGCAACATACTTTACAAAAGAAATTAAACAGAGTGGAAACTGAAGAGTGGCTTTCCTGGTGGCTCAGGGGTACAGAACTCACTTGCCAGTGCAGAAGACAACAGGTCCGATCCCTGATCCAGGAAGATCCCACGTGCTGAGGAGCAACTAAGCCGTACGCCCTTGTGCCGCAACCATTGACCCTGCGTTCTAGAGCCTGGGAGCCGCGACTGCCGAAGCCCTTGTGCCTAGACCCCGTGCTTCGAAACCAGAGAGTAGTCCCTGCTTGTCATGACTAGAGGAAAATCCACACAGCAGCAGAGACCCAGCGTGGCCAAAAACAAATCAGTAAAATTATTTTTAAAGAAAGAAAAGAAAGAAAACTGATAGGGTCTAGAAATAATAGGGTCTAGAAATAATCCTTCTTTAGGGCAAAGAAGACAAAGTTCCTTGAGAATAATTATGAGGGAGCTGAAATCTTCTGGCCCAGTTAGTCTAACTGGCAGAATTCGAGTAAAACTAGCTTTTATACCCATGTGTGATTGCTGTGGTAGTTAACATGCTGTCTTAATCCTGGTCATTTCTATTGCTTCCATTTTGTTGTTGGTGGTGGGGATGGGGTCCAGTAGCAGAGAGAAGTAGTTTGAAAAGAGCAAGGAGAAAAAAAAGCTAGTTTTAGGTTTTCTAGGATGAAAAGAGTAGATAGCAGGCTAGGGAAATTGGTTTTTGTGTGTGGTTTTTTTTTTTTAGGAAGGCACAGATGACCACAGGGACTTCCTGTTGGACATCAGAACCTGACAGAAGTGATCAGTAGGCCTTATTAGGTCAGAGAAAAGGTGCCAAAGAAGGCACAAAGTAAAGGGGAACTAGTTAAAATATTTTTACGTCTGGAACCCCTCAGAGTCGTGAGAGAATGGAGGAGCAGACTGGAAGTCAGTGTCTCACATAAATGAGTGTTAATAGCAACAGCAGTCTGTGGCACTGGAGGCAATGTGCCTGTAACATGCAAATGAAGAGCAGTGCATTTTTGTCCCCTTCCACTACTCCCAAAGGATTTGGTTTGGCCTGAAGTTATTTAGAGAGAAATCATTTACCTAAGCCAAAAACTAATAATTATGTTGGCAGTATATGCAGCAGTTTTTTTCAAACTTTAAAATTGCAAATTGGAAGCTCCAGTTGGGGCCATTAACACTTGTCACACAGTTGTAACTTGGGGGGTAAGATCTTTGGCATACCAGAATCAGTGTGATAATTAAAACAGAAAAATAACAGCGCACCTACAGTTGACTATTCAGTGAACTGTATTATTATTTGACTGTTTCATCAACAGTTTTATCAGTATTTCATTTCTGCAAGGCTTTGATGCTTTTGTTGTTCAGTCGCTCAGTTGTGTTGACTCTGCGACCCCATGGACTGCGGCATGCCAGGCCTCCCTGTCCTTCGATGTCTTCTGGAGTTTGCTCAGACTCATGTCCACTGAGTCAGGGATGCCATCCAACCATCTCATCCCCTGTCGTCCCCTTCTCCTCCTTCCTCAGTCTTTCCCTGCATCAAGGTCTTTTCCAATGAGTCAGCTCTTCATATCAGGTGGCCAAAGTATTGGAGTTTCAGCTTTAGCATCAGTCCTTCCAATGAATATTCAGGATTTATTTCCTTTAGGATTGACTGGTTTGATCTCCTTGCTGTTTATCCAACACCACAGTTCAAAAGCATCAGTTCTTGACCCTCGGCCTTCTTTATGGTCCCACTCTTACATCCATACATGGCTACTGGAAAAGCCATAGCTTTGACTAGATGGACCTTTGTTGGCAAAGTCAAACAATGTTTTTGCTTTTTAATAGGTTTTCTAGGTTTGTCATAGCTTTTCTTCCAAGGATCAAGCATCTTTTTATTTCATGGCTGCAGTCACCATCTGCAGTGATTTTGGAGCCCAAGAAAATAAAGTCTGTCACTGTTTCCATTGTTTCCCCATCTATTTGCCATGAATTGATGGGACTGGATGCTATGATCTTAGTTTTCTGAAAGTTGAGTTTTAAGCCAGCTTTTTCACTCTCCTCTTTCACCTTCATCAAGAGGCTCTTTAGTTCGTCTTTGCTTTCTGTCGTTTTGGCTGGTGTCATCTGCATATCTGAGGTTATCGATGCATAGTGGATAGGAACCTGAACTCTGGAGCCAGACTGCTTTGCTCGGAATCCTAGTGTGGCTCAGGAGGAGTTTGACTTCTCTGTCTCTGTATTCACATTTGTAAAGTGGAATGATGGCAATCCTGACTCACAGGATTGTGAGGGTGAATGCAAAGTGCTTAACATAGACTAAGTATGTGTATGTAGCCAGTGCCCAATAAATACTAGCTGTTATTCACAGTACAACTTTAAACACTGAATCAAAATGGTAACCGAATTCTTCCATGTATTTTGTTATTTTCAGGTCCTATGATAATTAGCTTTACAAACAATGTCCTTCATTATAAGAAAAATGACATTCATGCTAATTTGAAATAATATAGAAGGCTATAATATGAAGTCTTTCTACCCCATCTTCTGTTCTCACATCCTAGACTTAATTTTTTGTATCCTTTTAGAAATCAAAAGGTATATGCATATATAAATTTTTTTCATGACAAAGATCAAGCTGTTTTATGCAGTTGTCTATATGTTGCATGTTAAGTGTACAGTTCACTGGCATTGTGCCTTCCCGTTGTTGTGCTACCATCACCAGTATCCATTTCCAGAACTTGTTTTAGCCTGCAGATCTGTCAGTCTGTACTCATTAAACAATAACTTCCCATGACCCCCTCTCTCCAGCCCTGGAAACCATCATTCTACTTTGTCTCTATTAATTTGATGCTTCTAGGTACCTTGTGTAAATGGAATCACAGTATTTGTCCTTTTGTGTCTGGTTTATTTCACTCAGCGTACTGTGTCCTTGAGGTTCATCCATGTTCTAGCATGTGTCAGAGTTTTCCTTCCTTTTTAAGCCTGAATAATACTCCATTGCATGTACACACACGGACACTTAAATTGCTTCCATCTTTTGGCTATTGTGATATTGTGGCTATTATGCTGCTGTGAATCTGAATATACAAAAACCTGCTCATATCTTTCTTTTTTCACCTAATAATTCTTAGAGATTTTCTTATATCATTTTTAATATTCCCTGAATGCTGTAATACCAGGTTCATTGGGATATATTTTACTAAAATGGCATCCTTAGTCTTGGCTAACACTGGAAAATTTGTTTTATGTAATATATTAGAGAATCAGATCTTTATAATACTTTTAAGAGAAAGGATATTGCTTTTGATTGTTTTGTTTCAATATATGTTTTTTTAGATGTGGCCAATTAGAGAGTGCTCTGAATGAAGCTACTAGTCGGGTGAGAACACTTGAAAATAAGAATAACTTACTGGAAAGAGAAGTGGTAAGTAAGTATGGTATTTTTTCTTGTTCTAGTGGCTAAATGTTTAAAAAGGTAAGCTTTTTTATTAATTGAACTTTAGAGACAAATGATTATTTTTATAAAAGCATTATATGTTGTTTGTCTTCTCCCTTAGTATTTCTTGTTAATATTCCGTTTTGAATGCTGCTGGCTTCATATGATAACTACAAATTTTACCCTTTAAAATTTTTATTTTTTAATTGTGATATAATTTGGACATTATAAAACTCATGCTTTTAAAGTGTATGATTCAGTGGTTCTTAGTATATTCACAAATTTATGCAACTATCACCATAATTAATTTTAGAAGTATTTTCTGCCTTAAAAAGAAAGCCATCCCCGCCATTCACATGCACACTCTTTTCAGCCATAAGCAGCCACTACTCTGCTTTCTGTTTCTATGAGTTTATCTATTCTGGTATTTGGTGTAGATGGAGTCACATCATATGTGACTTGTGTGTCTGGCTGCTTTCACTCAGCATCAGGTGTTCAAGGTTTATCCATAGGGTAGCATGGGCCAGTATGTCACTCTTTCATAGTTGAATAGTACTCTGTGGTATGGCTATGCCATGTTTTGTTTATCTATCCATCAGATGATAGGTGGGTTATTTTCACTTTTTGGCTATTATAAATGATAGTGCTGAGAACATTTGTATACAAGATTTTATATGGACATATTTTCAGTTTTCTTAGATATATAAGTAGGAGTGCTTAACCTTTTCCTCTTGAATAACTTTTTCCCCCCCATGCATTGCCAAGTTTTATTCTTCTGTGTGTAATTTTATAAACAATGTTTTGCTGGAAAATGCCAGTTACATTCTAGACATTATTTCTGTGTCTTTGATGTTTATTTAGTTATTTTTGTCTCCTCCTAAACTGTGGCTTCCCATTTGGCTCAGTGGTAAGGAATTTGCCTGCCAATGCAGGAGATGTGGGTTTGATCCCCTGGGTCAGGAAGATCCCCGGAAGAGGAAATGGCAACCCACTTCAGTATTCTTGCCTGGAAAATCCTATGGACAGAGGAGCCTGTCAGCTACAGTCTATAGGGTAGCAAAGAGTCAGACACAACTGACTGACTGAGCATGCACCCTCCTACCCTAGTAACCTGATGCCTGGTGGATTTGCAGTTAATGATTGTTGAATGAATATTAACTGATCAGATGCATTTTGAATTTTATTTTCATTATGAGACAATATGGTAAGAAATGCTTTTTATCCCCTATAAATACTAATGTGAAGCAAAAAATTCTATTTTTGCTCTAAGAATCCTGATAGTCATGGTGATTTTTTTCCTCTTTAAAGTGGTCTATAGGTGAGTCCTGGAATCGGAATGCCTTAGTGGTTTTCTGGGTATTATCTGTAGGGTAATCCTTTCTAGTCTCCATTCCTAGGATGTAACAGAAATGTTAAATGTGTTCATTTCCATTTATATGTTTTTGTATTTTAGTGTCCACAGTTTATTAGCTGCTATTGAGATCTCTGTTTTTTAAAAAATTATTATTGGAAACAACGTATTATCCTGTCTTTGTTTTGTAGAGTGATTTCAGAGAACGCTTCAACTCAGCCAGCAGTGCCTCCAAAATTCTGCAGGAACGAATTGAAGAAATGAGAACAAGTAATAAAGAAAAAGACAATACCATTATTCGACTGAAATCTAGACTTCAGGATTTGGAAGAGGCATTTGAGAATGCTTACAAACTCTCAGATGATAAAGAAGCAAGACTAAAACAAGAAAACAAAATGTTTCAAGATGTAAGTGACAAGTAACGATAACTCAGTTCTGTGGTTGGCTAAAAGTAGATTCAGGTTTTGTAGTCTTACAAGCTGTTATGACATTTTTCACGTTTGTTTTCGCTTCACATGACTTTGCTGTTGCTGCACATATCCGTATACCTTTCTGGTCGAGTTGGTTGGGTCTTATCTTGAAACAGGAAGTCAGGGCTTTCAGAACTATGGTGTCACTCCCACGCCTTTCGGTCTCTAGCAGGGCAGCTTTTGAGTGGTCTTAAATCAACATCTGTGTGTCTTGAAGGTGAAATGAACCAGATTTAGAAGAGGCTTGATAGAATTTTTCATTTTGATTTAATTTCACTTAAAATTTAGAATCGTATCACATTAAAGGTGGATTAAGTTTCAGCTTTTTTTGGTTTAAGTTTTTATTAATATTTTTGTTACAGTATATTAAAAAATCTGAAAGTATTTCCGGTTGTTGAAATTTTCTTTCTAATAGCTTTAGATTTGATTCTTCCTGCTTTGTTTTTTGAGATTTATTTTCATGAAGATAATCTTGTAAATGGTTTAAGTGGTCAAATTTCAAATGAGAAAGAGCAGTCTTCTCCACCTCTTCCTAACTTGTAATCCTCTATCCTAGAGGTCATTTTTTTCAGCCCTTTTAGTTATTTCTTCTAAAATTTTGCTCCCTGTTTCTAAATAATAAACTTACATTGCTCTTTTCTTTTATTTGTCAGCCTCAGACATTATATATTGACTTCCTTCTGTGCAAGATCACGATAGTTTAGCTTTCTTACCCCATTGGCTCCCAAACACTTGTCCCCCTCTTTCCAGTGTGATGAAATTGATTCTAAGAAGCTTATATTTTACATTTGAACAACTCTGAAATTGGAATACATTTTTACACTATAGTGTCTTATTTTAATTGGCAGCGTTTTTTCCTCCTAGCATTTTATGACTGTGCTGGGTCTTCACTGCTGCGTGGCCTTTCTCTAGTTGTGGAGAATGAGGGCTACTCTCTACTTGTGGTGCATGGGAGTCTCATTGCGGCGGCTTCTCTTCTTGCATCATGCAGAGTTTAATATAATAGTTGCAGCTCTCACGTGGCATGTGGGATCTTCCCGGACCAGGAATTGAACTGGTGTTCCCTGCATTGCAAAGCAGATTCTTAACCACTGGACCACCAGGGAAGCCCCCTTTTAGTATTTTAATAAATAATATTAAATAGTATGATTTCTGATCAGTGGTATCTTAGATTTTAAATACCATCTATTATTTATAGGGGGATTAGAATTCAATATTTCTTATGTCTATATAAATATTTTTCAGAGCTAAGCTGCAGTGTTCAGTGATTTTATTTCCTTTCTCTTACAACTTTTATTGTATTTTTTCCTTGATTTAGTGATTGCCTTATTTTTAACCTGCTTAGTTTTTTTTTTTAACATGTGTAGCACTTCCTTTTCCCTTGCCTGCCTCCCTAGTATCCTTGCTTCAGTCTGAACTGATTGCTCTGGGGTTTGATACACAGATTTGTAGGGCTTGCCTTTGTCATCATCCTGGGAGGTGTCTTTCCTTCTTTCTGTGCTGCATTTGTCATTTTGTGTAGGTTTTACATCTTCTGTTTTGCTAGTGTTCATCTGAGAAAAAGAAGCATGAGACAAATTTTGAGGCCTTCCATATCTGAAAATGTTTGTAGTTACAACCCCACTTTACTTAAAAATTTTTTTTTTTATTTTTTAGAATAGTTAGAATTACAGAAAAACTGAGGAAACAGTAGAGTATCCCCATATGCCCCACATAATTTCCCGTTTTTGGCATCTTGCATTTGTATGGTACCTTGGCCACAATTAATGACCATTTTGATGCATTATTAAATAAATTCAACAGTTTATTTAGATTTCCTTGTTTTCTTCCTAATGTTCCTTTTCTGCTCCAGGACTCCCTCCAGGAGACCAGGTTACATTTAGCCGTCACATCTCCATAGGCTCCTCTTGGCTGTGACAGTTTCTTAGATGTTCCTCCTTTTTCATGACCTTGACAGTTTTGAGGAGGACTGGGCAGGTGTTTTGCAGGATGTCCCTTGAGAGTTGACTGATGTTTTTCTCATCATTAGACTGGGGGTTATTAGGAGAAAAATCACAGAAGTAAAGTATCATTTTCAGCATATCATATCAGCAAGCACTATGTTTTTTATTCTTTTACAGTCATTTTAGTAAAGTTTCAGGAGGGCCTGCTTATGAACACTCTGTTCAATGTGCCATATTTTATTAGAACATTGTAATGTTTGGTTATTATTGTTCTTATTTAATGTATTGATAGTATGATAATATAATTTTAGTGTGTGTGGTACATGAGCTCTTGGTTTTTAAAATTTCTTGTACTTTTTGTTTTAATGTAACATCAGGCTTACAGAAAGTTGCAAAAATTGTATAAAGAATTTCCATATACCCTTCACTTAGATTCTGAATAACAACATCTTATGTGTTTTATCATTCTGTCCACGAGTAGTTAAATGATTGAAAAAAAAATTTTTTTTCTAAACTATTTGACCAATGCGATAATGTAAAGGAAATAATAAATAAATAAATTTTAAAAAATTAAAAAAAAATAAAAAATAGGGGGAAAGTAAAAAAAAATTATTTGAGAGAGTAAGTTAGAGATATAATGCACCTTTACCTCTAAATACTTTGATGTATATTAAGAACAGAGACAGTCTTTTATATAACCGAAGCAAAATTAGGAAACTAACATTAGTACAGTAATCTTTTGAGGAAGTGAAGTAGGAAAGGATAGCTGTGGCAGGCAAAGGGAGACACACTGGGCTTCTGCCTCAAAAACCTATGTGTTTCCCAGTACAGTACTCTTATTTCATTTATACGCTCCATTCAATTTTTGTGAATTATACTATAAATGTTAGTTATACCAAAAGAAAGTCTGTTTTCCCTTGTTAAGGATCTGATCCAAGGCTGCATATTGCATTGAGTTGTCATATCTCTTTTTATCTCCTTTAATCTGGAGCAGTTCCTCAGTTTTTGTTTTTCTTTTATAACCTTCAGACTCTTTGAAGATCACAGACTGTTTTACAGAACTGTGCCATCTAACATGATCGCTGCTGGCCCCATGTGACTGTTTATTTTTGGCCACACTGTGCAGCTTGTGGGAGGCCTAACCACTGAACCACCAGGGAATTCTCTCCCTCATCTCTTTTTTTTCCTTTTTTGTTTTTTTCTCATTTTTTTAGTTGCCTTTAATCTGAAACAATGTGTTAACATTGTCCTTTTATGACACTAGCATCTTTGAAGAGTATGTGTAGTGATTTTATAGGTTTTTATAGACTCCGTTGATCTGTTCTAGTATTTAATCTTGTGATGCAATTCTTTTGTTTTTCCTTGTAGCTTTTAGGAGAGTATGAGTCCCTTGGAAAAGAACACGAAAGAATAAAGGTAATGGTCAATGATTCATGTTCTGAACTTCCTGTAGGGCAGACGCATCAGTTTGGAAGTCAGGAGATCTGACTGTCTCCCTTTTTTCTCCCCTCCTTTGTGCCCATCTGGCTTTTTGAACTAGGCTTATCCTCTCTATGTCAGTATCCTTATTTTCAAAATATCTGCCCTTGAACTCACAAGTTTGATATATTTGTTAATTTAAAAAATATTTATTGAATGGTTGTTTTATTTGAGATGAGATGAAATTTTTAGAAGAGTATAAAATACCATACAAATGCACATAATTAATACTATTTAGAAATAAAATTTTGTGTTGCCAAACAGTAGCTTTCTGTGGGGTTGAATAACCTGTGTTTGAACTCTTATAATTAAAACTCTGGGATCTACATATTCTAATTCACTGAAACTCCCCAATAAGTAAGTGAGTTTCAGGTAATTCTGTTGCATAAAATGCAGGGTTGTGATTATCCAAGGTTAGTGAAAAGGCCAGCACAGCTTGGTAGCCAGAATGTCTGGGGTTTCGGGGCTAGTCGTTACAGCTGAAGTCTCATCATTACAGGTTTTAGTTTTTCCATTTACTGAGGTTTCAGTCAGTTTGTGTTTAAAAATGTTAATTTTGACACTGATTGTTTCTAATCAAGCAAAACATAATAGGCTTTATTTATTAAAAAGGGGGTCTATGGCCATACCACCCTGAACACTCCGGATCTCATTGGAGGCTAAGCAGGGTGGGGCCTGGTTAGTACTTGGATGGGGCTTCCCTGGTGTCTCAGATGGTAAAGCATCTGCCTGTAATGTAGAAGACCTGGGTTCAATCCCTGGGTCGGGAAGATCCGCTGGAGAAGGAAATGGCAACCCACTCCAGTGTTCTTGCCTGGAAAATGCTATGGATGCAGGAGCCTTGTAGGCTACAGTCCATGGGATCGCAAAGAGTCAGACATGACTGAGTGACTTCACTTTTATTAAAAAGGGGACTTACACAGAGCTATTTGATTAAACCAATGTTTGCTCTCTCTTTTTTTCCTTTGTGTTAAGTGTATTTTCTCTGGTTGATGCCAGACTTGCTGAGTATCTGCTGATTTTCTTTGTAGTTCTCTTTTGGTGTAGTCTTAGATTAGTTTTATATTATGCATCTTAAAAAGAATACATCTAAATATTTGTCTTCAGTTTCTGAATTTTTCTTTATTTTCATAGGATACATTAAATATAACTGAGAACAAATTGCTTGATGCACATACTCAGATTTCTGATTTGAAAAGGTAAAATCTATTATCTTACTAATAAGCAAAAACCTCTAATTGTTCTTTCAGCCCTTAAATATGTGTCTATATTGAAAATGATGGGAAAGCAACCCTTTCTTGATGATTTTTAAGCACTTGGAGATTAGATTTTATCCTCATCTTCCCTTCACCTGGAAATACATTTGATTTTAGCTGAAGATTTTAAAATAATTAGAATACCTCAGTGGCTATGCCCACAAGGTGTGCATGTGTTTAAACATTATGCATTTTCTTAACATAGGTAAAGCTTAAATGATGTTAAATCATTGAAAAGAATTTTAGGAAGTAGTCTAATTCACTGAATTATTTTTGTGCTCCAAAAAGAAAACAGCATTCACACCAATTTTGTGGTTATATATTTCCTAAAGACCAAGTTTGGGGACTGTAGTCATGATCTGATTTGCTTAATTAGGTAAGGCACAGTGTGTAAATGGTCCCTATGGCCATGATTAGATATTTCTAATTGGCTTCAGAGTGTATTTTTGTGTTTGGAGATTAATGATGTCCCTTATTTAGAGATTTTACCATACTCTTAAGGACTTCTCATTGGAAAGAATAGAAGTACTGTGTAGCTTTCTTGTCTGCTCAAGTCTTTTCTGTGGAGCATTCAATTCTAGGGATAGTTTTATTATCAGATTGGTATACGCAATCAGCCTGGGTTAGAGCTTTCTTTCTCAAACCTTCCCTGCAAGAGTAGGGAAGAATCTAAATTTGAAAGATGAGATAAAGACATATTCAAAAGTTTTAAAAGAACAGAAAGAATGCAGAGATAAACCTCAAAATAATTAATTGGCCATAGTGCTTATTTTCTGTTGATGAACTTGAAGATAAGCTGTTATTACTGAACATGGCACAAATTAGATGAGCTGCCTGTAAGTTGAGAATTGTTCAGAAAGCAAGTTCTTGTTAACAGGTCTGCTTTGGATGGCAAGGCTCTCCTCTTTTGTGAGAGCCTAACCTGTGAATATTTTGTACAAATCACGTACATGTTAGAATTAAACATCTTTTGCAGTTTATTTGCAAATTTCAATTTATTTGATTGCTTGAATTTTATTTTTATTTAATTTGTACTGTTTTATCTGTAGTCAGATTTCTAAATTTCTTTTCTACTTGCTGTATTAAATGCATTTGTTGTTCCCTTTTCCTTTAGTTACAGCATATGAAATGCTCCTTTGTAGGATTTTTTTTCTATTTGTCTTTCTATTTATTCTCCCTGATTTTGTTCAGCTTTTTAAAGTTTAATGTGACATTTTACTATGAAAAAGCTTTATGGATTTGCATCTCTTTTGTCACTCCTTTCCTAGAAATGTCTGTTAAATAAGTAATTTATAGTTGAGCTGTATTTTAAGCTTGTTGAAATGTACTTAATTTATCATACTGCTTTTGAATTAGGACAATTTCAAAACTTGAAGCTCAAGTCAAGCAAGTGGAGCATGAAAATATGTTAAGTCTCCGTCATAATTCTAAAACTCCCATGAGACCCTCACATGCCAAGTAAGTTACTTTGTTTAATCTCTGTGAAACTAGTAATAGGTAAAGCCTGTAACTGAGCTGAGACACTCATCTGTCTATTCCATTGTGTATATGTACCACAGTTCTCTGATCCATTTGTCAGCTGATGGACATCTAGGTTGTTTCCATGTCCTGGCTATTGTAAACAATGCAGCGATGAACATTGGGGTACATGTGTCTCTTTCAATTCTGGTTTCCTTGGTGTGTATGCCCAGCACACTCATCTGTCTAAATTGCGAGGAAGACAGGGTTAAATGTTATCACAGATCTTATGTGTGAAAGCATCTTACTGTTAGATATCATGAAAACTCTTACACAGAGGTATTTGCCAAAAGGAGGAAATAGTAGAAGCAGATTGGGACTGAGGAGAATTGGGATAGTTTTTGGTTTTTGACTCTGCCCAGGTGTGTGACATCAGATGAATCACTTAATTTTTTTGTAGCTCAATCTTATTATCTGTAAAAACAAGGAAATTGGACTACAGCATCTCAAAAGGTCTTTTAGCCCTTATGCTCACTTGCTCAGTCGTGTCTAACTCTTTGTGATCCCATAGTCTGTAGCCTACCAGGCTCATCTGTCCATGGGATTTTCCAGGCAAGAATACTGGAGTGAGTTGCCGTAGCTCTTAACTTCCAGAAATTTCATTCCTTTGTTAATGAAAAACTTAATGATGATGGATCTGCGTTAGGTTGTGTGAATTTTTTTTAGTTTTTCCAGATTAGCTTTGTTATAAGCTAAGAACATTATCTTGATGATACATTTACAGAGTAAGTTTTTGCATAATTTGAATTGGTTTTTGTTAAGATTTTGATGTAAAAAAAGTAATAGAGAGTGGAGTATAACTTCCTAATATTGACGTTTTATCAGAAAAATTTTAAATTGTGTTGTTAACCTTTTTAAGTTGTAATTGTCAAATGAGAAACTTTTTCTAAATTTTTACTAATTAATCTTATGTGAGACATAATGGATTATTTAAAGAAAAAAATATGTAAATAATGAAGTTGGATCTTTGAGATAAGGAAGGACTAAGTTTAGTTGGTGGGGGAAAGGCCTTTCTGAGGAGGGGACATGTAAGCAGAGAGGTAAGATGTGTGTGGAGTCGTTCAGGAGAGAGGTGTGGAGGGAGTGTTCCAGACAGAGGCAGTGGTCTTGCTGAGTCCTGAGGAAGGAGAGAGGTTAGTTTTATGTTTGAAGAATCCAGAGGAGGCTTGTGTGGCCTTACTGTTCCCATCATACATAACTGTGTAAGCCATGGTCAAGGGTTTGGGTTTTACTCTTAAGTCCATTGGGGCACCTTTGAAGGGCTTTTTGTCTAATAAACTTGTGTCACTTGATTTATAGTTTTGTTCAGTGAACCTGCCATGAGGAAGGGAAAAGAGTAGAAACAGACTAATTAGACTCTTGAAGGACTTGAAGAGAGATGGTATTAGCTGGGTTGTGGCCATAGAAATGGGTAGAAGGGCAGGATTTGAAAAGATTGTGGAGGTAGAAGCCACAGAACATGGTTATGAGTTGGATGGAGGGTAGGAAAAGGAGGTGTCAGATAAGGCCAGGTAAAACCTTTGTTTCTGTCTTGAACAGCTAAGGGTGTCACATTGAACCAGGGGAGAGATGGGAAGAGCAGACCATGGAGTAAAGATCAAAATTTCCATCTTGAATATTTTAGTGTGGGATTCATGTGAATTCCAGGTGGAACTCAAGCAGAGGATGATAAATTTGCATTTGGAGTGCAGAAAGAAGACCAGAGTTACAAATACTACAGTTTTGTCTTTGTAGGTGGTGCTTAAAGTTATTGGATGGATGGGTGTGTATAGTGAAAAGTGAGTCCAGGTCAGAGCTCTGAAGAGCCCCCAGTGTTTTGGTTTTGGGTAGAGAAGGAGCTGGAAAAGGAAACTGAGAAATAGCTGCTGAAAAACAGAAGGAAGACTCAAGCAGCTACCATGAGAACCAGTGAGATAAAGACTGAGCGTCCATTGCATTTGCACGCTGGGGGTTCCTGATGACCTGGAGAGCCGTTTATGTAGAGCCATAGAAGCGGAAGCCAGTTGGGAATGTATTGAATGAATAGTGAGTGAAAACAACCTAGATGTCTAACAGCTGTAATGTCAGCATATTGTGGTACATTTATGCATAATACTGCTCAGCGTGACAGTATACAGACTAGATCGGGGATTGACAAGCAACAGCTCCCTGGCCAAATCCAGGCCTATGGCCTGTTTCTGTAGGGTCTGTGAGCAAAGAATGGTTTTTGCTTTTAATTTTTCAGGGAAAAAAATGTTTCATGATATGTGAAAATTATATGAAATTCAGCTTTTAGTGTCCATAAATAAAGTTTGATTGGCTCACATCCAAATTTATTCACTTACGTGCTGTCTATAGCTGCTTTGTGCTACAGTGGCAAAGGTGAGTCATTGGGACTGAGTCTATCTGACTGATAACACCTAAAATATTTATTATCTGGCTCTTTACTGAAAAAATTTGCCCACTCCTGAACTAGACCCAATGTGGTTTAGTCCTAAGAACATAATGTGGAACAACAACAAAAAACTAGTTGCAGAAGAAATAGGATGCTAGTTATTAGATTGGTACAAAAGTAATTGCAGTTTTGGACTGTGAATTTTAAATCATTATGTGTTTAGTCACTTCAGTCGTGTCCGACTCTCTGTGATCCTGTGGACTGTAGCCCACCACCACACTCCTCTGTCCATAGCATTCTCTAGGCAAAGATACTGGAGTGGATTGCCATACCCTCCTCCAGACAAATCATTATAACTAGGCTCAAACACATCTTGATCAATCAAATTAGGAGCCATTACAGCCAACACATTTTTGCCAGTGAGAAATAAGTTTGTTTATTTCTGTAGCGTAAAAATCCATCCTCTGGGATTTGCCAGACTCTCGGAAAGTATTTTCTGCCTCCTGCTGGTTGTGGAAGAATTTTCCTGGCAAAAAGTTGTGGAGATGGTTGAAGAAGTGGTAGCTGGTTGGCGACATGTCAGGTGAATATGGTGGATGAGGCAAAACTTCGTAGCCCAATTTGTTCAACTTTTGAAGTGTTGGTTGTGCTACATGTGGTTGGGCGTTGTCTTGGAGAAGAATCGGGCATATTCTATTGACCAGTACCAGCTATAGGCTTTGAGTTTTTGGTGCATCTCATCGATTTTCTGAGCGTATTTCCCAGATAGAAGGGTTTCACTGGGATTCAGAAAGCTGTAGTGGATCAAGCGGACCACTACACAGTGACCATGACCTTGGTGCAAGTTTGGCTTTGGGAAGTGCTTTGGAGCTGCTTCTTGGTCCATCCGCTGAGCTGGTCATCACCGGTTGTATAAAATCCACTTTTTGTCGCATGTCACAATCCTATGAGAAATGGTTCATTGTGTAGAATAAGAGAAAGCGGTACTGCAAAACGACGATTTTTTTGATTTGCGGTGAGCTCATGAGGCACCCACTTAGTGAGTTTTTTCACCTTTCCAATTTGCTTTCAAATGCCAGTGAAAGGAAAAATCTCTCAGTTGTGTCCGACTCCTTGCTGTATAGTTCATGGAATTTTCCAGGCCAGAATACTGGAGTGAGTAGCAATTCCCTTCTCCAGGGGATCTTCCCAACCCAGGGATCAAACCCAGGTCTCCTGCACTGCAGGCAGATTCTTTAACCAGCTGAGCCACCAGGGAAGCCCTTACACCTTCACTTACGACATTGAATTCTTTGGCAACTTCTTGTGTAGTTGTAAGAGGATCAGCTTCAGTGATGGCTCTCAGTTGGTTGTTATCCACTTCCAATGGCTGGTCACTGTGCTCTTCATCTTGAAGGCTCTTGTCTCCTTTGCCAAACTTCTTGAATCACCACTGCACTGTACTTTCCTTAGCAATTCCTGGGCCCAATGCATCGTTGGTGTTGCAAGTTGTCTCCGATGCTTTACAACCCATTTTGAATTTGAATTTAAAAAAAAAAAGTCACCTGAATTTGCTTTTCATCTAACATCATTTCTATAGTCTAAAATAAATATAAACAGCAAGTAATAAGGCATAAGCAAAAAAAAAAAATAAAGAAATGCACATTAAAATGATGTATAACATAACCACATTGAAGAAGGTATTCCAGTATCAAATAACCAGGTTCAGCAGTGCGAAATCTCAATTACTTTTTCACCAACCTAATAGGTCTTTGGAGTAGGAAATGGCAACCCACTCCAATATTCTTGCCTGGAAAATTCATGGGCAGAGGAGCCTGGTGAACTGCAGTCCAAGGGATTGCAAAGAGTCAGATACAACTGAGCACCTGAGCACACATACAATAGATATTTACCTTAGAGAAGTTCTTATGTATGTTTATTATAGCACTGCTGAAAGGGACTACATTGAAAAACTAAACATTCACTAACAGGGGAAAGGATAAATAACTTGTGATACAGTCATACTGTGGGTCAATGGTTAAAAGGGTAGAGGTTTACATACGTATTAACATGGGTATGTCTCAAACAGAATGTTGAGTAGAAAAAGAGTTAAAAGGATGTGTACATTATGGTTTTTATGTAATTTAAAAAATGTAAACAACCAGAAATATGCATTTTATGTCTTAAAATTAAAAACACATATGGTAAGATGTTAACATTTGTTAAAACTATGGGCGAGTGCTTGTTATGGTACTCTTTGTAATTTTCTAAAAATGTTTGAAATGATTCTTCATTTAAAACCTGAAGGGAAGAGGAATGACTGGAATTGAAATGAAAATAGATGAGACAACTCTTTAAAAAAAAAGTTTGGTTGTGAAAAGGCACAGAGAGAGGAAGACAGGAATTCCTGTTTCCTGGTCTCTGTTTTCTCTCTGGAGTGTGATGGGTGGTTATCACTTGACAGTCAAGGCTGAGGCAAGGAATTTGAGGAGAGTGGAGAGGGTGTCAGTCGTATTTGGGGAATCGGAGCTCCTTGATTACAGGAAGACGTGCTGGCAGCCAGTGTCGGGTGTCCACTTGAGATAGCGATTCTCTGATGATGCCCCAATCTACACAGGCAGGCAGCTTCTTTGCCGCAAAGCTCAGCTGTAACAATACACTGAAGAAAAGTGAGATCATTGTAGTCATCCAGGCTTAGGTCTTGCTGCCAGTCAGGTGTGCTGGAAAGTGTGCAGAGAAGGGGTTCCAGGCAGTGAGTAAGGATCAGCAGGAGAGTGTCCTGGGTCGGGGGTAGGGGGTAAAGAGGAGCTATAAAGCTAGGAGGGGCTGACTCCCAGGGAAGGGGGAGGCCCAGGGCCACGGGCCTTGAGGTGAGAGTGTTGTGCATGTGGATGCTTAAGCATGGGAGTCAGAAGGATCTTGGAGGTTTGATTTCCTTTTTTAAAAAATATTTATTTGGCTGCTCCGGGTCTTAGTTGCAGCATGCAGAATTTTTGGTTGCAACTTCAGACTCTCAGTTGCAGCATGGGGGAACTAGTTCCCTGAGTGGGGATCGAACCTGGGGCCCCTGCATTGGGAGCACAAAGTCTTAGCCACAGGACCACCAGGGAAGTCCCTGGAGGTTTAATTTCTGAGGAGACTGCCTTCTCTAGGGTGATAAAGTCCAGTGAGCATCCTCTGAGAGTTTTGTGGTTGGCGGGAGGTGGAGTAGCTTCCATGTGCATGGGGAGGGCACTCAGGATGAGGGCAGGAACTACCAGAGGATGGTGGAATGAGCTTCGAACGGGCTGTGCTTCACAGGAGTGGAGGCAGGGATGTCCTGGTGTAGAACGGCACTGTTCAGTACAGCAGGGCCTTTCTCCACAGAGCTGTTTAAATTGTGTTGCAAGCATTCAGTAGTTTGTGTGTATGTGGCTGATGGCTATGGTATTGGACTGTGCAGATAGAAAACCTTTTCTGTCTTTACAGAAAAGTCTGTGAGCCCTCCTGGTCTAGGAGGTAGTGGCAGGACCATCCTTCATCCCCTGGCCCTGAGCTCCGATGGCCATAAAGGGTGTGAAGCATGGTGAGGGGCCGGGCGGGGGTGTTCAGAGCTGTGTGCACATGAATGCACCAAGTCTCGAGGCTAGATTTGGTTCAAGGCATTCACAAATTATGAAATTTTCTAGGTGTGAGCTGGATGTTTTGTTTAAGCTATGCATTGATTTGTCAAAGATTTGTCTTCTTGTTCTTCCGAGACCGAGACCGAGAAGAGCAATTCAGTTGGAATTGAGAACCTTCAAATAGAGTTCATCTAGCTACAATGTTAAGATTGTTCTGTGCGGTCTTTCAACCCCTGGGTAAATGTGGAAATAGTGTTTCAGAGCAGGTTGTTTGCTGTCTGTGCGCAGTCTAAACCGGAGTGCAGACCTGGCAGTGCCTGAACACACTTCTCGTCCTCACAGCACACTGGTGGGCTCAGACGTCAGCCGGAGGAAGTGGCTGATTCCAGGAGCAGAGCATTCCATCTTCACTGGACAGCCCCTGGACACCAAGGTGGACAGCCAGCTGGAGGACACCTGCCTTCCTGGGTGAGACAGCTCCATCGAAGGTCTCATTTAGGCACTCTTAGGTTTTCTTAAGAGACTTCAGTTGCCTTTCAAAGTTCAGAAAGGTTTAAAGAGCCATCTCTTTGCTCCTTTCGTGTCTTAATTTTGAGGATCAGATTTTTCTTTTACTTTGAAAAGCTTTAGGAAATTCTCCTTTCAAAGGCGGAACAGAGCCTCTGCACTTGTGCCCCTGGCATAGCCATGTGCCCTGTGCATGGACTTGCAGTTAGGACACGAGGTTGATCCTCACCCTATGGATCATTGAAACCCCCAGAAGAAATCTCATTCATTTCCTCCAGAATGCCATATGAATATTATATTTCTCTGTGTGCTTCCCTGGTGGCTCAGTGGTTAAGAATCCACCTGCTAATGCAGGAGATGCTGGTTCAATCCCTGGGTCAGGAAGATCCCCTGGAGAAGGGCGTGACAACCCACGCCAGTATTCTTGCCTTGGAAATCCCATGGACAGAGGAGCCTGGTGGGCTAGTCTGTGAGGTCACAAGAGAGAGACATGACTTAGCGACTAAACAACAACATGCGCTAGGCTGTGAAAAGGATCAGGAAGCACTGGTCTTATATAACAGGTTTTATTGATTTGTATTGAAAAGCATACGTATTCATTGTGGAGTATAACTATCAACCCTCATGTTATTCCTCTAGTCTAGTAATAATCCCAGTAAACCATCTTAGTTCAGGCTGTTACAACACATTACCCTTGACTGGGTGGCTTAAGCAACAAACCGTTACTTTCTACAGCTCTGGAGGTGGGCAGTCTGAGATCAGGGTGCCAGCATGGCTGGGGCCTGATTCTGTCCTCACGTGGCCTTTCCTTGGTGCATGTGTGGAGGGAGAGATCAAGATATCTCTTCCCCTTTTTGTAAACGTTTTAACCCCAGTGTAGGGGCTTCACTCTCATGTTATCATCAAAACCTAATCACCTTCAAGGCCCCACCTCCCTGCCCCCCACATACACACCATTGCATTGAGAATAATTCATCATAAGAATCTCATTCAACTTAAGAATTTTGGGGAAACACAGAATATTCAAGTCATAGCACTGTGTGTCTTGTAATTACTATTTAAGGTACCATTCTTCCCTGGAAAAGGATCTTTCACCTGGAAGTTCACCAAGCTTACTGATAAAAAAACAGAGAGAGACTTTAGACACACCAATCATGAAAGCTTTGAAAGAACTTGATCAAGAAAAAGTATTTAAAAATTGGGGCACACAGACAGAGAAAGAGGATACCTCAAATAGTAAGTATTTTATTCCTTATCTGATAGAAATATAGATGCATACATAGATCTCCTCCCTTTTCTCTCCCAAATATATACCTTCTTAAAATGAAATGCCTCAAGTAATAAAATAAAAAGTTAAATTTATTTTCCTGCGGCTTCAGCCCTATTTCAGACAGTTGAATCCACTAGTTGTTAATGTATCATTGTCGTTACATACATACCTTTTATACAAAGTAAATGACGTATTAGTCTCTGTTATGAAAGATTTCTGTGACATTCTTAAGGATATTCAGAACTTTCTACCTCAGTTTTGTCTTACTTGCACACATCAGAAAGTTATAACAGGCATTCGGAGTTCATAAAGTGAGATGTAACATTTCCTATGCGTCCTTTCTTGCTTCCTGAGCATCTGTCAGTAGGACAAGAAGTCTGTTTATTTTTTAATAATTTTGTTTGTTTACTTTTGGTTGTGCGGGGTCTTAGTTACCACACAGGCTCTCCTCTAGTTGCGGCCAGCGGGGGCTGCTCTTTGCAGTGGCTGCTCTTCTCACTGCAGTGGCTTCTCTTGTGGAGGACAGGCTCTAGGGGGTGTGGGCTTCAGTAGTTAGAGCCCCTGGACTCTGTAACAGGCGCTCAAGCTTACTTGCTCCACACTATGTGGAATCTTCCCAGATCAGGGATTGAACCCATGTCTCCTGCACTGGCAGGCAGATTCTTTACCACTGAGCCACCAGGGAAACCCAAGAAGTGTGTTTAATACTTGAAGTGTGTTTCATAGGTCCAGGCACTTGTACTTTCTCTGGCGCTTATTTGGTCATGCCTGCAATTCACATCATTAACATCTTCGGTGTTGCATTTCCTAAGCAGTATCTCCTAGTAAATAAATTAGTGACCTGTTTTCTAAAAACAGTTTTAAACAGAGAACCAGAATGAACTCTTTAAAAACGCCCACATTTTTCTTCATCAAGCATTTTCATTGTCATGTGGTGCCTTTGCAAATAATCATTATAATCTAGATAGAAGAATTGTTTGCTTTGTGTAACCATCTGTCGATGAAGGCAGATAACTGAAGCTAGGTTTGTTTTGTTTGTTGCATTTTTCTGTTACAGAACTGGGGACTCCTCGGCCAACTGACTCTTCAGTCAATGCAAGTCGGTCCCCAGAGAAAGGCGCCCAGCAAAGACAAAAGAGGTTTAACTCTGCTTCACAGAGATCATCATCTTTGCCACCTTCAAATCGTAAATCGAGTACTCCAAGTAAGGGTTAGAGGTGTCTGTCTCAGACTTGGAAGAATGCCATCTGAGCTGTACACATTGACGCTTTCTGCTTCCCTTATGTTCTTCCTAGCACCTAGTAGTACAGTGCTCTGAACCCCAGATCTCTAGATGCCATCTTATTCAGTAACACTGTCCGATTGCACAGTTACTATGACCATAGCTGAAGAAATTCTCACTGCTTATCAAAGTGAGATTTTTATGTGTGTCCCACAAATGTTTTGCAACTAATACCACTTTAATTTTTGAATCAAACTCAGCTATTTTGATGACTGACTTATTAAACATTAGTTCAAACAAATTAAGCTAGCCTAAAAAAAAGCTGTTGTTTTTTTTTCATGTAGTTACCTAAAGTTACTCAACATTTGTCAACTTTTTCTTTAGCCAGTTGCAAGTATGATTTTAAAGTTAAGCATTGGATTTCTTATCCTTAATTTCCATTTTCATAAGCAGCTGAAGAAATTAATATATGACTGTGCTTAGAAATGTTCATAGGTGCACTGGTGTTTCCATCTCATTTCCAGTCGACTTCTAAAATCCTGAAAAACCAGTTTTGAGACAGAGAATTGCAATGGCAGTCTGATAGAGTAAAATGTGGCCAGTGGTTTCCTCTAGATAGTTAGAAGTATGAATTGTTTTAATTTTGTATACTCTTATTTATCTTTCAAAAAGTTTTACAGTGAGAATGTATTCTTTTAAAGTTTTTCTTTCAGTACTTTTCTATGTTATGCCAACATAGCCCATACATAGAAGGAAAAGACTGTCCCCTCTTCATTTTCCTCTGTAGCAAAAAGAGAGATTATGTTAACACCAGTGACCGTGGCATATAGTCCAAAGCGATCCCCTAAAGAAAATTTGTCCCCAGGATTTAGTCATCTACTTAGCAAAAATGAAAGCAGCCCGATTCGGTAAGTTCTGTAAAACTGTAGAATAAAGTATGTATAGAATTGATTTTTTTTTAAATTAATTAATTTATTTTTTCCTTTACATTATCGTGTTGGTTTAGAATTGATTTTTTTTTAAAAGTGAACTTTTACATCTAGCCATCACTAATATTTCAGTTGTCAGTGGGGATTCTGTGGATTTAAATCATTTAAATAAATGCCCTACTAAAAATAAAAAAGAACTATAATACATGAAAACAGTTTTTAACCATGTAAACTGGCTACTATAAAGTTTAAATACTACCTCAGAACCCCTTCCAGCTTTTGGATATAGAATAATTCTTTGTTTTCCTAAAAAGATTTAAGGTATAAGGAAAACTGGGGGCCATTTGTACAAGAAAGTGGGCTGTCCTGGTATGGCCCTGGCACTAAACATCAGTTTACCTGTGCTCCTGAAGGTTGTTCTCTGAAGGGTGGTCTACATTGTGTGTTATGGTGGGAGACAGCCACTGACTCTAAGACACGAGAGCTGGTGATCCAGATCCGTCAGGCTGTTGGGGAAAATTAATGAAGCACATTGAACCTCAGTTTCCTCTTCTATAAAACAGGGATAATAATGCCTACCTGCTTGTTTCATATGGTTGCTACAAAGATCAGATGAGATCATGTATCAGTAAATGCTTTAAGTTGCCAGTATGTAAATATAATTTTGTGTTAGAAAGTATAATTTAAATTTCAGTTTTAAAAAATATATGACCACCTTTCTTTCTTAAAAAATATGTAAATATGTGAGTTATCTTGGATGCCAGCTCATCTGTCTAGTGGAGAATAGGGAACATCGGTTAACATTTTTTTCTCACAAGTAACTTGCTTCATTCAATAGATTTGATATACTTTTGGATGATTTAGATACTGTTCCTGTGTCTACTGTACAACGTTCCAATCCAAGGAAACAACTCCAATTTCTTCCTCTAGATGACTCAGAAGGTATCTTTTCCTAAAAACTTATTAATTATGGTTTTAGTCATTCATTTTGTGAGTTTCTGGTATCAAGGCTCTAGATGTTGTTCTGGCCTGCACTTAAATCTTTTTTTTACCCAAGGGCCTCTAAAAATAAGCATTTGTGACGCTCATATTGTTTGTAAGTGTTATCCTCATTGGAAAGTTGGAAAACTGAGGTCAGGGGATGTTAATGTTTAATTACCAGGGCCATACTGTTCAGTTTTTTATATTCTATAACTTATATACAACTTAGGCTTTGAATGTTGTTTCCTTTTTCTCAATTGTACTTTCCTTTTGAAATAAAGTTATAAAATAATTACGTGAAATTGCTTGAGCAGGCCCTTAAAATGCTAACTCTGTAATGTTGATATATGTCCACTAAATGTGTTGCTTAGTTTTTAAACTTTTTTTGCTTCAAATTTACAGAAAGTTTGCATGTGTTTATTTAGGGGAGATGTGAAGATTGTCAGACTGAGGGCAAGGCTTTTAGAATTCTGAGGAGAAAAAGCTGAGTATATATGATTGATTACATATTTTCTTTTCATTACGTTTTTTTGACCGTGTAGCAGCCATTTCCAGAAAGTGAAGTTGGGTAGCATATTTAGTATGTACATGCTCTCTGAGAAGAGTTGATAAGGAAGAAATTTCTTTTCTCTCTGGCAGAAAAAAAATACTCAGAAAAAGCCACTGACATCCATGTTAATCATAGCTCTTCCCCCGAACTGTTGCCAAGTGGAGTGAAGAAAGTCTCTGTGAGACCAGCCTGGGAGAAGAACAAGTCAGTTAGCTATGAACAGTGTCAGCCTGTCTCCACAGAACCACAGGGTAACAATTTTGAGTATACGGCAAAGATAAGGACCCTAGCTGAAACGGAACGGTTTTTTGATGAACTTACAAAAGAAAAAGACCAGGTAAAAACAAACAAAAAATGTTTCAAATCTTTGTCTGAACTTAGCACATGTGTCTGAGGAACAGTCAGAAGGGAATTATTGAGTCAAACACAGGAAGTTACTGTTGATGCCATACAAAGCTGTACTGGAAACGTGTGTGAACCGAGCTGTCATTACTAATTGTGTCAGAGGGAACTTAGGTGAAGTTGAGATGGACAAGAAAATACTAGGCTGAAGTCGTTTCTTTCTATTCTGTTATAAACATCCTTGCCAGTAATTAGAATTCCCCAGTTTTTATTTAAACGTTTTTTTGTGTGTTACCAGATTGAGGCAGCGCTAAGCCGAATGCCTTCTACTGGAGGACGAGTCACTTTGCAGACAAGATTAAATCAGGTGAAGTGTCTTAGCTTGAATCTGCTAGTCGGTGCTCCATTTAACCACGAGGATTTTTTTTTCTAGTTTTAAAAAAGTATTTATTTCCTTATTTATGGCTCTGCTGGGTTTTGGTTGGCCATGTGCGGGCTTTCTCTAGTTGTGGTGCATGGGCTTCTTGTTTCGCTGATTTCTCTTGTTGCAGAGCGTGGGCTCTCGAGAGAGGGCTCAGTAGTTGTGGCACATGGGTTTAGTTGCCCTGAGGCCTGTGGGATCCTAGTTCCCGGACCAGGGATCAAACCTATGTCCCCTGCGTTGGCAGGCAGATTCTTAACCACTGGACCACCAGGGAAGTCCCCACGCCCCCCACAGTGGTTCTTTAATGTCAGTTTTTAGGCACACTGAAACAGTCAACCAGAACTTCTAGACTTTATGGGAAGTGTTTGGTAATGACAGCGTATTTTATAACTTGATGCTGGCTTTCAGGAACAAAGTGATTTTACTTGAAATTTCCAAGAAAAAGGCATTCATGCCATCATGTTTTCAAGAAACCAACTTGGGAGCAAATGGCAAGATGTCTGTTAACAGATTTCTACATTGTTAAGGCTCTCACATTAAATCTCTCTTTTTGTGTTTTGTTTTTTCCTCCCCAAACTGCAAATTATTTCTGAATCTCTTTCCATTCAGTAAATGTGTAAAACAGTGGCACTTTGCAACTGGAATAGATGTGAGGTTAAAAAGAGAGATGTGATTCCATTATTGAGCAGGAGATGGTGCAGGTGAAATGGCCTGTGTGCCTTTCTTTTAGTTGCTTTTCAAAGAGAATTATCAATAAAATGCATGAAACCATGTTAAATCTCTTTTTGTAACAGTTTAAATATCACGTCAGTACTGTGTCTCATATAACTGCATGCTTTGGCTTTTCACTGCTTTAATATCAGGAAAAGTTCATTCTCAGATTGATCTGTGATATCAGAAGGAAAGAGAGACACACAGAAGAGGTCTTTTTCTAGGTTTTTACATACGAATCCT
Source organism: Antilocapra americana (assembly GCA_007570785.1). Lineage (NCBI taxonomy): Eukaryota > Metazoa > Chordata > Mammalia > Artiodactyla > Antilocapridae > Antilocapra > Antilocapra americana. The sequence goes on along the minus strand of ML663006.1, from coordinate 8,873,954 downwards.
ACACAAGCATTCTCAGCCCTTTTTTTTTTGTCACCCTTGTCTTCTTACTGTATTGAAACAGCTTTGACATACATGACCAGAAACTAAGGCCCTTTTAAAGTCTTGTTTTAAGAGCTTGTTGGGACTTCCCTGGTGGCTCAGTGGTAAAGAATCTGCCTGTCAGTGAAGGAGACATGAGTTTGACCCCCAATCCAGGAAGATCCCACATGGGATCTTTGTTATCTTTAACGTCTCTTTTTTTCTGACTTTCTTTCATTGTCTTTGTTGCTCTGAAAGTTTTTATTCAGTAATTGGTAAGACTCAACATATGAAACTCATTTTTAAGTAATTTACTGAGAAATTTCCTGGTGGTCAAGTGGTTAGGACTCTGCGATTCCCTTGCAGGCGGCACACATTTGATCATGGTCCCAGATCCCTCAAGTCACAAGGTGCAGCCAAAAATAAATAAATAAAACAGTTGATTGGGAAGGCAGAAGAAAAACTTGTTGGTTCTCTAAATGTATCTGAAACATTTGGTTCCATATATGTTTAAATAATGATGATAAGCTCTTTATGAAGTGAAGTGAAAGTCACTCAGTCATGTCTGACTCTTTGCAACCCCATTGACTGGTCCATGGAATTCTCCAGGCCAGAATACTGGAGTGGGTAGCCTTTCCCTTCTCTAGCAGATCTTCCGACCCAGGAATTGGATTTTTTACCAACTGAGCTATCAGGGAGGCCCATGCTCCTTACAATTTTTTTTTTATTTTTGGCTATGCTGGGTCTTCGCTGCTGTGCGGACTTTTCTCTAGTGGTAGTGTGTGGGCTTCTTGCGGTGACTTCTCTTGTTGCGGACCGCAGGCTCTAGAGTGTGCGGACTTCAGTAGCTGTGGCACGTGGGCCCAGCAGTTGTGGCTTCCTGGCTCTGGAGCACAGGCTCAATAGTTGTGGCACACTGGCTTAGTTGCTTTGCAGCATGTGGGATCTTCCTGGACCAGGGATCGAACTCGTGTCTCCTTCACTGGCAGGCAGTCTTTACCACTGAGCCACCAGGGAAGTCCCAACAAGCTCTTAAAATAAGACTTTTAAAGGGCCTTAGTTTCTGGTCATGTATGTCAAAGCTGTTTCAATATAGTAAGAAGACAAAGGGTGACAAAAAAAAGAGCTGAGGATGCTTGTGTAGGATTCGTAAGTTAAAAAGGGCAGAAAAAGATGACAAATGCTCTGCCTCACTAATGAGTTAAGAAAAACCAAACACTCATTTAAACAAAAGCATGATTTTTAAGGCTTCTCAGGAGGCTTAGTGGTAAAGAAACTGCCTGCCAGTGCAGGAGCCACAGGAGCCTTGGGTTTGATACCTGGGTGGGAAAAATCTGGAGAAGGCAGTGACAACCCACTGCAGTAGTCTTGCCTGGAGAATCCCATGGACAGAGGGGCCTGGTGGGCTCTAGTTAACGGGGTTGCAAAGACCTGGACACAACTGAGCACACAGGCATGTGCATGCATCATTTTTAAGCTCTTATACTGGCGGATGTAAAACAAAAAAAAAACAACAATGATACCTGGGTTAGGGAAACGCTTATCCTTCAACACTGAGTAAGGAGAAAGTGTCACAGACTTCCTGGAATTCAGCTTGACATGTATCCAAAGCTTTAAAATTATACAGTTTTTTGGACCTAGTGTTTTTCCTTTAGGGAATGATTCCTAAGGCAATATTTCTAGGTATGTGTAGAGACATGTTTCAGAATATATATTTAATTTAAAGTGATCTCATAAAGGATATTCCATAATAAGAAAAGTTAAATTGAAAAACATTCTAAAGAAGTGTTTGAATTTTTTCTTAAAAATGATGTTCCTATCTACATAGAAAAACTGGAAAGAGGAACAGTGGTTATTACTTTTTGCTCTTCTAGCTTAATATTCTAAAAATGAACTGTTAATTTCATACAGTGAAAGCTGTTGAAGAGAAAATTTTTAGGTTTTATTTCAGGATACCATTGGAGTTAGTACTGAATAAAATACCTAAAGTGGTAAATATATATTTCAGGTGCTGTTTAACAGTAGTAGTGTTTATTTTAAAATAGCAGTCGTTACACTGATTCATTGTACAATCTCTTGTTTCTTGGAAAGGTCTTCTCCAGCATTTTTCCTTTTTAGCCTAGAAATTTTGGTCAGAAGAAAGTTATCTTATATAAGTAGGTTACCACACCAATCAGAAGTGTCCATTTTTTCTGGGGAAATGTATGGAGAACCTTCTAGGTTCCTCTTATACTGTTCTCAGTTCAGTGGAGTCAAATAATTCTCTCCTTCTAGAGAACTGGGTTGCTGTTGCTATAATTTCCACATAGTGTATCAAACATATTGAGAATATTTAAAGTTCAGCAGTTACCTTGAATGGTTGAAAAGCTGATTTATGTTCATAGTTTAAATGAAATACTGTCAAGGACGATTTGTAAAATAGCCAAAATAATTTTGATTTTGATGTTTAAACTTGCTCATTTGCGGAAAGAGAGGTTATTTTGGTGGTATTTATAGAATTGGTGAACTCAGTAGAATTCTGATTTTTTTCCTTTGTTTTCACCCAGGAAGCCTTGGAAGATCGTTTAGAGAAGATTAATCGAGAGCTGGGTTCTGTTCGCATGACGTTAAAGAAATTCCATGTTTTGCGCACCTCTGCAAATCTTTGAGATTTGTAGTCATTAAATTTTGAGACATTTTTGTTTGCACTAATGTATAATTATGCACTCAAAAAAGGCAAACTATTTTGTACTGTTTCTAAGCCTTCAAACGTAGTTTTACAATCATGCTTCTTTACACTTACTATTTTATACTTCAGATGGCCACATATTTTCAAGATATTTTTGTTACGCTCAGGAATCTCTTGTATATTTTACTATTTAAAAAGTATTATTTTTAAATAGTATATGTCTCCTGTTTATATCAAGAATAAAGAAATATAACAGGGGAGGCAGCTTTGTTTCTAAACATAGTGTTATCCTTTTACGATGAACTTTGCACAGCAATTTTATAAACTTGTTCTACATTGTGAATATGGTTCTAGTTTTTTTAAATAAATGCTTAAGAAGAGCTTCCACAGTAATAGAGTAATACATGCTGAATGCAAAAAAAAAGCATACTCTAGATTTAGCTTAGTTGAAGTTATTTTAAAAATGGTAATGTAATTCCTATTTGAAACATGTCTTAGAGTGAATATTAGAGTTAATAATGGAAATCTTGGAAATAATGGAATATTGGAAAGCTCTGAAAGTGAGAATATTTTATTTTGTTTCCCTTAAGCTTTCTTATTTGTAAGAAAGAAAAATGCTAGAGATGGAAATCTCTAATTTTGTGATATATGTAGTACTTTCCAGAAAGAGTCAGTTGGAGAGCTGTAGCTTTCTGCCCTGCCCATCTTTCTGAATGTAACTTGTGCACCTTTGACAATGAGGTGATAAAAAGCTTTGATGAAATACAGGCCACCACCCAGTGAGGTTGTAAAAGCAGTTTCCTCAGTGTACAGGGCCTCAGCTGTCAGATTGTCAGGAAGACGTTTTTTTAACATCTCTCCACCATCCCCCCTACCCTCCCAATGAAGAAAAACACTTCCATAGTAGCTGCTGTAAGGACAGTAGGTGGAGGTCAGAGCAGCTTATGCTGCTTGTTACTGCACAGGTAATGTGTCTGGATAGAGCTCTGTGCCTTCAACTGGCCTTGCTGGGGGGCTCTAGCCCGCTGCCTTGGCAGTGCCTCCTGCTCTCAGAAATTCCACGTGGGCAGGGGGCTGTGATCTGACCAGAAGTATGGCAGGTAGAGGTCCTGACTGCTGGTCAAGGTCCAGGCTCCTCAGCTGCTCACTCTTTTGGTGGCCCGTCAGAACCCAGTGCCCACATAGTCAATCAAGCTCAGTATGTGTTGATAAACAAGACTCATTCCACACTTTCAACACTGATTCCCACTGATTCAGGTTTTAAAGTTTGGTTTACTTTTGAGCTTTTCCTCCTCCTCCCTGTGGCTCTTAATAGCATTTAGTTACGGTGAGCCAAGCCACCCAGTATTCCACTAGGGTCTATGTATGCCTTCCAGCAGCGATCTCAGAGAATCTTTGAGCACCCTTCACCAAAGCTTCCTCTGCCTGAGCTCCAGGCCTGGCTCCCTCCTCAGGCTCCCTGCTCAGCATTGTGGGGGGTTCTCAGCAAGGGGAACCAACTGACAGCGGCCTCTCCTGCTCCTTCCTGTCCATGAATCAAGCCTTTGCTCCCACCTCCTGCTCCTATTGAAGACCTCCGGCTAATCAGAGTTATTCATCAGAATCAAGTGCCTTACTCCCGGTATTTTTTTCTAGTCTTTTTTATTTTTTTCTTTCTTTTTAATCTCCTAGTTCTAGTGAAGAAAATGTTCATTTTAATCAATCTCCAATATAGCTGTGTCAAAACTTAATAAAGGGATTGACTTTACCAGTGATAATATCCCTTTAATATGTTCCTATACATGATATGAAAAACTCACTTGAAAATTGTTAGCCTGTTTCATTGTTCCCTGCTTTTATTGTAAAGTCTATTACATTCCAAAGAAGAGGAAATTGCCCTTTCAGAAGAGATTAGAGTTTTATCTTACCAGGGAGTATCTTCTTAGTAGTCATATTCCAGTATTTAAGCCCCATTAAAGTGTCTTCTGTGCCTCTCAGAAAACATGTGGTTTGATTTGTGACATGTCATAAACTGGAAGTATCAGTCACTTCAGAAATTAAAAAAAAAATTCTTTTCTCTCCATAGCTGTGAAGAGGGACACCAAGGAAAATCCTTCCAACTGTCTTTCCTTTTGGTAATGTTTAACGTACAACTACTCTGTTTAAAAACAGCCTAAAAGCTGGAAAGGTGACAACCTTAAAAAGCAACTGTTATATCCCAGGGAGGTAAACTATACTTTCGTTGCTGGCTGCCATTAGGTTTTTTAACTAAGTGAATCTTCCACTTCTAGGAAGTGTCATTTAAAATTCAAATAGAGTTACTGCTCTCCAGTCACCCAGACCTGCCCCTTTCCTTTCACTGAAATGCCTGAGAGAGGAATGTGCTTACCTGCTTGAAGGTGCCAAGTGGATGTAGTTACTAATCCACACTAGGACTGCAGGAGCTGGACAGGGGACAGGTGAGCCAAAGCTGGGTCACACCCTGCTCAGGCTTTCCTCCCTGTAAAGATAAGATAAGAAGCTTCCTTCCATTGTGGGAGAGTATATGCAAAGTGCCTGGTGTCTCTTTAAATTTTTAATCAGTAGTACATTTCAGATTCAGAGTTATTAAATAGGCTTTTTGAAGTAGTGATTTCAGTGCTTTCTTAGAAAAGTAGACCATGTCCCTAGCAATTGACTTAAAAACTGCCTTGGGCTGGTTGACATATGTTAGGTGGTCAAAGATGTTCTCTCCATCTTTTCGCAAAAAATGAGCTTTCTTGGGGTTTAAATGAGCTTCCCTCTGGTGTGTGTGTGTGTGTGTTTTTCATGAGTAATTGATGACCTCTGTAGTAAGTTCAGATATCCTGCAATCTTAAATGTGATTTGGGGATTGTTTGATATAAGCTGTTTTGCCAAAAAAAGTATTAGCCAATGTTATGAAAATAATTGCTCCTTTGAATGTTCCATAATTAGACTTCTAAAGTTGCTAGCCTGTGAAGCAGGTCCGCACAAAGGAAGAGGATGCCACTGAATGTTTGAAAGTTAACGTGAAGTTTATGATTTGCTCTTGGAGTTTGATAAGCAACCAGAATTTGTTCCTCTTTTTAACTCAGAGAAGCCAGGTACTTGGCTGAATGCTGTTTGAATTCTGAGAAGTTAGACATTTATGTCATTTTGATTTTTAGATTTCTCAAAAGCAGTTTTCAGTAAATTTTAATGTGCCACTTGTGCTGTTGAGTCTTTAAGAAGCTTTAGAAAATAAATATCGATACATATCTAGACCCCTTTAGGAATCAAAGGCAAATTGTATTTACCCATCACAATTGTACATGGTTATGAAATTTGCAGGTCTGATTAAATGAATTATATTGCACAAATTTTGCAGGAAATAATTTCCCGCCTTACCAAGAGTAACTACAACAGTATTATTAGGACCTGTGTTACTAAGCTTTCCCCTTCTGATTTGTGTTCTATTTCAATAGATCCTTCTCAAATAGGAGGAATCAAGCCATAACTTTGCATTTGCTGGACATTATATGCTATGTCATTGCTGTGACTACAGACTTCAGAGATATTGTTTTCACAATTTCACTGTAACCATGACCAAAACAGTGAGAAGTCTGCTTCCTGTAATGCTGCTGACATTAGATAAAGACCAGTCCTTGTTGCAGTTTTTAAATCTAGTCAAATGCTGGAGTGATGAAATTGTAAGCTCTGCAAGAGCAGGGACCATCTTTTTGCATACAGGCACTCAATAAATATTTGTGGATACAAACATCTGTGCTATCAGTGTATTTATTCCTGCTGGCCATTTGCAGGCTCTGGTTTTTAATGGTGTTAAGTCCTCTGAGTTACTGGTCTGGGGGCAGGCACTGCAGGGTTACAAGGGCAGTTGTCCAGGGGCTCTGTTCTGACTGGCCTGCAGGCAGAGAGCGTCACTCCGGAAAGCTATATGCTCTGAAAACTTTTTTTTTTTTTTTACCTTTATCAAAAAAGTAAAGGTCAAGGCAGAAGTAGCAGTGAAAGGATCTGTCGCCCAGTTTGGCTTCCACAGATCCTCAGGCAAGGAGGATGCCTGTGCAGGAGACAGAGGATGACTCAGTCCCTGGCCGACTCAGAACAGCAGCTGGGGCTGGAAACCTTTACTGGGTCTTAGGGTGCCTGTTGGTGGAGGGAAGGAGTTGGCCCATTCAGTGTCCAAGGAGATGGGACAGCCTTTAGTCTGGGTTGTTCTCTCTCTTACTTGATCTGAACTCGTCCTGGGCTGCTTTTAACTTCACCTTACACATGCCCTCCTAAGAGGAAGCACTCCCTGCCTCCTTTCAACCTGAGAAAGTGATACTTAGTGATAAGTAAACTACTCCTAGGTTTGGGGTGTGCCCTGTTTAATTCAGTTACTTCAAATCTTGACAAATAAGGCCATCCTTGGTTAATCTAAATATATACTTTATGATTTAAGAATCACTCAGTACCCTCTTGGTCCAACTGGAGTGTTCAGTCGGGTCGGAATATCAAGATAAAGCTATTTCTGATCCTCTGCCAGTTCCTTCTTGAGGTCAGGACTAGAACTTACCCTCTGGCTACTATTACTGCCACGCCTTCTGATGACCAAAGAGGATTTTCATTTTTCGGTGCAGACCATATTTGGTGTCCTGAGGAGAGAACTCCCGGTTGCCTCTATTTCTGCAAATCGGGTTGGTAACGGGTAAAAGCACCAGGTGTCAACCAAGGTCTGGACTCCTTTGGTTTGCCCACACGTTCCAAATGCCTTCCTTAGTTTTCCGCAGCTTGTTCCCCTTTATTCTGTCATTTTATTCCCAAAGGACTCGATTTTTCATTTTCTGTAAATCTGCTCGTTCCTTTCCCCTCGTAGTGTTGGGGGGTCTCCTGGCAAGTGAGGCTGACAGTGTTAAAAGGGCCAAGAGGTCGTGGGCCTGGGCCTCCCCTCGTGTAAGTGACCTCCAGGCCTTTTTGGGGGGGGTCGCCCGGGCGAGCGCTGACCGGGCGCCGCCAAGTTTGTCGGGTTTCTCCGGGCGGAGGCTGGCCCTCGCGGCGGGCGGGCGGAGGCGGCAGGCGGCTCCCCGCGTGGCCTGACGGAGGCGCAGGCCCACCGCCGAGTGAGGGAATGCGAGGCGGGCCCGGCGCGCACGGGCAGCAGCGGCCGCTGGGGCGCGCGGGGCACGGCGGCGCCGCCGTGTAGAGCTGTCAGGCCGGTCCGCGGGCGCGCCCGGCCCCGCGCCCCGCCGGCCGCCTCCTGCATCCCCGCCCGCGGCCCGCACTCCGAGCGCCCAGACCCGGGGCGGCCCGCACGTGCGCCCGCCGACGGCCGGGGAGCATGCCCGCGGGAGCCCGGCCGCTCGCCCGGGGCCAGCTGGCGGCGGCAGCGGCGCGTGGAGCCGCGGGGCGCAGCCGGCCGGGTCGGGGCCACCGGGCTGGAGTCTCCCTGGCCGCGTGAGGCGGCGGCGGCCCAGCGCGGCCGAAGAGGACGGAGCAGCGCCGCGCGGAGCCGGGTGAGTGTCTCGGCGGCCCGGCCGGAAGGCGGCGCGGCTGGGCCCCCTCCTCAGGCCCGCAGCGAACCCCGAGGCGGGGCGGGCTCGGGGCGGGGATCCCCCCCTCGTCGCTCCGGCCTGGCGGCGGCGGCTCCCGGAGGCCCCGGCCCGCCCTCCTGGTCGGTGCGGGGGGGGAGGGGGAAGTGGGAGACCCGGGCCCCCCGCCCCGCGCTGGGAGGAGGGTGTGGCGCGCCGGGACCTGGGGCTGAGGAAATCCGCCCCCAGCCTGGCACCCCCCCACCTGCACCCCAAGCACCGGCCCTCCAGATTCGGGGGGTGGGGGGCCCAATGCTAATTCCGAATTTCCGTCGGTTCCTGCTGGGGCTCGAGAGCTCCCCTCCCCCAGTGACAAGTGTCGCGGCGGCCCAGGGGCAGGTGTGTGTGCAGTGCTGGGCCTGCCACGGCCGGCCGAGCTCCCGACCGAGGGGTCGGAGGAAGTGGTGGCCACAGCCCTCCGTGCAGCCGTCTGCGCTTCTCGCCTCCTCCAACCCTGGCCTGCCTGGGTGGGTACCCGGGGCCTAAGCCTGGGGTGTGGCCCTCAGAGAGAGGGGACCAGGACTTGGAAGAAGTGCTCCCGGTGTCCCCCCGCTGGAGGAAAAATCTGGCCCATCTCCATCCCTTGAGTCGCCCTTTCCTGTTGTAAAACCTGCGGTGCCAGCTCTGTCAGAGCAGCCATCTGCCTCCCTAGCCCTCTCAGCCTTTCTTATGTGGGAGGGGGCGTTGCAGGGCTGCTGGATGACTTGGGGAGGGGAAAACTCTTGAGTTCCCCCTCCCCCATAGCGTGCAGCTAATTCTCCCTTAGGGAAACCTCTGATGGACATTCTGAGTAAATAGAGTGTGTTTGCTAGGCAAATGTCATTTCAAGGCAAATCTTCTAGCTCTATCCCCTTTCAACCCATTTGCTGCCCCCTATGTAAATTCTAGATTCCTCATCCTACATTCCTGTCCCTACCTCTGAAATATGGGCTAGGGCAGAAACTCTCAGGCCTGCCCACCTCCTCCCCTCTAGTATCAGAGTTCTTCAGAGGGAACCTCCTTTGAGCATCTTTCTCCATCCACTGCTAGCTCTCCCCACCAGGGAGCCGCTGGGGCGGCAGGCTTGACCCCTCCCTCCTTTCTGAAGGGAATGCTCCCCTTCATTTGAGTCTTCCCCATGGCCAAGCCCCCAGTGTGACTCATCTCTGCTCTGAACTCCCATTGCTGCTTATCTGGGTCTCTTGTGTGACTCTTATCGACACCTGCCTTATTTTATAGTTACTTTTGTGCCTGGCTTATCTCCCCTGCTGGAGTGTCTGCTCCTGGAGATGGAGGACTGGGGTGGGGTTCGATTCATCCCTGGTCCTGCCCTGGGTCAGCATCCTGAGCACTGTCAGCATTAGTGTCTTGATGGAGTAGAAGTCCCCACCCTAGCTTACCTCTGGGACCCTGGCTTATCTGACTCCTGGACTGTCCCTGTTAAATTCTTCTCTGGCGATTGGAAGGGACTCCCATCCCTCTTCCTTTGCAGAGAGAAACACCATGAGTTAGGAAGGGCTGTTTTTCTTGTAGGGAGTGACTTGCCAAATGACTAGGACAGTACATGCTCTGCCATGAGGGTGGCCAGGCACAGACTGTGGGCTCTCTGGGCCCTGGGTGTGGAATGGACTTCTCTCTTTGGCCTTCCGCACTCCTCGGGCATGGGAGGCAGTAGAGAACCGAGCTGGGATTCAAGGTTACAGGCCTGGCCCTCCCAGAAAGTCTGTAACTAAGTCACCAGGTTTCTCTTGATCTTGGTTGGTCCTTCTTTATGGAATCTGAAAGAAAATTCCTCTGCTTCTATGAGGCCCTGCAGGATTTGGGCCCTGCATCCTCTGCCTTTTTGACTGTTCGTTACCGAGATCCAGGCTTGTCTTCACTGGCCTTCCCAGGTGGAGTCCATCACCTCCATCTTTGTGCCCCACGCTAATTCAGCTTACCACGAAGAATGGCAGTTGAATGGCAGTTGAATGTTATCCTGTGCCTCCCTGCTAGACTGAGCTCCTAGGGAAGCGGGAGTTGGCCCTAAATCTCGTTTCTCTGCCTCTCCCATGCCTGGCACATGGGAGGCTCTAGGGAAAAGGTCTATGGGATAAAGGTGAGAAGCTAAGAGCCCTTGTCCCAGTTGACTGTACATTCTCTTTCACAGGGACCCAACTTTGCCTTCCTCCCTATCTAGAGGCCTGTTTTAAAACCAGGCAGATGGGGACTTCCATGGCAGTCCAGCGCCTAAGACTGTGTTTCCACAGCAGGAGGTTTGGGTTCGATCCCTGGTCGGGGATGTTCTGCAAGCTGTGAGGTGTGGCCAAAGAAAAAAAATACATAAATGAAATGAAAGCAAGCAGATGTTCTCCTCACCATCCCATCCTGTTCAGGCTTTCCAACTTGGTCTCTGAGAAGAGCCAGTCATGGAGAACAGTGCCATTCATCTGTAGCGATTAGAAGTGGAAACTTCTATGCTTTAAGTTCTCTGCCTGGCTGCTTTTGGAAAAGACAGTGGAGTAGAGGGTGGGGGTGTGTGTGCTCCATTGTGGAAGGCCAGTGATCTCATGCTTGTGTCCTAGCCATGGGCAGGAAAGGTGAGCCATTCTGAGTGAGCAGTCACATGCTTCCAGGCCCCTTCCCCACCCCTTCTGAGCCTTGTGGACAGCCCTCGCGAAACCTGCCCACCAGACCCCCTGTCACCAGACACTGATTTAGCTAAGTGGTCTTTTATATGTTTTTGATAATGAAGGTTTAAAAAATTATTTATTTTATTTTTGGCCATCCTGGGTCTTCGTTGCTGTGTAGGCTTCTTTCTAGTTGTGGTGAGCGAGGGCTGCTCTCTAGTTGCCATCTGTGGGCTTCTCATTGCGGTGGCTTCTCTTGTTGCTGAGCACAGGCTCTAGAGCATTCGTGCTTCAGTAGTTGCTGCACGTAGGCTCAGTAGTTGTGGAGCACGGGCTTAGTTGCTCCAAGGCATGTGGGATCCTCCTGGACCAGGGATTGAACCTGTGTCCCCTGCACTGGCAGGCAGATTCTTAACCACTGGACCACCAGAGAAGCCGCGCAAGTGGTCTTCAAGTGACTTCTCTCTGCGTCCTTCCATCAGTGTTTATTAGGCTTTCACTAGGTACCCAGGATGTTCTCAAGTAGTGCCGTGGCAGCCGTGGCAAATCCTTGTCCGCTCTGCTCTAAAACCCGGGGTAATGAACACGGGGCATTGGTCCCTCTCTGCTCAAGTCTTCTTAGAGTCGTGTATGAAAAATTCATTTTAGAATTTAGAAGCTTTGCCTCCCCTGTGTGCAGGGAAAGTAGGTTGTTTCCTCTGATCATGGGAAGGAAGATGGGGAAGGAAACATGTTTGGTATGTGTACTGTAGGTACAGTGTGCACAGGGCTGCCCCATGCACCCTGCAAGTGAGGTGGTGTTCGCCCTCCTTCCTCCCAGAAAGAAGCCGAGATACAGAGAGGTCAACCCACTTGCCCAAAGGCTCTGCGGGTTTCTACCCGATTCTGCTGGATTCTGCTCATTCCACCTGCACTGTCTTTCTGACTGATTCGGGTCACCTCCTCTTCCCTGGCTTCCAGGATGCTGGACGGACAATGCGACGTGTTCCTATAGAGACTGTATTCACTCACTCTCGTAGTCAGCATACTGATTTCTACTTTCCTTTACTGTCTATGTGCATATATGTACAGATGTGTGAATCTGTCTTTATAAATCATCACAAAGGGTTTCTGGAAAACTGGACATATAAAGAGTTGAATACAATAAGTAACATCAAACGTAAAACTTCGACTCACAGTGTGGTTAGGGAGATTCACCCCATGGGTAACACGGGGCGTGCTGTCACTTAAACAGCAGGCCGGGTTCAGAGGAGGAGACGCCCTTTCTGGGTAAGGCGGTCAGAGTTGACTTCCTGGAAGAGGTGGGATTTGAAGGAAGCCTTGAAGAATGGGTGGAGTTTTGATAGTCACAGCACCTGGAAAAGTGTGTGGAATTTAGAGTTTCAAATCTGTGGTTATCACCAGGGCCCTTCCAGAAAAGTTTTCTATGGAAAAGGAGAGAAAACAGGGAGACTGGTGGTGCCTTTTCAGGTCTTCTCCAGCCTTGCAGGAGGCTCTGGGAACACTGGGGCCTTGATGACTGCACCCTGTTAAGGGTGAGTGATGCCAGAGAAGAGAAGTGACTTGCCCAAGACCTGCCCCGAAACCTGGAACCCGAGCTGGAATACCAGCTCGGCGCTGGCTCTTGTTACTGGTGGGGTTGATGACAAGCAGCAGCCCTGTGCATCGGTCCTTTGTTCCTGTAAAGTAGGTGCGGGGGTACTGCCTTCCTCACTTCCAGGCTGGTGAACACCAAGAGAAAGTCCTGCAGAATCGTCATGACCAAAGGCAGAAAGAGCGCTGTTGGAGAGGAAGGCTGGCATTCGCTTCAATTACTCATATTAACAACTACCCTTGCCAGAAGACGGAAACCAGATTAACCAACAGGCAGGGTTCCGGCAGCAGACAAATCAAACCCAAGCAAGCGCCTTGGGGAAGAGCATTGAGAAAGCAGTTTCGAGATTTCCCTGGTGGTCCAGGGCTTAAGACTCCAAGCTTCCAATGCAGGGGGCTGGGGTTTGATCCCTGGTCAGGGAACTGGATCCTACATACCACAGCTGCACATGCCACATGCACAGCCAAATAAATTTTTGTTTTAAAGTCCTCATTGTTAAAAAAAAAAAAAACGATTTTTTTTTTAAAAGAGAGAAAGGAGTTTCACACCCTCTTTTTGCCGAAATCCAGCATGTTTCTCAGCTTTTCCTCCGAGAGCCCTCACCCCGCAGTCCCATTTCCCTTTCATGGGACGGTGTGGGGAGCTGGCTGTGCAGGGGAAAGACAGTTATTAAAAGAAGCCCCAGGACTTGGGGATCCTAAGGCTGAGTCCCATCCCATGGTAATGCTGACCAGATGGGTGTGGACATGTTAACCTTCAGCTGCATGGGGCGGTGGCCCAGCAGGGCAGAAGGTCAAGTGCAATATAAAACATTCCAGGTCATGTGTGCACACAGTCCGGCTCCAGTTCTGACAGTTCTGCTCTTTGGGGAAATTCAGAGTTAGGTTCCTGCCAGCCTCTGGCCACAACGTTTGTCCACCAACCAATAGAAAACTCTTTTTATGTGTGTTTCTTCCTTAATATATGTTATTGACTCACTGGGCTTCCCTGGTGGCTCTGTGGTAAAGAATCCGCCCGCCAGCCAGTTCAGGAGATGCAGGTTCTATCCCTGGGTCAGCAAGATCCCCTGGAGGAGGAAATGGCAACGCACCCAGTATTCTTGCCTGGGAAATCCCATGGACAGAGGAGCCTGGTGGGCTACAGTTCATGGGGTCGCAAAAGAAACACGACTTGGTGACTAAACAACAGCAACAGTTGATTCATTAAATTGAACTCAGCCAACAGCACTGTCACTCAATGCCTGAGCGAAGCTCATCTAACACACATGTTTTCTCCATAAGGCACATCACAGGTTTCCCCCGGCTCTGAGCACTAGACAGCGCTTCAGCCTCATGCTCGGGGGCATGTTAAATCACTAACAAAAAGCACAGAAGTGTGAAACCATGGCACTAAACCAACCACGGAAAGGATACTTGTTGACAGTTTGAAGTGGAAGGCAGGGGGCCGCCTCGTTTGACCTCTGCAGGGCTCAGGCAGGCGGGGTGACTCAGTTTTTCCCTGCTCTGCACACGTCTGCAGAAGACCGAGTGCTCCTCAGTTTCTGAGCTACAGGTAAAACTGTAGCCAGATAGGAGGGGCCCTAAATACAGAATCCGTGAATAATGGGTACCGACTGTTTATGCAAAGTAGTTCCACAACGCAACGTTCCTGAGCGATAAGGAGGAACTGTGGCTACATTTAATAGAAAGGAAACAGGCTCAGAGAGGTAAAGGACCTGATACAGCTTATGTGAGTAGGTGGGGCCCGGCCAACAGTTGCACCTACCCCTGGCTGACCCCAAGTATGGTTCTTTCCCCTCAGCTCCTATTGCATTTGTTCTGAGAGCCTTTCCTCTTCGTGGCCACAGTCGTCCCATTCCCATGCACAGACCTCATCTGCTGCCTTTGTCGTTGTGTCTGCAGCATCCAGAACAGGGCTCCTCACGTGTGCTCAGTTGAGTTCAATTCTTTGCAACCCCATGGACTATAGCCCCCAGGCTTCTCTGTCCATGGGATTCTCCAGGCAAGAATACTGGAGTGGGCTGCCATTGCCTCCTCCAGGGGATCTTCCCGACCCAGGGATCAAAGCTGTGTTTCCTGCTTTGGCAGGTGGATTCTATACCACTAGTGCCACCTGGACTCCTCGCTACTGCTCAGTAATTCTTGGTGAGTAAAGGCTGGGACCGAAGCTTCTTGTGTTTGCTCTGTCCTGGGTGCCAGAAGAAGGAGAAATATCTGGGCGTAGCTTTCCCCCCTCGCCCTCCTTTACCCCTTTCAGAAGGGTGCCTATTTCCCCTTTCCACAGCCTGCGGACAGGAAGCCCCGTGTTCCAGCGCACCAGAGGATGTGGGCGGCCTGACATCAAACAGAACTGGTCTTTGCTGGGAGGAGCTGAGGGCAGCCCATCATCCAAAGGAATGATGCTCCAAGGGAGGCATTTTGGGCCATATTGGGGCTTCCTGGGGCCCCATGCCTCCAATCCTGGCTTTCTTACTCCTGGGTATCTTTACAAAAATGTTCTGTCGCATGTGCCCTGTGAAGAGTTGGTACACAGGTCATAGGAGTTATTGCTGTTTCTTCTCTCCGAGGTTCTTTATTTCCCTTTTTGGAGATGGTTCCCCTTGAAGGATGAGATTTTCTCTTTTAGCAGCCAGGGCCTTCCCCCCAGGTCTCCGTAGGGCCTGGCTGACTCATCTGCTGTGCTATGAGGCAGGGCGAGAGCTGTCTCCGGCTGTGGCCCTGCCGTACTGAGTCAGGCCCTGCAGCCTCCTGGCCTCACCTGGCCGTGGTCCATGGAGGAGTCAGGTCCCAGGGAGGGCCCACCAGGCGCCAGTGCCCTGCATGAAGCGGGTGGCAGATGGGCTGTCCACCTGCTGTCTCTTTACGGCCCCTTGAAAACCCACCTTGAAGGGCCGGGGGCGGATGTTGGGGTGGCTATTCCCAGTTCCAGCAGGGACCAGCATCCATCCACACAGGGCTGCCCACAGGTCTGGAGGCCAGTCAAGGCCTCTTTAAAGTCCGCGGGTCCGTTTCTCCCCTCTGTCCTGCCTGAGGGCCCGATATTGCTTTTCTGAGCACTTCCTGAGAGTTGACTTCTCACTTGCAGGGTTTTTTTTTTTCCCCATAAGAGGGAGGAAAACCAAACATTTTCTGTAATTAGAATTCTTCCCTCTTGGGTAATCACAATGGGAAAAAAAAGACATGTAAGTCCATTGAAAACCACACAGAAGCGGTGCTCTCGGAGCCAGGGGACCGCTCAGTCGGTGCGGATGGCCAGCCAGGGAGGCCGTTCGGCAGGCAGGCTCTGGCGTAAGGAAGCCGCTGTTTCACATTTATTTGGGGTTGGCTTCCCGCAGCATATTTCAATTAGTTCGTCAGTGTTGTGCATCTGACAGGCCACGCGTTCATTGTGGCTGAGCCATCTGGGAGGTGGGAGGCCTGCAGCCTTCCCCGTGGCAGTCAGTAACTACCAGTTTGAAGGAAATTTGTTTGATGTGTTTAAGAGCCCAACACTAAAACACCATTAATAACAGAAGCTTCCAGAGTTCTGAAAGCACTCCCCCTTGTTGAGCCATCAGATGGACATGCATAACTTAAGACCTCATTTTCCCCCCCACACCTGGTGACATTTCCCAACACAGCCAAGCAGAGTTTTGAAGTGGCTGATTTAATTGATCCAGAGCATGATTTGCGTTAACCCGGTATGGAAAGGAGCTCATTAATTTTTATATTTGGGGGCCATGCAGCTTGAGTTTTTGCCACCAGGAGTAGCTAGGGGAGGCAGGGAATATATCCCTCCATCAGTATTCAGCTGAGCTGCCGAGCCACTGGTTTTATTTCGGGTCTTAGCCTCGGTGACTCACCAAGCGTCGTGAGCCTGTGGTGATGAGAGCTGACCAGCGCAGCCTGCCCTTCACTCCTTAGGTACCAAGATTTAGAGCGCCAATCACACCCATTGCTGTCTCTTTTTACCTTGTTATTTTTCCTGGCTGACTGTCCCTTTTCCTGGGGAATGTGCTGTCTGACTTTGCAGCAGCGGGGAAAAGAGGAATTCAGCATCTTAAGAGAATAGGTGAGCGGAAGGAGTGTTGGAAGAAAAAAACAAATCCATGGGTTTGATCTTTCAGGAGGAATGACTTTCCATTTGCCTGAAACCTTACCACCCCAGATTGGATATGGAGCAGGGTTGAAACTCAAGATGCGGTTGTAAACTGGAGGGAGGCGGGCTTGTGAAATCTGGGATGTTTGGTTCACTTGAGTTTGTCTTGGTGGCCTGAGAGGTACAGGACTGGTGTTTGGAGGGTTTAGACTGATAAAGGCACCCATCACATAACCAGACAGGTTGATACTTCATAATGGACTTTTCTGGATCCTGAGATTCCTTCCTAAGGAAAAGGCAACTCTTCCCTCTCCAGACTATGGGGATCCCCCTGGTCAAGCCTAGCTGCTCTGCAGGCTCAGGAACCTGGCCTTATTTGACTTTGAGTCCCCTGTGCCCAGTACAGACTGGGGAGAGGCAGTGGCTAGAGATCCAGAGGGAAAACCTCCTTTCTCATGCATCCATGTTTTGGGCCATGTCCATGGCCCAGAGAGCTTCTGCCTGTTGTTTTTCACTTGACACCCAGAAGTACTGTTGTGCCCATTTTACAGGTGGGGAAACTGAGGCTGGAAGAGGTCTTGATTTGGCGTCCAGTGCTTGAAGCTGTCACGTTTCACACACAGTACAGCTCAAGGAGGGCATGATTTGGGCCAACCATAGAGCAAGTTAACGGCTGGCCAGGTTCTTGTCCTAACCGGGGTCCTTGATTCTTCAAGTTCACGCTGTTGCGTTCCTTACATGACTCATGCCATGTTGTTATGTTGTTTATAAATCCATGAGGGGAGTTCCCGGATGGTCTAGGTTAGGACTCATGGCTTTCCCTGCTGGGACCTGGGGTTTTGATCCCTGATTGGGGAGCTAAGATCCTGGAAAACCTGCCGTAAGGCCAAATATAATAACAAAAATTCCATGAGTATTTTCTGATGCAGTTCAGTCTGAACAGTGCCCAGAAGTTTTGTGTGAGTTTTTTGTTTCTTTTTACCCAGAGAAGAAAACAGAATTTCTCTTGTTCTGTAGCTTTTGCTCTTCATAGAGGCCCAAAGGCACCATGGATGTAAAGCAGGATTTATCATAGATTCCTGAGATAGGATGGCACGCTCTGGGATTACAGCATGGGCATGACTTGGGGGCCCCCCTGGACTTCTTGCTGTCGAGTCTTGGAGCCACACACCCAGGAGCCTGTGGTCAGAGCCTCTGCGGGTTGTGTCTTTGAGGTCCTGGGAAGTGGTGCCTTTCGCTTCCCTGAAGTGAGAGCAGCTTTCAGACCGGCTGTATTAGGATGTCCGGCTGTATTAGGATGTCTGTGTGTGGGGGTGCGGGGCAGATGCACTTTTAAGGGGCAAGGTTCAGAGTGGGCGGGGCCTTGTCCACCAAGGTGGGCGGGCCCTGCTCACCATTCACTCTGGGTTCTCAGCAGCCGTGGGTCAGTGTATTCTGAGTTTCTCCCCTCTTTCTGCCCCACTTCTGCCCTTTCTCTCTTCATTAGAGAAGACACAGCAGCAGGGAGGGGAGGCGGCAGAGGCCAGCGCTTTGTGTCTCCCACCCGCACCGCGATCTCCTGCCTTGCTGTCTTGGGGTTCCTCCAAGCTAGGAGAGCTGAAGGCCCAGTGGCTGCTGGGCAGAGAAGAGATGCAGGTGGGTCCCCGTGGGATTCTCTAGCTCAACCCGGGGTCTGATGGGCAAGAGTTAGAGGGTCTGCTTTTCTCAGGGGCCCTCCACACTGTGTAGGCCACTCTAGGACTGTCGTCCTCTCCAGGTGGCTCCTAGGGTCCAGGCGCCCCCAGCACTGCTCCCTGGGGCAGGGCCTAGGTGTGCCTTTTTGGCTTCCTGGAGCACCTTGCCTGGTTCTGAACTTGGAAGAGGATTTTATTATTAATTAATTAATTTTTATTTGGGGCTGTGCTGGGTCTTTGTTGCTGCACACCAGCTTCTCATTGCAGTGGCTTCTCTTGTTTCGGAGCACAGTCTCTAGGTGCTTGGGCTCAGTGGTTACAGAGCTTGGGCTCAGTTGCCGTGAGGCCTGTGGGGTCCTCTCGGACCATGGATGGAACCTGCATCCCCTACACTGGCAGGAGGGTTCTTAACTCCTGGACCAGCAAAGAAGTCCAAGAAGAGGGCTTAACGAAGCCTTTGACTGGAAGAAACCTGGGGAAGGTGGTCTGACCCACCTGCTCTCCCAGGAGGCTGCCTTCCAGACTTCTTCTGCTCTCTCCCCAGAATCCAACCTGCTCAGAAGGACACTCAGAGGATTCCAAGCCTCTGACTGTGCTCAGGCTGGACACAGAGGGAAAATGGAGGTTCCAGGGTTTGTAGCACACGGAAAGGCCAGGAAGGGCCGCTGGACGGACGCCTGCAGAGAATGAAGGCACTGGGTGAGGGTGTGGGTACAGGAAGGGGGAAGGCAGATGGGCGCAAAAGGAGAGAACGGGAGATTTTCTTTCCTGGCTTTCTTTAAAACTTGTAATGGAATTCATGTTATAGAGAACTGGCCACTTGTAAATGTGCACTTCAGTGTCACATGCTATGTTTGCAGTGCTGTGCAGTCACCACCTCTGTCTCATTCTAGAGCATTCTCACCACCCCGAAAGGAAACCGCACACCCATCAGCAGCCATCCTCCCTTCTCTCTCCTCCCCTGGCTTGTGGCCACCACTCTTCTAATTTCTGCTTCAACAGATTTACCTGTTCCTATTATTTCAAATATTAGGTTGGACAAAACAAAACAAAAATATCCATTTGGTTTTTTTCCACACGATGTTATGGAAAAACCCAAGCAAACTTTCTGGCCACCCAACGAATGGAATCGTACACTGTGTGACCTTTGATGTTTGGTTTCTTTCATGTAACATAATGTTTTCAAGGTTTACCCATGCTGTAGCAGGTATCAGTACTTCATTTTTGTGTGTGTGAGTGGTAAAAATACACATAATATCAAATTTACCACTGTGACCATTTTTCAGCAAACAGTCCAGTGACATTAACTATGTTCATCCTATTGTGCAACCATCACCCCCATCCCTGTCCAGAACTTCTTCCTCTTCCCAAACTGAAACTCTGTCCTGGTTAAACGACAACTTTCTTTTCCCTCCAGCCCTTGGCACCCACCATTCTGCTTTCTGATTCTGTGAGTTTTCTCTGGGTGCCTCGAATAAGTGGAATCATACAGTATTTGTCCTTTTGTGGTCTGGTTTGTCTCACTGAGCATAATGTCCTTCAGATTCACCTGTGTTGTAGCTTGTGTCAGAATTTCCTTCTTTTCTTGGCCAAGTAATATTCCACTGATTAGATAGACCACCTTTTGTTTTTCTGTTGATGGACACTTGGGCTGTTTCTGGGCCAGCGAGATGTTGACTTTGGCTTGCTCCTGAACAAAGGAACAGTGAAAGACAGCTGGACTAGGAGGGCCTAGGGGTCTTGGAGGCAAGAGTTGTGCCATTTCCAAGATGAGTGGCCTTTGATGATCACGCCTTTCTGGGCCTTGGTTTCTGTACCCATCCAGTGATGCTCCCTGCCAGGGGAGGACGCAGCAAGAGTCTGAATGAGAGGGTAGTTTTGTGTATTGTCAGCTGCCCTGCATATGTGAGCTGCTATCTTCCTGGTCAGGGACAAGGGACAGCCCTGGTCTTCATCAGTTGTAGGTTATGAAGGTTGGTGGTGCCTGGCCCTCCACCTAGCTGGGGCTCACCTGTGACTTCCACTTGCTGGAAGGTTCTCTCCCTTGCAGAGATTCAAGAATGAATTCCACAGGGAGGTGCATCCTGCCTCTCTGTGGCCTTCTGAGCGCTCACTGATTCTCAGTTGATAGCAGTCAGGGAGCCAGGAACACATGGTTCCCCAAAGCACTGTCCCCAGGGCCCCTTCCTTGGAGCTCCAGGAAATCAAAGCCAGGAGGATGGCATTGGCAGCTTCCTGGGGTGGCTGAGTCAGAGCAGAATCAGGCTGGAAGTCACTAAGTCGCACTTGCCTTTATTAGGCTAATTAACTTTCGATGTGAATTAGCTCTGTGAGCTGACTTAGGAAATCCATTATGGGGCCGGGCGGTTCCGTGTGCAGCAGTGCCTAGGAAGCTGCACCATGCTTTTCCACATCCACCAATTAAAGCTGCTTAATTATTAACTCAGGGCTGCGTGACTAATGAGGGGTTGCATTCATTGTGCGCTATTTGAGAATTTTAAGTCCGTTTAAAATGAGCCGTAATATAGTTAATAATCATACTGGGACTCGTTCGTTGTGATCCATGTTATAGATTATTTAGAAGATAAGCCAAGGCTGAGGGTTGATTTGGAGAAGGTCATGTAGATGAAGAGTTGGCGGGGTGGGGTTTCAGTGTGTGCAAAGTGTGCTAAGACGGGGAGTTTCCAGCTGATGCACAGCTGGCCCCTTGAAAAGCTGCTCTCAGTTGGAATGTCCACTCGCCAGTGGGTTCTCAGGCTGACCCACCAAGAACAGGAACCCCTTGCATTGACAGGTGGATTCTTCACTGTTGAACCAACAGGAAAAGTGAAAGTTGCTCAGTCGTGTCTGACTCTTTGTGACCCCATAGACTCTACAGTCTGTGGAATTCTCCAGGCCAGAATACTGGAGTGGGTAGCCTTTCCTTTCTCCAGGGGATCTTCCTAACCCCGAGATCAAAGCCAGGTCTCCCACATTGCGGGCGGATTCTTTACCAGCTGAGCCACAAGGGAAGCCCCAAGAATACTGGAGTGAGTAACATCCCTTCTCCAGCGGATTTTGGATTTTGCTGACTCAGGAATCAACCCGGGGTCTCCTACATTGCAGGCAGATTTTTTTTTAATCAGCTGAGCTATCAGGGAAGCCCTGTGAACCACCAGGGAAGCCCTTGGCTAAATGGCTGTTTTAGACCATTTACCATACACTGCACCCATTTTTGCAGTGAAGTAGGTTTTTGAGAGCCTGCCTGGGGAGCTAAGCATTTTGAAAAATTTTTTTTTTTTTTTTTAAGTGGGAAAACTTGCAAAGCCTTGGTACTTCTGGAAAAGGAACACTTCTTACTTTCAAGGCTCAAGAGGTATCTCCCGAGGGCTTCCATGAACGGGTTGCTTGTGCGCATGTGGGGACACTTGTGCATGGAGGCTGGGGCGCCTTTTGCTTGCTGGCATGACCCACATGGAACCTCTTTCTCCGGGAGCCCATGGGTGACAACCTTCGGGAACTCTTTTGTGGGAGCACAGATGGTCTTTTGTTCCTGGTGTCCCAGGTGTGCTGTCTGTCCCCCATCCTCAGGGCAGAGGGCCCCTCTTCGCTGTTTAGGAGTTGGCCACGGAGCATCACCAAGCCCTCGTGCAGCTGGAGCTGAGCAGACGGGGGTTTCAGAAAGTGGAAGCTTTATTTTTAGCCCCACAGCCTCTGTGATTCTGTCACTATGGAGATGCCGGCTGGGGGCCCACGAGACTCTGTGCTTTTCCTGCTGGTGAGAGGAAAAAGGGTCCTGTTTCTTTCCTGGAATGTAGCCTTGGCTGCTCGGTAGAGACCTCAGTCACTGGGTGTGTGTGAGAGAGAGAGAGACAGACAGACACAGACAGAGAGAGGCTGCTGCTGCTTTGGAAGAACTAGCTGTTGGCCCAGGCCCGCATGGAGCTCAGTGTCCACAGCTGGCTTGTGCTTTGGCTGAGCTGCACTAGCGTCCAGAGGCCCCGCTTGGACTGGAATGTGTGTGACCCCATTTCCCTGGGCCTTCGTTTCCTCCCCTGAAAATTTGGGTTGCTAATTCCTGCTGTCTGTGTGCTTCTCTTGATCTGGTGACATAAGAGATTCAGACAAACTTTGAGTCCATGGTGTGACTCAAGAGCTGTCAGTGTGTGTGTGTGTACATTGGTGTGTGTATGTCCAGTAATTATTCTGTTGCAAGGTCGCCCTCAGTCGGTCATCTAGCATTCTTCCTACTCCCTCTATGTCTTTCTACTTTTCCCCATTTTGGCTTCTCCATTCATAGGCAGAGAAAGAGGACTTCCCTGGTGGTCCAGTGGTGAAGGGTCCGCCTGCCAATGCAGGGGATGTAGGTTCAGCCCCTGGTCCGGGAAGATCCCACAAGCCAAGGGGCCACAAAGCCCGTGTGCCACGGCCGCTGAGCCTGTGCACTAGAGCCTCCGTGCGGCAACTCCTGAAGCCCTCCAGCTCCGAAACAAGAGGAGCCCCTGGGGTGAGAAGCCCAAGCACCGCAACTGGAGAGTATTCCCTGCTCACCACACTAGAGAAAGCCTGCGTGCAGCATCGAAGATCCCAAACTTAATTAATTAATTAAAAGAAAAAACTGTTTTGAATAGGCAGAAAAAGAGGAGGTTAAAGGGGAAGGTATTCTAGTCTCTCCATACACGATCATAAGCGATCTATCAAGGGAGGTTAACCCCGTCCCCCTCTTTCTACCACCTCTGTGTCCCCCTGTAGAGTTTCTGAAAATACTCTTCCTTCAGTTGCTCTCATAGATTCACAGCCCCACCTCCTGTGGGAAGTGACACTTGGGGCGTTAGCTCAGTTCCCACAGAGGACGTGACTAAGGCTCACAGTGGTTAACGTCTGTGTCCAGTGTCGCACAGCCACAGGCACCGGTGCTGGACCTAGAACTGAATCCTCTCGACCCTCCAGCCCGCACCCATGCAGCCCTGCAGAGACAGCAGGCTGAAAGTGCACAGGTGCCAGCAGGCCACGTGCAGGGCCCCGGGCACACTTGTCTCTTCCCTTCTTCTGACATCTCAGGCTTGACTAGCATCCCAAAGAGGAAAATAACAAGTGTTGATGAAAAATGGGAAAAATGGGAATCCCTGTCCCCGGCTGGTGGGATGTAGAATGGTGCAGCCGCCGTAGAAAGCCGTTTGGTGGTTCTTTAAGTGATTAAACAGAGTTACTGGGAATTCCCTAGTGGTCCAGTGTTTGGACACCACACTTTCACTGCCAAGGGCCTGGGTCCCATCCCTAGTCAGAGAACTAAGATCCCACAAGTGGCATGGCCAAAGAGAAAAAAGGAAAGCGGCAACACTGGGTTCAGTTCAGTTCCGTCGCTCAGTCGTGTCTGACTCTCTGCAACCCCATGAACTGCAGCACGCCAGGCCTCCCTGTCCATCACCAATTCCGGGAGTCCACCCAAACCCATGTCCATTACGTCGTTGATGCCATCCAACCATCTCATCCTGTGTCATCCCCTTCTCTTCCCGCCTTCAATCTTTCCCAGCATCAAGGTCTTTTCCAGTGAGTCAGTTCTTCGAAACAGTTGGCCAGAGTATTGGAGTTTCAGCTTCAGCATCAGTCTTTCCAATGAATATTCAGGACTGATTTCATTTAGGCTGGACTGATTGGATCTCCTTGCAATCTAAGGGACTCTCAAGAGTGTTCTCCAATACCACTGTTCAAAAGCATCAATTCTTCAGCGCTCAGCTTTCTTTATAGTCCAACCCTCACATCTATACATGACTCTGGAAAAACCATAACCTTGACTAGATGGAACTTTGTTGGCAAAGTAATGTCTCTGCTTTTTAATATGCTGTCTAGGTTGATCATAGCTTTTCTTCCAAGGAGCAAGTGTCTTTCAATTTCATGGCTGCGGTCACCGTCTACAGTGATTTTGGAGCCCCCAAAACTAGTCTGTCACTGTTTCCATTGTTTCCCCATCTATTTGCCATGAAGTGATGGGACCAGATGCCATGATCTTAGTTTCTGAATGTTGAGTTTTAAGCCAACTTTTTCACTCTCCTCTTTGACTTTCATCAAGAGGCTCTTTAGTTCTTCTTCACTTTCTGCCATAAGGGTGGTATCATCTGCATATCTGAGGTATTTCTCCCAGCAGTCTTAATTCCAGCTTGTGCTTCATCCAGCCCAGCATTTCGCATGATGTACTCTCCATATAAGTTAAATAAGCAGGGTGACAATATGCAGCCTTGACCTACTCCTTTCCCAATTTGAAACCAATCTATTGATCCATGTCCAGTTCTAACTGTTGCTTCTTGACCTGCATACAGATTTCTTAGGAAGCAGGTAAGGTGGTCTGGTATTCCCATCTCTTTAAGAATTTTCCACAGTTTGTTGTGATCCACACAGTCAAAGGCTTTGGTGTAGTCAATAAGGCATAAGTCGATCTTTTTCTGGACCTTTCTTGCTTTCTTGATGATCCAGTGGATGTTGGCGATTTGATCTCTGGTTCCTCTGCCTGGTTACGAACTGATGAAAGGGCTAATAGAATGTGGTCTACCCATACAGAACAATGTTACTAGAGTTCTACTCCTGGGTTACTCTACTCCAGAGCATTGAAAGCAGGGAATCAAACAGGTACTTATACACCCATGTTCTTAGTAGCATTATTCACAGTAGCCAGAAATTGAAAACAACCCAGTGCGTCAGTTGATGAATGGATAAAAGAAACAGGGTGGTATAGCCGTACGATTGAATATTATGTGGCCAGAAAAAGGAATGCAGCACTGACGTAGGCTACCACATGAATGAACCTTGAAAACATGATGCTAAGAGAAAGAAGCCAGACACGAAAGGACAATATTGTATGACTCCACTTGTATGAGGTGCTGAGAATAGCCAGAGACAGAAAGGAGAACAGTGCTTACCGGGGGCTGGGGGTGGGAGTTAGAGGGGACAGAGCTTCTGTTTGAGGTAATGAAAATATTCTGTAAATAACCATGGTGATTGCACAATGCTGGGAATATCCTCAGTGCCACTGAATTGTGCACTTAAAAATGATTAAAATGGAGGCCTTCCCTGGCAGTCCAGTGGTTAAGATTCTATGCTTCCTCTGCACGGGTTACATCCCTAGTCGCAAAACTAAGATCCCGCATGCCCCATGGCCAAAAAATAAATAAATAAATAAAATGGTACCCAAACAGAAGTCTCAGGCTTCTGCTAGAACCTCAGTGGGCCTTGTGATGTATCACATCTTGTTTTTGCTTGTGGAGTACCTGGCCTGGTCCAGGCACTGGGAGATGTCCACACCTGTGGTCTGGCCAAGGCCCTGCAGCTCAGCAGTGAGTCCCAGGCTCTCACACTCCTGTGGAAGGCGTCTCTGTCCATTAGTGACCAGGCCTGGTCGCCATGTGTGAATGACATCTGTCTCTGCGAAACGCTTGTGCACCTGACGTTGGGCATGGCCTTTTATGGCTCTCCCTTGCTCTCAGGGAGTGGAAAGATAAATACCTTTTCAAAGACCAGATGCCAACTGCCTGGGGTCCTCCCAAATGAATGGGAGACAGGCCTGCCGGGGGCAGGTGCTACAGCCCTGGGGGAGCTGGAAAGTGGGTGTGCAAAAGAACGTGTCTCCCCCCATGCAGACAGTCTAGTTTGGAGTATGGTTCTGCCACGGACTGCTCTCTCAGATTTGCTGTGTCCTCACCTGCCTTTTGGCTGAAACTGACATTTAATGTAGGCTTTAAGGAGTCTGCCTGCCAGTGCAGGACACGCAGGTTTGATCTCTGGGTCGGGAAGATCCTCTGGAGAAGGAAATGGCAACCTACTCCAGTATTCTTACCTGGGGAATCCCAAGGACAGAGGAGCCTAGTGAGCTACAGTCCATGGGATCTCAGAGTTGGACACGACTGAGCGACTGAGCAACTGAGCACACACCTGACGTTTAGAGGACAGTGTGTGCAAAGTGTTGAATGGTACCTGGGACCTCACAGCTTAAGGGGCACTTGGTTCTGTGTCTGGCCCGGGGAGGTGGGATGGTCGTCACAGGCTATGGATGGCATGGTGGCTAGGAGGACCAGCCTGTTGGTGGGGATAATGTGGTTTGAGGGATTCCAACCAAACACGCCCTCTCCCTCCCAGCATCAGGTTTCAGGGGGCAAGCTCTGGGGCTCCTGGGGCTGTGTAACCAAGAACCACAAACTGGATGGCTTAAAACAAGAGGAGTTATTCTTTCTTGGCTCAGGAGACCACACGTCCAAATTTAGGATTGCTTCCTTCCGGAGGGTTGAGGGGAGAGTCTTACACATCCCTTGCTCATGGTAGTAACTGGTCATCCTCAGCTCTCCGTGGCCTATAGATGTATCCCCCGCTACCCCTCCATCTCTGCCTGTCTTCATGTGGTTGTTTTCCCTCTGTGTGCATCTATCTCTATATCTCTTCTCCTCTTTTTATAAGAACACCAATCAGGGACTTCCCTTGTGGTCCAGTGGTTAAGAATCCACCTGCCAATGCAGGGGGCGCAGATTCGATCTCTGGTCCAGGAAGATCCCACATGCTACAGGTCAGTGAAGCCACATAGTGTGCCACAGGTATTGAGCCTACACACCCTAGAGCCTGTGCTCTGCAACAAGAAAAACAACTGCAATGAGAAAGCTGCATATCACAACGAAAAGTAGCCTATGCTCACCACAACCAGAGAAAGCCCACATAGCAATAAAGGCCCAGCGGAGCCAAAAAAAAAAAAGACACCAGTCATACTGGATCCAGGCCCCAGCCCCCAACCCAGTTTGACTTCACCTAATTACATCTGTGAAGATCATCTTTCCACCGAAGTTCAAGTTTTGAGGTTCCAAGGAGGACATGAACTTGGGGGACATGCTTCAGTATGATCTCCATACCTGCTGAATGAATAGGGGAGTGAATGAGTGACTGAAAAGCCATCCATGTACGTCTGCACAGGTGTGCTGAAGCAGGAGACCTGGGGCTGGTGCAGGGGCGGCCCCAGGATCTTCCCCTCTTCCTGGCCAGGCTCCTCTGATTGCTGGCCTCTGCACCCTGTGTCCAGCACACGGGCCATCTCCTGACTCAGCCTGCTTTCAAGGTGACAGCAATAATGTTTATTACAGGGGGAGAGTCATGCCACACTGGGTGTTCTCTGCTTCCTTTCTGCCCAAGATCTCCAAGCTGGCTTTGTTTCTCTCCCTCTCCCCTTGGAACCAAGATAGATAGTAGGGATGGCTCGATGATCTTGAACAAATCACTTCCTTTTGATCCTCTGCCTCTGGTGTTTGCAAATGAAGGAGGCTAACCTGGATGCCTCTGAAGGTCTCATGGTCTACGATTATTTCTGTTTTATTGCTGACAAAATTAGAGGCCAGGAAATCATGCCCATGGGCTGCATGGGGCACAAGGCTCAAATCCAGATGCCCTCATTTCCAGCCTGTCTCTAAATTCCCTCTGTCACCTCCTACAGGAAGCCCTCCATGATTCACTTAACTCGTGTGGTTCCTTGGGTTCTCACTGTGACTTTCGTGTGATGCATGAATTCACAAATGTTAGCATGCTGTTCAGCTGTGTGTGTGTGTATGTGTTCTCCATGTTCTGCCCCCACCCACTCTTTTCCTCTGTATGAAAGAGCTATTTGCTGCCCTAGTCTGACCCCCAACACAGTACATTGGGTTGTGGACCAGAGTTGAAGTTATAAGCAGATGATTAAAGATGAATAAATCTACCAAAAGGAAAAATAAAAAAAGAAGAGGAAGAAAAAGAACTTAGATGCTTTCAGTAGATGTCAGAAAAGCATTTGATCAAGTTCAACATCCATTGCTCTTAAAAACATAACAATTAAAATGTAGGAATAGATTTCAGCATGACAAAGAGCATCTCTAATCAGTAGCGACTTAATCTTTAAGAGTGAAACACTCTACAGCATTTTCCAAGTTGTATTTAAGAAGTGCAGAATGCTCCTGGAGATCGTGTCCAAAAGTGATTTGGGGGCCAAGCATTTAAAAACACTGCTGTAAGCGGAATTCCCTTAATGTTAGTTGCACGACAGGCAAGAACCTCTCTCATCAATAAAAATCATCACTTCAGAGTGAAGCCAGTGCTAAGGACTAGGAAAGATGCTGAACAGAACACTGAGAAACAAGTTTGCAAAATTGATGTTTCGAGATGGATACAGTTTAGGGGTTCAAAGTAGATACAATATTTAGAAGTAATAAGATGGTATGGTGGCCAAGTTAAAAAAAAAAAAGAGGACATCTTCCCTAGTGGCCTAATGGTTAAGAATTCTCCTGCCAATGCAGGGGACACCGGCTCAATCCCTGGTCCAGGAAGATTCCACATGCTGTGGAGCAACTAAGCCCGTGTACCACAGCTACTGAAGCCTGTGCTTTGGAGCCCGTGCTCCATAGCAAGAGAAGCCACTGTAATGAGAAGCTTGAGCACTGCCGCGAAGAGTAACCCCCGCTTGCTGCAACTGCAGAAAGCCTGTGCACCACCATGAAGACCCAGCACAACATAAATAAATGAGTAAAATAAAATAAACCAGCTCAAGGACACTGAATGAACCAGTTTGTTGGGGACCGAGGCATCCTTCACGTTTCCCTGGTGATGATCCTGCTCTTTCTCCAAGGCATTTCTTGTCTGTCTCTGAATAAACAGCGAGCCCTCCGTATAACTCAGTCTTTCAGGGATGAGTGAGTCATCCGACTGGCCGGAGCTACCATGATGCAGATGAAGTTCGGGTACCACGAACCCGGCTGTCCTGGGGGGCCTTGGAAGAGCTGGGTGGGGGCACGCCTGCTGGACGGCCCTCTGACTGAACCCCGGGCTCTCTCAGTTCCTTTTAAGGTAGCCTTCCCTCCTCCCTGTTTCTTTTCCTCTCCTCTCCTCAGTGTGGTTTTGCCACTGTTAATGTTTTGCCTTATTTTAGCCACAGTTGTTTGTATGAGCGGCCAAGGGGGCCAGTATAACTTTCCGAGGACTGAGGGCCTTGGGCTTTGTGGAAGCGTGTTCCCTGAAGCCTAGGGGCCTTGCTCTGCTGGTCAGTCCACTTCTCAATGCTCAGGGTTGCTGCTGGCCTGCAGACTGGATCATGGAGGATCAGGGACAAGTGCTCCCAAGCATGGTTTGTATGCACTGATCCCTGGAGAGCTCTCAAACCTGGGAACCAGCTCACTGGAGAGGGATGGTTTTATGATATACTTTCCGGTTCTTTAGGAATATGTGGTTCATGGGATTAAAAGGTAGATATAATGTGGTTTCAAAAAAAATGTATTTTAAAATTGTTTGGACTATCTTTTTTTTTTGTATTCTGCTGTTTCAAAATAAATATTAAATGTTGACTTTTTAAAAAAAATCTAAAGTAGTTATTAAAATTAAAAATTTAAAAATTCTTGTTCAATTAAACTTTTTTTTAAAAATTTTCTTTACTTTATTATGTTGGTTTTGCCATACATTGACATGAATCCACCATGGGTATACATATGCTCCCCCTCCAGAACCCCCCTCCCTCCTCCCTCCCGATTCCCTCCGCCTGGGTCATCCCGGTGCCCCTGCCCCGAGCATCAACCCTGGGCTGGCGATTCATTTCACATATGATAATTAACATGTTTCAATGCCATTCTCCCATATCATCCCACCCTTGCCCTCTTCCACAGAGTCCACGAGACTGTTCTATACATCTGCGTTTCTTTTGCTGTCTCGCATGCAGGGTTCTCGTTACCATCTTTCTAAATTCCATATATATGCGTTAGTATACTGTATTGTTGTTTTTCCTTCTGGCTTACTTCACTCTGTATAATAGGCTCCAGTTCCGTCCACCTGAGTAGAACTGATTCAAATGAATTTTTTTTTAATGCTGAGTAATATTCCATTGTGTATATGTACCACAGCTTTCTTATCCATTCGTCAGTTGATGGGCATCTAGGTTGCTTCCATGTCCTGGCTATTGTAAACAATGCGGTGATGAACATTGGGGTTAAACATTTTTTTAAAAAAATATTTATTTATGTATTTGTCCTTGCCAAGTCTTATTTGCAGCACGTGGGGTTGGTCTAGTTCCCTGATTGGGGATCAAACACTGGCACCCTGCATTGGGAGCTTGGACTCTTAGCCTCTGGAGCACCAGAGAAGTCCCCACTTAAACTTTTCACACCGGTGTTACTGCCCTGTCAGTGATGTATATCTTCCTTTGAAATGACCAAGTCTGATTTTACTACCTCAATCGCCATAGTCGGTCACTTCCTGCCTACCCTCAATCTCTTCCTTCCCTGGCAACTCAAGACTCATGTTTTTTTAGTATTTAAAGTACATAACTTAGTTTCCCAGTCCTTTTTTTTTTTTTTTTAATAAATTCTTCTTTTCATTTTTTAAATTTTATATTGGAGTATGTTTTTTTTTTTTAAAGTTTTTTGAATGTGGACCATTTTTTTAAAGTCTTTATTGAGTTTGTTACAATATTTCTTGTGTTTTATGTTTTGGTTTTTTGGCCTCAAGACATGTAGGATCTAAGCTTCCCAACCCCACTCCCCTGCAGTGGAAAGCAAAGTCTTATTCCTTGGGCCGCCAGGGAGGTCCTTTCACTACTTTTCTTCACTCATTTTTTACTCAATCATTCTTTCATGTCTTCAAAAAATTACGTGATGTTATACCAGACATTGGCAAGGTGTTAAATATAAACGAGATCAAGTCATTATGCTGTGCATCTTAAACATAAAAAACTAGGAGAAGAAAGAAGATAAATTAGATACATGCCTTGATTTATGGAACTTACAAATTCATTGATTACAATAAAATAGTCCAATAACAAAATAATAAAGACCATATTTGGTATGAAGAATGTTGTTTGGATAAGTATATAAGAGTATACAGTATATTCAGTACTTGGTACCCAGTGTCAGAGGGCTGAGAGGTAAACGTAAGTCTTCTTTACTTCCTGTCTGTAGTCTCCCGGTGCATGTACCTTTCAGAAAGATGCTCTGCATATATGAGTGTATATTACTTCAGAAAACCACAAATGGCTGCCTCCCTATGCACCTGCTATTTTGACTTAACAATTCAGACATCTGGAGGTCCTCCTCTGTTGGTTCATTTAGGCTGTCTGGGACATTTTCTTTCCTTCTATTTTTTGGCCTCACCCTTGCGTCATGCAAGACCTTAGTTCCCCAGCCAGGGATGGAACTGTGCCCCCTGCAGTGGAAGCACAGGGTCTTAATCACTGGACCAGCAGGGAAGTCCCACGCCTGGGGCTTTTTAACGACAGGCTCATTATTTGGCTACTGGATGCATCATCATTTCTTTTTTTTTTTCTTTTCTTTTTTTCCATCATCATTTCTTAAACCAGCTCCCTGTCCATGGAGTTTTGCATTGTAACCAAGGAAGAGCAAACTGCCTTAGCGAGTCTCCTGGTTCATAGGTTTTGATGCAAATAGGCTTTCAAATCTGCAGAATAAATTTTCCCCAAGTAGAATTACTAGGTCAAGGAGTGTTTGCCTTTTATTTTCTGTAGCTATTGCTCAATTGCTCTCCATAAAGGTAGGACCAACTGATACTCCTACTTACCGTGTGGGAGCAAGAGACAGTGGTTTTTAACCTCAAAACCCCAAGCAAGGAAGAGCTTTTAAGTAAAATGAAAATCTGGAGAAAATTGGGTGAGAGCTTTTCTACCACAAAGGGCAAGTCTAGCAGAGTTCCTGGCCAGCCGGCTCCACTCAAGCATGGCAGAGGGGGAGCCTGTGATTCCTCCAGACAGACTGTGGCCTGTAAGATTCCTTCCTGGGGGGAGTGGGGGACAGAAGCTGTCCAGGCCCCTCCTCTGTCAACTCATCTATCGTCAAGTAGCTGAGAAGCACCAGGAGCTTTAAAATTACAATATAGGGGACTTCCCTGGTGGTTCAGGGGTTAAGATTCCTATTTGCAGTGCAGGGGATGAGGGTTCAACCCCCAAACCAGGACCCTACGTGCTGTGGGGCAACTAAGCCTGTGTGCCACAGCTAGAGAGTCCACGCGCTGCAACGAGAGACCTTGCATGCCACAACTAAGATCCGATGCAGACAAATAAACAAATAAATATATATATTTTTAAATTACAAGACGACGTTGCCAAGTAAGAACAGTATTTTTAAAGAGGTACCATTCACGGACATTACCTTGGGTTGGGGGAAAGGGGACCTGGGGAGTTAGTGTTGAATGATTGATTATAGGGTTTCTGTTTTGGGGGATGAGGAAGTTCTGGAAACGGGTGGTGGTACTCATTGCACAACACTGTGAATGTGCTTAACGCTGCTGCACACTTAAAAATGTTAAAATTTATGTTATGAATAACTAACCACACACAGAGGAAAGCCGTAACTCCCCGTAGCCATCTTCTCATGGGCTAAAGGACACTAAGAAATAGGAAAGATCTAATCTAAGAATAAAAAGAGAATAAACAGAGCTTCTAGTATGGCTTGCGCCATTGACCGTTTCTCATTTCACCTTGAACTGGACGGGGCCTGGTGGTGCCGAGTGCTAGCCTGTCCACTAAGGTGTGTGAGCTGGGGCAGGAGGCCTTGAGAGCTGGAGACAGAGGAGCTCAGATTGGGCCGAGACTCCCCGGTCTGGAAAAGATCCTCCCTCTGAATTGGGAGGCCTGGGGCTAACCCACTCCCCCTATGCCACACCCTGTCTTGAGGTGCTGGGCCCACCCTTGGCCATCTTCTATTTTTTTGTTTAAACAAAAGAAGCCTGTTGCTGGCTTGCTGTTAAATGCTTTGGGTTTTGTTTTTTTTTTTTTGGCCACATTCTGCAACATGCGGAACTTCGAGCACCAGGGATCAAACCTGTGGCCCCTGCATTGGAGGCACAGAGTCTTAACCACTGGACCACCAGGGAAGTTCCATCCCTGGATGTTTGTTGAGCCCAGTGAGAATGAAGCAAGCAGCGACTTGGGTGCAGCCTTTGTCACCGAATATCCATGTCCCCAGCAGCTCACTTTGGAAAAAGAGCCTTTGCCCAGCTCTGTCTGCAAGCCAGTGAGTGGAACAGGAGTCTGAAACTCCTTGGTGGCTCTGAGCAGACATCTCTGCTGGGGCTCGAGGGATTGGAAATGCCTCCCAGAGATGCGCTGAGCCTTCTGCACGGACACGCGCCCTCACTGGGGTGCTTGGTGTGTTACCAGTGAGAACTGTTGTCCCAGCCCTGTATTGTCAAGCTGACTGGCCTGCTGGTCTCTGTGCTTTTAGAGGGTGTGAAATGTGCCCATGGGCTTGCTCTCCTGGAACAAGGTTGCAAACCCCTGAGCCTCAGGCCATGTCTGGCCTCAGGCCCTGACTTTTTTCATCTCTCCACATGTGGGCTTTGTGGTCCTCACCCTGTTTGCACGGACAGAGTGCCAGTCCTTGGAAAGACTGTGACACTCGATTGATTCCATGGCCACGGAGTCCCCTACTTGCCCAGTCGCCACAGAACCAGCTCGTGACTATCAGGGCAGGAAGCGGCTTCGAGCTGTGTCACTAACCCTCGTTTCACAGTCAAAATCCAGATTCCAGAGGCAAGGTGGCCACCTGGCACTTAAACCCAGTCCATGTGCTACCCGTGGCCTCTGGTTGGTGCATTTTAAATCTTTGAGGGTGTTCGTTATAAGAAGACTCTAGGGAGTGAAGGAGGTCAGACAGAGAAGGAGAAATATCGTATGATATGATACCCGTTATATGTGGACTCTAAAAAGAAATGATACAAATGAACTTACAAAGCAGAAAGAGACTCACAGACTTACGGTTGCTGGGGGAAAGGATGAGGGGGAATGGACGGTTAGGAAGTTTGGGACACACAAGTCCACACTGCTGTATTTTGAGTGAATAACCAACAAGGACCTTCTGTCTAGCACAGGAAATTCTGCTCAGTGTTTTATGGCAGCCTGGATGGGAGGGGAGCTTAGGGGAGAATGGATACGTGTACATGTATGGCTCAGTCCCTTCATTGGTCCCCTGAAACTGTCACAACATTGTTAACTGGCTATACTGCAATACAAAATAAAAAGCTTAGAAAAATGGGAAAAAAGAGAGACTAGATACTTCCTGGTGGTCCAGTGGTTAAGACTTCACCTTCCAATACAGGGGATGTAGGTTCTGTCCTTATTCCGGGAGCTAAAACCCCACATGCCTCATGGCTCATAACCCAAAATATAAAACAGAAGCAATATTATAACAAGTTCAAGAAAGACTTTTAAAATGGTGTACACCAAAAAAATAAATTAAAAAAAGAGACTCTAAGGCTGTGAGTTCATAGTGGATAGAAACACGGCTGACCTACCCTCCAGGAGTGCCCCCGCCCAAAAGCCCTTGTCAGGGTGTCGCACCAGGCTGCTGGCCACGCAGCCACCTGCATCGAGTTTCCATTTGACTCACGGATATCAGGAAGGTGACACGACTCACCGTGTTCACGGGGCGCTGTGACTGCCAGGCTGACACGGCTCCTCCTGTGGGCGGCAAACGCGTGCGTCCCATTAAGGAAATTGCTACTTTGAAAACGAGCTCCGAAGGGAACTTTTTGGCTTTTACTAAAATTAATAAAGCAACCCGCCTCACACCCGGAATTTAAAAGAAGGAAAAGGGAAAAAAATTAACGTCCACCCAGGAGGAAAACACCTCTGTTATTCAACCTGATCTCAGAACTCAGCAAAAGAAACTCTCCCCAGGCAAGCTTAAGCTCACTGTCATCCATCCTTCAGGAGCGGGGATACCTCGTCCTTGTCTCCTGCCTCCCTAGTGAGACAAAGCTCAGGCAGAAGCTGCTTCAGACACACGCGAATTGTGCTGTCTGCCTCTGAGAATTCCCCACAGTCCCGTGAGATCCCTGGAGACATTCTTGGGATGGCTGTGGAATTGGGGAGGTCTTGCTGAGTCTTTTTTGTTTTTTTTTTTGAAAGATTGATTGATTGATTTACTTTTGGCTGTGCTGGGTCTTCGCTGCTGCACCCGCGCCTTCCCTAGTAGCAGAGGGCGGGCTCCTCCCCAGCTTTGGTACTCAGGCTTCTCGCTGCGGCGGCGTCTCTCGTGCAGCGCGGGCTCTTTGCTAAATGGGCTTCAGCAGTGGCAGCGTGTGAGCTCAGCAGTTGTGACTGGGTGGCATGGGCTCAGTAGCTGTGGTGTATGGGCTCAGTTGCCCCCAGGGCACGTGGGATCTTCCAGGACCAGGGATCAAACCTGTGGCCCCTGCGTTGGCAGGCGGATTCTTAACCACTGGACCACCCGGAAAGTCCTTGCCAAGTGAGTCTTGTTTGAAGCACTTGAGTCCTGAAGAGTTCCTTGATAAAGAAGCGTCAGGAGGTGATCAAATGTGCTTACCCAGAGGGAGCAGAAGAGGCGGTTTGAGGGCTCTGCTCCGAACTGACAGGGGCCTGAGGCTGATAGTGGGTCCAGACCTGCCGAGATGTGAATTGGTCTCTTGGGTTCCCCATGGTCCAGTGTGTGATGGGGATATGGCCCAGGGAAGCCACCTGAACCCCGGAGCCCGGCCTCCCCCAGGGCTGAGGCACAACCTCTGTAGACAGGCTGTGTGTTTGACAATACTTACTGCATCCTGTAGCCAGATGGTCTAAACAACCCACCCGTGGTACGGGTATGTAAATATTTTCCATATTTATCATGCTGCTGCCGTATTGACGTTAACAAGGATGAAGAATTATGCTCTGTGAGGTAACGCCCCAGTCAGACCACAGGAGGACCACCAAAGCTGGCCCTCGGCCATAGAGGGGACAGATTTCAGGACAAGCCTGGTCTCCTCTGCTCCCTCCTGCCCAGACACCGATTCCCTCACCACCCAGAGACCCTGGAGAGCCTTCCTCTCAGAGCTCTTGGCCAAGACAGAGATTCTTATCATGAGCAGTATGTTTTTCGGTTAGCAGAGCTCTGTGGTCAGCATGTTGCCCTCTTTGCTTTGCCTACTAGGAAGTCCGCAGCTAAGTTTCCCTCCCCCCACCCCCGCCCAACTCATTTGCATGTAGATTATCCTCAATTAGGAGTCTCTGCATAGAGGATCATGTGAGGTGTCTTAGGGGCCAGGCCTGGGGATGGGGGAGTGATGTCACATCCCTCTATTTACAGAACTAATCACACAGCCCCACTAAGAAGCCAGGGAGCTAAAGTGTAATTCAGAAGAGGAAATTGGATCAAGCCGGACATCCACAGGGAATGTTGTGGAAGAAACAAACAAATTCACAAAAGACGTAGAGATAAGAGTGCTGTGGCTCCCAGAGGACAGAGGTGAAGACTACAGTGTGTGTGTCTCCCTGTAAACTAGACACAGGTACTTGGACTTTGTTCAGTGTTTTGGATTCTGTTTCAGTGTTGCTTTCCCTTCTGCCAAAACTGCAGTGTTGCAGGATGTTGGAGCCGAATGGAGAGGTCTTTTATTATTATTAATTTAAAAACTTATTGGAATATAGTTGATTTACGATGTTCTGTTAGTTTCAGGTGTACAGCAAAGTGATTCGGTTGCATATATACATGTGTATCCACTCTTTTTCACATTCTTTTCCCACGTGGGTGACTGCAGAGTGTTGGGTAGAGTCCCCTGTGCTATACACTAGGTCCTTGTTGGTTATCTGTCTAATATTTAGTACTGTGTGTCTGTTAATCCCAAGCTCCTAATTTATCCCTCCCCATCCTGTTTCCCCTTTGGTAACCATAAATTTGTTTTTGAAGTCTGTGAGTCTACTTCTGCTTGGTAAATAAATTCACTTATGTCATTTTTATAAGAATTAGATTCCACGTATGAGTGATATCATGTGATATTTGTCTCTGTCTGACTCACTTCACTTGGTATGGTAATCTCCAGGTCCATCCGTGTCATTGCGCATGGCATTCTTTCATTCTTTCATTCCATTGTGTAAAATAAACAACATTTTCTTTACCCATCCCTCTGCCCACGGGCATTTAGGCTGCTCCCTAATGTCTCGGCTGCTGTAAGTAGCACTGCAGTGAACACCGGGATGCGTGTATCTTTTAAAATTATGGCTTCCTCTGGATACATGCCCAGGAGTGGAATTGCTGAGCCATATGGTAACCCTATTTTTAGTTTCTTAAGGACCGTCCATACTCTTCTCCATGGTGCTTGTACCAATCCGCATCCCCACCAACAGCGTGGGAGGAGTCCCTTTGCTCCATACCTGGAAGGCCTTTTAGACATCAGTCCTCTCACTGTACAGCTAGGGAAACTGAGGCCCCGAGAGGGGAACTGACTTGCCCAGAGTCAGCCAACTAGCACTCTCTTCTCAGCCCCT
Organism: Antilocapra americana; assembly: GCA_007570785.1. Lineage (NCBI taxonomy): Eukaryota > Metazoa > Chordata > Mammalia > Artiodactyla > Antilocapridae > Antilocapra > Antilocapra americana. Next base: position 8,836,559 of record ML663006.1, on the reverse strand, counting down.
ACACCTGGGATCACTACCTCCCTTCCCCCACAGGGATTTCCACCAATATCTCTGTCCACACTGTACAAGCCCCTGCTCTGGGCAGGACCATTCAGTCATTCTTTTTATGGCTTAAAAAGAATGACTTTTAAAAAGAATGTTGAGTTGATCAGCTAATGGATGGCCTGATTAGTCCATTGGCTCATTGGAGAAATCCCCCAGCCTTCCCAGCAGCTGTTTGAATCTTAGCACAGGGCTTGATTTTAGCGTTTATTTTACTGGGACTTGGGGAGTGGAAAATCAGTCTTTCCCTCAGCCTCATTCAAGCACTGACTTCTCTTAGTGACTCATATGTGAAAGCGTGAAAGAGCTTTGTAACAGAAATTTCCCCCAAACCCATTAGAGGGCTTAACTGTGGTGTCAGCGTTCTGCTGCTGCAACAGAGGACTCCCCCAGCTTAGTGGCTGGAAGCACCATTTGTCTGTTGATGGCATGGCAATTCGGGCAGGCCTTGCTGGGGACGGCTCATCTCTGCTCCGCTGATGTCAGCTGGGATGGCTTGACCTGAGGTGGAAGATGCATTTCCAGCATGACCCAGCTCCCATGGCTGGTGGGTGGGTATAGGCTCTTGGCTGTATCAGTTGAGGCACTGGTTCCTCTATGCGTGACCCCTCCCCGTGGCTGGATTGGCTCAGTCATCTCCAGCTAGTTTGACTTCTTACATGATGGCTGCCCAGACCCCCAGGGGACAAACGGACACATCCATGCCACCTCCTTCTCCTCCATCCTCTTCTTTTTAAAAAAAAAAAATCTATTTTTTTTTATTGTAGTGAAATACATATGGTATAAAACATATCACTTTAACCATTGCTTTAATTGAAGCATAACTGGAATTGATACACATATACACTTATAGACACAATGTATAAAATAGATAACCGGTGAGGCTATATAGAACAGGGAACTCTATTCAGTGCTCTCTGGTGACCTAAATGGGAATTAAGACCAAACAAAGAGGGAATATTTGTATTAATGTAGCTGATTCACTTTGCTGTACAGTAGAAACTAATACAACATTGTAAAGCAGCTACACTCCAATATGAATTAATTAAAAAACAATAGCGTTGTGTTCGTTTCAGGTGCACGCTTTAACCGTTTTTAAGTGTACAGATCTGCGGCATTATGTGCGTTCAGATCATTGCAACCATCTTCACCATCCACAGAATCCTTTTCACCTTGCAAAACTGGAAATTTATCCCCATTAAACACTTAACTCCCCGTCCTCCTTCCCCCAGCACCTGGCAGCCACCCTTTTACTTTTCATCTCTCTGGACTTGACTCTTACGGGTACCTTATATAAATGGAACCAGAGAGTATTTGTCCTGTTTGTCTGGTTGATCTCACTCAGCATAACGTCCTCAAGGCTCACCCATGTTGGCATGTGTGACGGGATGTCCTTCCTTTTGAGGGCTGTATACTATTCCTTTGTATAGATCACATTTTGCTCATCCATCCACCTGTTGACAGGGTGGCCTGCCTTCTGCTGTTGTTACTACTGCTGCTGTGAACACTGTGCTAACATCTTTTGGAGTCTGTGCCTTCAGTGAGTCTCAACCAGTCCTTCCTTAAGGTTCTGTTCCAGTGTCTCCCTAGTTCTCCCAGTTTTGTTGGTCAAAACAGGACGTGAGGCCAGACTGGATTCGAAGAATAGGGACCTCCCAGGGCCCTGGCCCACAAGGGGCCACCAAGGTAACCATCCAGCACAGCCACTCTGGGAAAAGCTCTTTGCAGAAGAGGCAGGTGGACCCACTCACGCTAACGCATCCCCGCTCTCGGATGCCCCTGGCTGTCCCGGGCTCCCAGAGGCCGGGTGCTACGGGAGAAGCTGCAGTCAGACCCCAGTGGTTCCCTGCCTCCAGGCGGCTGCAGCGCCTGCCGTCTGCTCTGTACTGCTAATGGCTGCGCCTCTTATTACATAATCTGTTATTCTGGGCTGCACCGGGCCCTGGTTACTTGTCAAAAGTTTCTAAAAGCCAGCTGTATCAGCTCCAGGCAACTGGGGGCGCTGCCCCTCCCTCGTAGTATTAGTCACTCTGTACTTAGCTAAATTTAACTTTTTATCATCCAAATGATATTTTTGTGGGCTTGGGATTTTACATAATGCTACCAACTGCTGCAGGCTAAGAATTTCTCCTTTCTGTTAAGCGTGCATGTGTGTGTGTGTGTGTGTGTGTGTGTGTGTGTGTTGGGTGTTTTCCCCCGTGAACTTTTGCATGCCCGAGGCAGCCCTGTTCAGCTCCTCTCCCCACGCTGCCCTCCCAGACCCGGGTTTGTTCTAAAGGCTTGGTTTCGCCTCCTGCCAGCTGGGAGCAGATTGCCCCTAGCAGCTCCCTAATGGCCCCGCTAATGCATCCTTCCTCACTTGAGGCCCCTTCACTTTGAAGGTCTCTGAGGGTTTCCCTGCTGCCTCCACGCCTGGGCTTTAGAGAGACAAGTTCAGGTTCAGAGTTGAGTGTGTTGAGAAAGCAGAGGGAAGGATCCAGAAAGGGGTGGTGGGTGGTGACTGGAAAGGGATAAGAAATAAGAAGCCCAGCCATCGCCCCCCCCTTGCCCCCCAGAGCTGGGGGTCCAGGAAGCAGGGTCTTTCTCTGTTCTTGTGGGCGGCGGGGTGGAGAATTTAGGGCCGAAGGTGCTGAGTGGGGATACCTGGCCTCTCCTTGGGATGGTTCTGGAACAGGACCTGGGGATGTGGGGATGCAGCGTGGCCATCCTGACTCTCCCGGAGCTCCTGCTGCTCAGCAACAGCAGCCCACCCTGGGGTCTCGTGCAGTCCACATAACCATGCATGGGAGGTGTCTACTGCCGTTTTCCGGATGGGGAGACCAAGGATGGGGTCGGTCACAGTGTAGTAAGTAGTTGTGGTAGTAATTACAGCGGCAGCAAACACTGGGTGCCTACTGTGTGCCAGGCTCGGTGCTGAGCACTTGCCTTCTTGAGCTCATGGGCCCTTCTTGGTAGTCCCCTGAACTAGGTAGTAGCGTTAGCACTCTTTATTTAAAAAAAAAATACTAATTTTATTTCTTATTTATTTATTTGGCTGCTCTGGGTCTTAGTGGTGGCGTGTGGGATCTCTTTTTTCCTTTAATTGCAGCATGTAAGATCTAGTTCCTTTCCCAGGCCTCAAACCCGGGCCCCTGGGTTGCATTAGGAGCGTGGAGCCTCAACCCCTGGACCAGTAGCGAAGTCCTAGTGTCCGCGCTCTTCTAACAATAAGGACGCCAAGTCCAGAGGAGTTAAGCAGTTGGCTTGAGGCCACAGGGCCTAGAGATGGCAGAGCCAGATGTCAAAACCTGTCTACCCAGAGCGCTAAGCTGATTTCCAGGGGCGGGCTGCCGACACACAGCAGAGATCGGCCCTGCGCCCTCTGCGAAGCATCACTAAGCTGGTTCCAGCCTCATCTAGTTGCCAGGGCTCCTCCTGCCAGATGACTGTGAAGTGCAGCAGGCTGTGCATTGTGTCTGGGCCTCTCCGGGAGAGTTAACTTGACCTCCCGGGAGAAGAACCAGGTGCCAGGGGACAGGGACAAGAGAGAAACTCACTCTCATGCCTTTTCTAGAAACCTTTTCAGAATGTATTACTCACTTTAAATTATTTTATTAAAAATCAGGAACTCCTAGCTAAGTACCTAAAAGAATCTAAAACATATGTCTACACAAAAACTTGTACGTGAATGTCCTCAGCAGCATAATTCATAATAGCCCCGGAGCGGAAACAACCCAAGTGTCCATTCACAAATGAATGGATAAACGAAACAGAGTCGTTCCACACAACACCATATTGTTCAGCCACACAAGAAAAGAATGGAGTACTGACATGTGCCACGATGTGGATGAACCTTGAGAACATGATTCGAAGTGCAAGCAGTCCAGCACAAAAGGCTGTGTACTTACGGTATGATCCAATTTATGTGAAATGTCTAGAGTAGACAAATCTGTAGAGACAGAAGGCAGATGGCACTGGCCAGGGGCTGGAGGGAAGGGATTTGCCAAGTGACGGCTAATAGATGTGGGATTTCCTTGTGTGTGGGAGAGATGCTGAGGTGTGTGATGAAGATGTTCCAGAACTAGAGAGAGGTGATAGTTGCACAACTTTGTGAGTATACTAAATGCTGCTAAAGTGTACCCCTTAGAAGGGTGATGGGACTTCCCTGATGGTCCAGTGGTTAAGAATCTGCCTTCCAATGCAGGCAATGCAGGTTCAATCCCTGTTTGGGGAAATAAGATCCCACATGAATGTTAAAAAAAAATGGGTGAATTTTGTGGCATGTGAATTACATCTTAATAAATCAGAAAATCAGGAGCCATGCCTTCAGATGGAATCAAAATCTGGACAGCCCCTGCCTGTTATCAGCAACCTGGACAACTTGCTTGGGTACCACTGCTGTTTGCATCCATCCCTCTCTGCCCGTTCTTCAGCCACCTGCCTCCCCTGGTCTCCATGTCAACAGGGGATGGAAACAATAGTGTTTAACTCCAGCCGTGCTACCCACTCGTTTGGAACTTACACTTTCAACCAGGGCCAGCTTTAGACATGTGGACGTCTGGGCAAGCTAGTCATTTGGCACCCCATCAAACCAGTATTCTTTAAGTGTTTGTTTGACATTTATTTAGTGGGGATGAAGAGAGACTGATATTCTATTAATAGCAGTTGTGTAGAGAAACAGATTCACTTACTAATTCATGTCCACCGACTAAAACATTTAGGGATCTGAAAATTTTTCAGGAAAGCAATTCTGACTTCTGTTCTCAAAAGATGAGTTTTTTTTTCTTTCTTTTTTTTCCACCCTCTTGCAATTTTCCAAGTCATTGAAGAGGCATATTGAAGATTTAGATTTAAAACTGAAAGAAGAGGAGCTAATGTATAACATGATGACTACAATTGATAACAGTGTAGTATTGTATAAGGGAGATTTACTGAAAGAGTAAAACTTAAGTGTTCTCACCACAAAACAACAACAATAATAAAACCAACATGGTGATAGAATAATAAACTCAATGGTGAGAATCCTTTCACAGTGCGTACGTCTACCAGGTCATCATACTGTACACTTTATTATTTTTTTTAATTGAAGTATGGTTGATTTACAATGTTGTCTTGGTTTCAGGTGTATAGCAAGATGATTCAGTTATGCATATACATATATATTCTTTTTCAGATTCTTTTCCATTATAGATTTTTACAAGATATTGACTTTAGTTTCCTATGCTTCGTAGTAGGTCCTTGTTGTTTATCCCTTTTATAGCTCAGCTGGTAAACAATCTGCCTACAATTCAGGAGACCCCAGTTCGATTCCAGGATTGGGAAAACCCCCTGGAGAAAGGAACGGCTACCCACTCCAGTATTCGGGCTTGGAGAATTCCATTGACAGGGAACCCCAGCAGGCTACAGTCCATGGGATCACAAAGAGTCAGACACGGCTGAGCGACTTTCACTTTCAGTGTGTATATGTTAATCCCAAACTCCTAATTCGTGCCACCCCACCTTTCCCCCTTTGGTAATCCTAAACTTATTTTCTATATCTGTGGGTCTATTTTATAAGTTCATCATCTTTTTAGATTCCACATGTAAGCAATGTCATATGATATTTGCCTTTCTCTGTCTGATTTACTTCACTCAGTATGATTACCTCTGGGTCCATCCATGTTGCTGCAAATGGCTTTATTTCATTCTTTTTATGGCTAAACACTTGAAGTATATCATGATTTTATTTGTCGATTATACTTCAATAACACTGGGCAGGGGGAGCTCAAAGGAATAAAATGCCTTTGTTCCTGGTAAACAGCCAGAAACACGCCACACATCATTTAGTTCCAGAACTTCCCTCCATGCCCCCCTAGACCACAGCTACAGGCATGCACGGAACACGCGTGCAGCAAGTCTTAGCCTGGAATTGTGTTCTCTTTTGATGTTTCATCCCCCTTAAGGGAGAGGGCTGATTGGCTTTTCGCCTTTTGTGTGAGTGGTCATGGGAGGAAAGCCAAGTCCTCCTGCAGCATCTTCCTACTTTATTTCAGTGTGGTTTTGCCCCCCTACCCCTAGAGCTCTGTCCCCCACCCCATCCAGGAGCTGCCTGGCTCTTTAAGTTGACCCTGCATTCAATTTTTGGATTTTAAATGCTTTCTTTTGTCAAAACAATCATTTCCCCACCATGCACCCCTGTGTGAAGAGTGAGCATCCTTTCTCGCAGCCCCCCTCAGATCTTCTGCAGTGGGTGGTAGGGGAAAGGGGGTGTGTGAGTCACAGCTGACCTTCTCACCTGGAAGAGGTGACATCCTGGGAGAGGTGCACACAGTGGAGGAGAGTCGTGCCAAAGCCAGCTCGCCTTTGACTAAGCCTCGTGGAAGGTTTCCTGACCCCTCAAATGGGGAGATGGGCACAGATCTCCCAGAGGGGTTGTTGTGATGAAAGCTAAGAAGCAGACAGAGGAGAAGTCCTGCAGAGGCAGGGCGTGTTCGCCAGGGCAAGCCAAGGGTTCTGATGGGATGGAGATGGGGAGCTGGCCGAGTTCGTGTGTCCGGGCGGGGAACTGGCACCGGGGCCACCTGGGATGTAAGTGCAGGACAGAGAAGGAGCCTCAACCCCTGCAGGCCCGTCCCAAAGAGGAATTCACAGCATTTGCCGAGGCTTACCCCCAGAGGGAGCGTGGGACTGCAGCGGGGTGGGCGGCGTGTGAAAAGCCGATCTCTGTCGCTTGCAGCCACACCTCCCACCACTTTGCCGTCGGTGGTTATCTTTTCACCTCCCTAGTTCGCTTCTCTTCCTCCTCTGAACTCTCACCGTCTGTGCCCTCACTCTGCAGTGTATCACTTTCATTTTTCCGAGGCATCATGAAACCCCCCCTCTCCTTTGATTTTTACCCCGAGTGTCCCTGGTTGCCCCGGCACCTGGCCTCAGCCCCAGGTGTAGGGTTACTCTGGAGTTGGGTTCCTGGAACAGCCAAGGCTTCTACCTTCCTGTCATGGTCACTGGGAGGCCTCCTGGGCTGCTGCCTGCCTCCTGGGCACCATGCACGGGAAGCACTGATGTCAGACAACTAAGAACTTGTCTTTGTAACCAAGAGTGGGGTCTGGCCGCTCGCAGCTCAAAAACCAGTAGAGAGGCTAGGTTGGTGGAAAGGAAAGTTTGCATTATTTTGGATGCCAGCAAACGGGGATCAGGGGAGGCGGTACACCCGTCCAAAAGCTCCCCCTCCCCTACCATGCTGCACCAACAATCAGGGGGCAAGAGCTTTTGTTGACGGAGGGAGGGGGCTCCATGCAGAAACAGCAGAATCAGCTCTGATGCTCATCTTGAAACTGGTCTTCAGCGGTCTGACCAGCGTCATCTTGGTAGTTTTAAGTACAGTTAATCTTCAGTTCCAGGATTGTTTCCATTTCTTCGAGGCCAATTCTCAGAATTGTGGCGGCTTGTGTCTTGTTATCATGCAGTTAACTTCTTCCACCTGGTGGGGGGCGGGTCTCTATCTACAAAACAGCTTCCAGGACATGGCTGGGAATGTTACCTATAACCCTTGAGGAGGAGCTGGAGGTCCTTGACTATGTTTAATGGCTCAACTATTATTATTTGGTCCCTTTGACTGTTTCCCTTTGTTTCTGCATCCTCTCATTTCTCCGATTAAACTTATTCTTTGGCTAAAGTTTTTCCACAGACAAAAGGCAGGCTGCAGACATGGTTGGGGGCGCTGTGGTGGGCAAGGACCACAGGGGTCCTGCTCCGTTTCACGTTGAGCTGCACATGTGGTTCGGGGGCGCATCTTGTGTCCTGGGGGGCCCTGGATTGGGTGGCGGCTTTCATGGTGGCTGTGCGTGTTCTATGCTCTTGTAGGCTGATTGCACCCTGGGACTCCCTGGAAATCTGTTTTTTCACCTCTTCTCATTTTGTTGTGAGTGCTCGTCTCTGGCCTCTGGTGGAGATGGGCCTCCAGTCACATACTGCCCAAGTTCAGGGGCTTGAGTAGAAGGTGAGAATCATCTGCATCTCCCCGAGAGGCTGACCGTGACCCTGCCCCAGGCATCAAGATGCTGGCTGACTGCTGACTGACAGCCTCTCCGCATCCCCGTCTCCCACCTGCCTCCCCTCTGGAGCCTGCGGTCCCAAGGTCCCGCAGTCCCAAAGACTGATGGGTCTTCTGAAACAAGAAAGCTTCCTGCATGTGCTAGTGTGGGTTTGGGTCCCTCGAGCCGTCTTCCCAAGCAGAGGGAGCCCTGGGCAGTATCGAGTGGATCAGCCTCCCGGAACGCATCCTGGAGTGAGTCCCTTTTGTCAAACGAAGAATCCTTTAGCCAGGCGTCCGGCTCCTGTCCTCTGGTCACGTCTGGATTTCTCTGGCATTGCTCAGGATGAGGCCTGGCCGTGTGGATTTCCCAGTGGTCTCCCTGAGTGATCAGAGCGCCCAGGTGTCTCACCCCCTTGCCCTCTGGGCTTCTCCCTGCAGGATGCTGGCCGGGCCGTCCTGTTCGCCAACACCCTTCTGTAGGCCTCGAGAGTAGGACGTCAGCACTGCCTTCCCACACAGACCCACAGGTAAGAACTGCCCCCCACCCTCCGCTGTGGAGTTTGGGGGTACAGGGGCTCAGCTGCCGTTTCCTCTTCTGTAAATATCTGACTCTCTGATTTACATGGGGTAGATTGTGTTCATTGATCCTGCATCTTGCAGATATCGACTCATCTTCACCTAGCAGGAAGGACTGATGTTCTGTCTCTGGTAGCTTTGGCTTCCCCGGGGGTGGCCTATGTTACTCTCGTTAGTACAGAGCACCCTGGGGGTGCTTCTCTGCTCTTGGCTCCCTGGCTCAGCCTGGTTCTCCCCACCCCAGTCAAAGAGACAGGACCAGAGTTTTGGGGCATCCAGGGTGAGCTTCCCAGGTGGTGCTAGTGGTAAAGAACCCGCCTACCAATGCAGGAGACATAAGATACATGGGTTCGATCCTTGGGTCAGGAAGATCCCTTGAAGGAGGACCTGGCAACCCGCTCTGGTATTCTTGCCTGCAAAATCCCATGGACAGAGGAGCCTGGCGGGCTACAGTCCCTGGGGTTGCAAGGACTCATATACGACTGAAGTGTCTGAGCACACAGTCTGGGTGCTGGCTTGCCGTGGCTCACGAGTTGTGGTTGGCGACAAGGAAACAACAGTGTGACTGTTTTCGGGCAACCACCGCCCTGGAGGAAACTGAGGCCAGAGGCTGTGATGGGCTGAGGTCCTCTGTGGAGTCAGGACCAGTAGCTACATCCCCCAGGGGCTGGCTCTTTCTCTCCTTCTGCCCTGAGTTCTTGCAGGAGCCCCCACGCTGGCTTCCTGTCATCTCATCCCATTGCTGTCCTGAGTCTCAGGCCCCAGCCTCCCTCTGTCCCCTTCTTGTCACACCCAAGGCCTCTGGTGGGCAGAGCAGCTGAAGCGATGTTGCCTTTTCCTTTCCTGAACATCAGTGAACCCTTCTCCCTGTGTGCCAATCGGCTGGTTTGAGCTTTGGGGTGCAGAGGGGAGACATTCTGTTTGGGGAAACTAACCTGGAGGGAGAAGAAGGGAGCATTAAGGGCTGTGCAGAAGCCCTTGCCCGCATGCGTGCTTAGTTGCTCAGTTGTGTCTGACCCTTTGGACTGTAGCCCGCCTGCCAGGCTCCTCCGTTCATTGGATTTTTTCAGGCAAGAATACTGACAATCCCCATTTTTACATGAGGCAGCTGAAGCTCAGAGAGGGCAAGTATCTGGCTCAAGGTCACACAGCTAGTCAGTGGTGAGCTTGGAATTGGACCTCAAGTCTAGACCCCATGTACATGATGTGATTTCCCGAACACAGCTAGACTTCCCCATGGGCTGGGGGCCTGGCTCCAGGTAAGTCCCTCCGCCCCCTACCTCACCCCTCCCCGACCCTGCCTCGCCTGGGCTTCCTCTGCTCCCTGGGCACACGGGGCCAGCAGACAAGCCCGCAGCCATGGGCCCACTCACTGCTGTGTTTCCATGTTGGCACCATAGGCTGTCTCCTGTAATTGCTCACCCTTTTTTGTGGCGTGAAAAGGCCTCCAAGTGCTAAGAAGGGAGAGTGCTGTGTTGTATTTTTTGTTCTGTTGTTTTCCGTGAATTTTCCCCATGGTGTCTCAAATGGGTGTGTGGGGAGGGAGTTGACACGGGGACACGGGCCCCTCTCTTCCTCTCTGCAGCCACTTGCTGGCTGGGGGTGGGGGCCTGGTGAGCCCTCCTCGGCCCACACAGCCCGGCCTGGGCTCTGACATCAGCTCATGTCGGTTGGAGGGGCCCTGCTCCCACAGAGCCTTTGCTTCCTGTTTCCTCTTCTACAGGAAGGGGGATCTCGTCCTTCCTAATGGCCTCGCACCCCAGTTCCGTGGTGTTACAGATGGTGGGCTTACAGCTCTGCTCATCAGCAGGTCCTCACTTAGAACTCCTTGGGGCACTCCCCTGGTGGTCCAGTGGTTAAGACTCTGCCTTCCAGTGCAGGGGATGTGGGTGCGATCCCTGGTTCAGGAACTAAAATCCCACATACCTCATGGCCAAAAAGAAGCCAAAAAAAAAAATTAGGAAAAACAGAAGCAATATTGTAACACATTCAATAAAGACTTTAAAAATGGTCCACATCAAAAACAATCTTTAAAAAAAAAAAGAACTCTTCAACTTCTCTTGTTTACCCAGCAAACATTTACTGAGTACCCGGTGGCAACTGGGTACCATCCCAGGTGACCGAGACGCAGCTGTGCAGTCCCCGCCCCTGTGGGGTTTCTGCCCTGGTGTTGGCCCAGTGCCCACTCTGCCCTCTCACCTCTGCGTTTTGCGTATGCTGTTCCAGCATCCTGAGGTTCCTTCTTCTGGCCTCTACCCCAGGCCCCCCGGATGGTGGAGACGATCATGGTCACACCATACCTGCCTTCGAGCTCCTCTTGGGAGTTTGTGGCCTAATCAGACATGGAGACCACTGGGCCCTGGATGGCAAGAGGCAGGGGGTGGTGTGGAGTGAGATGGCCCTTCTGAGAGGGAGAGCAACTCCTCATCTCCTCTGCCGGGGGCTGGAGGAGGAAAGGGCTTAAGGAGCAGGGTGTATTTTTAGAGAAGCTCCTTGCTCCAGAGGAACCCGGAGCCCTTCCTTCCAGGAGGTGGGGGTGGGGAGGAGGGCGGGCAGGGGGCAGCTGGAGTTGTCTTCTCAGCTCAGCCTGGCCGCGTTCTCGTTCTGCGTCCGCTGACCTGACGCAGGAGCCATCCATCCGCAGGAGGTCTGCTTCTAAGAGAGGGGTCCCAGTGGCAAGAGCATTTGCTCTCAGCCCCGCCTCTCCCCAAAGCAGAGGACCTTTGCCCTCCTGAGCGGGTGAGCAGAGCTTCTAGCATGTTCTTGGGGTCGGGGCTCAGCCGGGGTCCCAGGGCCCAGGCTCGGAGTTGGTCACTTCCTTCCTGACTCCCCAGCTGGCGGGGAGGGGCACTTCCTGCCATTGTTGCTGCTGCCCGGCAAGGCCTCAGCAAGGTCACTACTGTCTCCTGAGGAGGAAGAGAGCTGACAACAAGGGCAGGGACCTCAGACCACAGCCGCAGCTGACACACTGTTGGTCCACAGCAGTCCGCACCACCGAGCTGGCCTCCCCACCTCCCCTCGGACCCCTGGCTGGAGGCTGAGGGAGGGGTAAGGTGTCTTTCCTTCACTTGTGGAAGCTGCACGCCCCCCTCTGCACCCCAGCCTCACGTGGGAGGGTTGGCTGACTGCTCCCTGGGTTGTAGGTCTGCTGGGTCAATGAGGGAGGCCATGAGCATGCATGGAGGGGCGGGGGGGTGGGTGGGCACAGAAGCAAGGACTGGGGCTTGTCCTGTGGTCCTTCGAGGTCCCCCCACAGCACTTAGGAATCAGCTGGGCGGGATCTGGTGTCCCCTCTATGTCCCTTCCTGACCTCTCCCATCCATATTCCCTTTTATTTCTTTCTTTTTTTTAAACATTTGTTTATTTTGGCTGCGCTGGGTCCTAGTTGCTACGCACAGGATCTTCCATCTTAGTTGCGGCATGCAGACTCTTTAGTTGTGGCTTGTGGGATCCAGCTACCCGACCAGGGATCGTACCCAGGCCCCCCTGCATTGGGAGCTCAGAGTCCTAGTCACTGGACCACCAGGAAGTTCCCCATACTCCTTTTTTGCCTGACCAGCCCTGCCCCAGACTCGGGTAGGAAGTGGAGGGGGCTTCCACCGGAGGTTGCCTGACCCTCCCTTTCCACGTTCTCTGGGGAACCTCCCCCCCACCACCCTGCCAGGAGCAGTGTCCTGCCGAGGTCCAGCCCTTCCACCTCCCATTTCATCCTCTTCTCAGGAACCCTGGGCACCCACTCCCTGGGTTTGTCCTCTTGGCTTCGGTGACACACACCTTCCCCAGAACATGCTTCACCTTCACCCAGGTGGCAGGAGCTATACTTCTTAGGCCTTGTTTCTGGTCTCTGCTCCTGATCACTTGTGGATATTCGCCCAGGCAGAGCCAGGCTCAAGGGCACTCGGGTTGAGCGCTCTGGGGTCAGCAGGGCAGGGTGGGGTGAGCAGCTGGCTTGGCTTCAGTAGTCAGGCTGGGGTGCCCCTGGAGCTCTGTCCGCAGGCTCTTGGCACTGCCACCCCACTTCTGGCTGCCCTCTACTCTCTCTTCCCCTGTGTCTGCCTTTCCCTAGTTCTTTCTTTTAAAATTAACTAATTAATTATTTTTGGCTGCACTGGTCTTCATTGCTGCGCATGGGCTTTCTCTAGTTGCGTGAGAAAGGGCTACTCTCCCGCCCTGTGTGTGGGCTTCTCATCGAGGTGGCCTCTCTTGTTTTAGAGCACACATTCTAGGGCACTCGGGCTTCAGTAGCTGCGGCTTCCAGGCTCTAAAGCGCAGGCCTGGCCGTTGTGGCACATGGACTTAGTTGCTCTGCAGCATGTGGAATCTTCCCGCTCCAGGAATCAGACCCGTGGCCCCTGCATTGGCAGGTGGATTCTTAACTCCTGGGCCACCACGAAAGTCCTCCCTGGTTCTAGTGAAGAGCCTACCCCTTGACTTTTCTTTCCTGTGCTTTCCCCTCGATGGGTGTCCCATGCACTAACAAGCTTTGTTTATAACCTTGTCTTGCCCAGCAAGGAAGCATCTGCCTGTGAAATGATCCCCCACGTCTCCCGCAGGCCAGACCAGGTCTGTGTCATTTCCTTGCTTTGTTCCTCCACAGACTTCCTGAGCCTTGAACCTGCCCGAAATAATCACTTTGATTCTCAGAGATAGTGTCCAGAGCTTGAGATTCTCAGAGGGACTCTGTCAAGCTGAAGGGTCATATGGCCTGAGACTGTTTGTCTTAGTAGCATGTCCAAACCACCACAAATGATCAAAATCTATTCATTCAACATGTATTTAATGAGTAGCCGCTTTCCTGGGAGCTGGGTATAAATGCATGACAAAACTTTTAAAACTCTGGCCCTCCTGGTCATATAGTCTAGCAGGGGGTAGACATACGATATATAAATATGCAGTAAAATATATAAGTACATCAGATGGTGATCACAGCTAAATAAACAGGGGAAGAGAAGGCCTCTCCAGTAAGGGACAGTTAAGCAAAAGCCTGAAGGAGGTGAGGGAGAGAGTTGAGATTATTCCAAGCAGAGACAGCATGTGCAAAGGCCCTGAGGCAGAAACTTGTCCAGGGTGCTCAAGAAACCTGAGGGAGTGAGGGAAGGAGAGGGAAGGAAGAGAAATACAAGAGCCCGAATCCAGCAGGGCCTTGGAGTCCTGTCTGGACTTTCACCTTGATTAAGTGAGGTATGATACCACTCCAGCATTTAACCAGATAAGAGCCAAGATCTGACCTGTGCTTTAAAAGGATGGTTCCTGGCTACTGTGTTGAGAACAGACTGGATGGGGTGAAGAAAGGAAGCAGGGAGACCAGTGGGGAGATGCATGAAAGAAATGAGATGGTAGATGCTGGACCAGGGTGGCAGCGGTGATGGTGATGAGAGAGTTGGGCTCCAGGTATGTTTTAAAGGTAGAGCTGGAAGGAATCGTTGAGGAATGAAGTGATCCTCATTGTGTGGATTTTTTTCTTTTTTTAAAAAAAATATATTTACTTATTTGGCTGTACTGGGTCTTAGTTGCAGCATACCAGAGACCTTTAATCTTTGTGGCCACATGTGGGATTTTTAGTTATGGCATGCAGACTCTTAGATGCCACATGCAGGATCTATTTCCTTGACCAGGGGTCGGACCTGGGCCCTCTGCATTGGGAGTGCAGAGTCTTAGCCATTGGAAAGTTCCTTTGTGGACTTTTAAAAGCCAGGTTCTCATGGATTTGAAAGCACCCAAGGTATCATCTGACTTCCCTGGTGGCTCAGACGATAAAGCGTCTGCCTACAAGGCAGGAGACTCGGGTTTGAACCCTGGGTCAGGAAGATCTCCTGGAGAAGGAAATGGCAATCCACTCCAGTATTCTTGCCTGGGAAATCCCATGGACAGAGGAGCCTGGTGGCCTTCAGTTCATGGGGTTGCAAAGAGTTGAACATGACTGAGTGACTTCACTTTCATTTTCGAGAGATCATCTAGGCTTCCCAGCTGGCTCAGTGGTAAAGAATCTTCCTGCCAATCCTGGAGATGTAGGAGACTCAGGCTCAGTCTCTGGGTCAGGAAGATCCCCTGGAGAAGGAAATGGCAACCCACTCCAGTGTTCTAGCATGGAGAATCCCATGGACAGAGGAGCCTGGTGGGCTTCAGTTCATGGGGTCTCAGAGAGTTGGACACGACTTACCGACTGAGTGCGTAAGAAGACATCATCTAGTGCAGCCTCTTCACCTAACCTGCAGAGCTGAGGCTGGGACTTCCGACTCTGGGTCCAGAGTGTCTGTAGCTGAACCCGTGGTGGCTCTGGAAGGAGACCTGCAGAGCTGTGAGGTTCCAAGGGAAGAAGGCCCCTGACACTGCAGCAGAGCATGGGGTCCTGGCAGACTTAATTGGCTGGCAGGAACCCGGGGTGTAAGTTGATGATTCTAGATGCTTTGGGTCTTTAGTGGCTCTCTCTGGGCCCGCATTTTGATCTCAGTTGGGCTGAAGTCTTGGTGGTCATGTCTGAGCTCTTAGGCAGATCAGAGGCAGTGCTCTTATGCATTTTTTTTTAATTGGAGTGTATTTGCTTCATGGTGTTGTGTTAGTTTGTGCTATACAGCAAAATGAATCAGCTATACCTATACATGCATGCCTTCTCTCTTGGATCTCCTTCCCGCTTAGACCACTACAGAGCACTGAGTAGAGATCCCTGTGCTATACAGTAGGTTCTCATTAGTTACCTATTTTATGCATAATAGTGTATGTATGTCAATCCCAATCTCCCAATTCATCCCACCCAGTCTTACCCCCTGATGTCCATAAGTTTGTTCTCTATGTCTGTGTCTATATTTCTGCTTTGCAAATAAATTCATCTGTACCATTTTTATAGATTTCACATATGTAGGTTAATAGGTGACATTAGTTTTTCTCTTTGTGGATGTTTTTGAAGGTTTTATTGAGCTAGTACTAAGTGACAGCCCAGAGACAAGATGTCCTTGCTCTCAAAGAGCTAACAGTTTGAGGAGACAGACAGGTCCCTAGGATGCCCCCGTGGTCATGGATAATCAGGCTCAGGTGTGAGGCACATGCAGCAGCTGTCCAGGCCCGGGATCTCTGTCCAAGGGTGGGCTCTATGAACAGCCGCTGCAGTCATCAGATACCCCGGGGAACACAGATCAGAGGCCTCCTGCACCATTAGTGGTCTGCTTAAAATCCACAGTTCATACCTTATAAGAAAGGGAGCAAGGAGGGTCGGTTGGGGGCCAGGATCTCACTGCCTACAGCTGTGTCACCCATCACAAGTGCTTAAAATGCAGGGACCCAGATGCAACTCCTGGGAGGCAACCGTTCACCTGGCGGCCACAGGTGATCACAGGACAGGGCTGATGAAAGCGTGGTGCCCAGACACGGGAGATGGAGCTGGATCATTGAAGTGGGGCTTGAGTCTCAGTGGCCTGGTGTCACGCCTGCCCCGGTCCTTTTGTTGGGAGTTTTCCTTGGGAGCTAGAGGAACTGTGCGTGTGTGCTGTGCTAAATCGCTTCAGTTGTGTCCGACTCTTTGTGACCCAGTGGACTATAGCCTGCCAGGCTCCCCTGTCCATAGGATTCTCCAGGCAAGAATACTGGAGTGGGTTGCCATGCCCTCCTCCAGGGGATCTTCCCAATCCAGGGACCAAGTCTCTGGACTTAAGTCTCCTGCATTGGCAGGTGGGTTCTTTACTGCTAGTGCTACCTGGGAAGTGAGGGGATGGCAACAAAACAACAAAATCCAGACAGACTTCCTCCAGGGCACGAGCTATTTAGTCCTTGCTTGCCCTGGGCTGAAGAACTTGGAGAGGACGGAAGGGGGACCCTTCCTAGCCTCCCTGGGGCAGTTGTCAGGATGGGACCCATTTTCCAGGACAATCAAGGTAGAGTGCTGTGCTCAGGGTGTGCCTTAGTCTGTGATGGGTTTGGGGATCCACATCTCCTCAGTTTCCCAGAGGAAAGGAAGTCTATTGGCTTGTCCCTGCGGCACGCTTTCCAGGAGGGGTTTTCCCAGATGAGAAGAGCTGCCTTAGGTCGGGCAATCATTTGAGTAACACAGATTAAGCACCCTCTGTGTGCCTGAGCTGTTTTGTGTGTTGGAGGTGAAAATAGAGCAGTGCTGTGCTTTGAGAGGCTTGGAAGGAGAGGCACGCCTCCTCCCTCGGCCGGTCACTCCTTGGTTCTCATGCGAGTTATAAATACTCTTGGGGAGTGTGTTGCCCTCACTCCCTGGTACCTCCCTGTGCATAACCTTGTCCGTTGGACCCAAGAAGCAGGCCAGGGCGTCGGGATGAGATGAGGCAGCAGTGGGGAGCCGAGCTGACACCCCAGCAGGAGGACTCACGCTTCCTGACTCACGCTTCAGCCCCATTCTCCTGACTCCCTTGTGATGGGACTTCTGAGGCCAGGGGTGTGTTTTCTTGAACCTTTAAAGCATCTTGCAAGAATGGCCTAGATCTGAAAAGACTGTAACCAGAGAAAAGAGAGCCCATGAGACAGGCAGTGTAGGGACGTCCCCGGTGGTCCAGGGGCTGAGACTCTGCGCTCTCAATGCAGGGGGCCTGGGTTCCATCCCTGGTCAGGCATCTAGATCCCACAGACCACAACTAAGGGTTCGCATGCACAGCCAAATAAATAAATGTTTAAAAAGAGGAGGGCAGTGTAGAGTACCTTGCCCGGTGCCTGGCACTTAGTAGGTGCTCAGTAAATCCGTGTTCCTATCCTCAGCCTCTGGCAACCACTCATCTGCTTTCCATCTCTATGGATTTGCCTATTCTGGACAGTTTGTGTAAATGGAATCCTACAATACGTGGCCTTTGGTGACTGGCTTCTTTCACTCACAGTGATGTTTTCAAGGCTCATACACATGGTAACCTGAATCGGTACTTCATTCCTTTATATCTCAAGATAACATTCCGTTGTGTGGATGGATACATGTATCCATTCATCAGTAGATAGGCATTTGCATTTCCTCACTGTTTTCTTTTCTGCTGAGCATCATAGCCTGCAGGATCTTAGTTCCCCAATCAGGGATTGAATCCCTGTCCCCCTACTCAGTGGAAGCTCAAAGTCTTAAATGCTAGATTACTAGGGAATTCCACCCCCACTCTTTGATTACTGTGAATAAGCCTGCTGTGAACATTCATGTATACATTTAAAAAAATATTTCATGCATACATTTTATAATATTTATTTTTATTTATTTGGCCTCACTGGGTCTTAGCTGCTGCGTGTGGAGTCTTTAGTTGCAGTAAATGAACTCTTAGTTGTGGCATGCGGGAGCTAGATCCCCAACCCAGGCCCCCAACTTTGGGAATGAGGAGTCTTAGCCACAGGACCACCAGGGAAATCCCCTGTGTATATGTTTTTGTGTGGACCTACATTTCATTTCCCTTGAGTACACCCTTAAGAGGGGAATTGCTGGGTCATATGAAAACTCTCATGTTTAACATTTTGAGGATCTGCCAGACTTTTCCAAGGCGACTGTCCCATTTTTCAGTGCGCACTGTTTTATAACAATGGCCATGCAGAACTGTGTAGTGTAGCAGTTAATGCAGGGTCCAGAGCCAAGTTGCCCAGGTTTAGAACCTGGCTGGGGGACTTGGGACAGGTCCCTTCACCTTTCTCAGCCTCAGTTTCCTTGTCTATAAAATGGGGACAAGATTAGTCCTCACTACAGGTTGTCATGGGGATTAAATGAGAATGTCTATTACGTGCTTGGTGGGGGCTGTATCTAGTTTTTGCTGTTATAAGTATTTCCCCTTCCCCAGACTTCAGGTGCTGGGCACATAGTAGGTACCCTGCCCATGATATTTTACAGCCTGGGTCCCCAACCTCCTCGATCTAATGCCTGATGATCTGAGGTGGTACTGATGTAATGATAATGGAAATAAAAGTGCACAGTAAATGTAATGTGCTTGAATCATCCCCAAACCATCCCCTTCCCCCAGCTCCGGTCCATGGAAACATTGTCTTCCATGAAATCGGTCCCTGGTGCCACAAAGGCTGGGAGCTGCTGTTTTAAAGGATGCAGAATTTGCTTCTGGGGGTACCCCATGTTTTGGTGCTTTTGATTCTTCTGATACCCCTGAGAAAGCCCCCTAGACTGTCACTGTCTTGCACCCTGGGAGCTCCCTTCACTTGAAGGGTCTGACAGGGATCTGTGAGGTTAGGGGTGGCTTCCACTCCAAGAGGCACTTCGACCTTAGACCCAGGGACACAGAGAGTGTTTGGAGCCAGGCCTCCAGAATCGGGAACAGTTTGGGTCACTCAGACCCAGCAGCTCTGGGGAGCCGAGACCCAACCCCATGAGGCGGCTCCTGTTCCTTGGCAGCCCGGCTCCTGCTCTGAGGTCAGCCTCCGGGAAGGAGGTGGCAGCCCTGGTGGAAGCCCCACGGAGAGTCAGCCCAGTGATGGAACGTGTCCCTGGAGCCCCACGCTGCCAGATGTGGCCCAGAGTCCCCAGGGCCTGGCCAGCCCCCAGGCACAGAGACCCGCCTGCTCCTTCGGCCGGGGATGGCCCTGCTGTCAGTGCCCTGGCAGAGCAGCAGCTCATCAACCTGGCAGCACTGGGTGTTCTCCAAGCACTAGGAGAGCCTGGCAGCCTGTGTGCTGCCCAGATGGGGAGGAAGAGTCAGAGAGCACCCGGGCTTGCCGTTCGCCTCAATTACTGAAGGGAGTCCAGTCTTTAGGAAAACAATTGGAGGGAGGCGGAAAAAAATGACAGCTCTGGGTGAGAGTGAGGAGGGAATTGGTTCACTCTCTCACCTGGCAGATGTTCACTGTGCCAGGCGGTGGGTCACAGGGAGGGAGGAGAGTTTGCCATCTGGGATCAGACACGAATCAGAACTAATAGTGCATCAATAGAGGGAGGCACAGAGTGCAGCCAGACCAGAGAGAAGGCAGCAGCCAACTGCCTGATGGGGAAGATTTCATAGAAAAGGGGGCATTTCATTTGGGTTTTGAAGGATGCATAGGAGTTGGACAGGAGCAAAGCGGGGAAGGCACAGGGAATAGCATGAGCCGATGCCTTTAGGACTCAAAGTGTGTGGTATTTTGGGGTGGGGTGGAGGAAATCCCAGGTGGCAGAAGTGCAGGATCAAGGGTGGTGAGATGGAGATTAGCCTGGAAAGGGGCTGAACCCTGTAAAAGTCCAGCGGACACACACATCAAGGAACTCCTAGCAGGGAAGGAAGAAAGCAGCTGAGAAACCCTATCTACAGAGTTGAGACCAACTGCATTATAAACCCAGCTCAGTCACCAACTACAGTGTGGTCTTGAGAAGATTGAGGGGTTCAACTTCCCAAAGGCTTCATGTCATCGTCTGTGAAATGGACAGGTTGAATCTACCTGGCCCAGTGACCAGGATTGAATGGAAACTATGTGGGACAGTGTGTGGTCCCTTCACAACTAGGGATTCTTTCCCTTCTTGTGGGAAGGTGCTTCTGCAGCCTGGGCTCCCCTGGAGAGACCAAGGATAGGCTGGGCCTCGTGGGAGGGATGGGTGGATGAGGAGTCAGATGTAAGTCAGGACCAGGGTGGCTAGAGATTCAGGTGTCAGGGATCTGCCCAGAGGTCCTTTTCGTAGGAAGCTGGGCTGCATGAGGTCAGAAAGCTCCTCCCTGTTGGGAGCAGTGACAGGTCAGAGAACACCTCAGGGCACAGCCACAGCTACAAGGATGTGAGTGAGCCTCCTGAATCCCATGTGCTCAAAAGCCCTTCAGATCTGTGATTGGGTCCGTCTCATCACCCTTGACTCACCACTTCTGACACTTGGGACTTCCCCCATTCCCCAGCCATACCACGCACTTTGAGTACTAAAGGCACTGGCTCATGCCTTTCCCCCTTCTCCCCCTGGTAAACTCCTGTGTGTCCTTCAAAGCCCAACCAAAACGCCCCCTTTTCATGAAATCATTCTCATCAAGTAGTCAGCTGCTTCTCTTGGCTCCTGCTGCACTCTGTGCCTTTTTTTTTTTTAATTTTATTTTTTTCGCTGCACCAGGCAGCGTGTGGGGTCTCAACCAGTTCCCCAACCAGGGATCCAACCTGTGCCCCCTGCAGTGGAAGCTCAGATCTTTACCACTGGACCACCAGGGAAGTCCCTGAGCCTCCCTCTATTGATGTCTGTCCCCCATCCCAGATGGAGCGTACTCCTTCCAGGATGCTGAAGCTGGGGGAGCAGGAGCCACCCACCGGTTCCCCTAAGGTCTCAGCGTCTCCCCTGACCAGCCAGGTTGTCTTTGAGTCGTCCTCCCTTCCAGGAGGTGGGAAGAGGCCAGGTCCACAGGAGAGCATGCACACACTTCCACGGTGAGCCCTGTACCTGCCTCCAGGTGCAAGGGGCCAGTCAGGGGGCATCTCCCTGCATTCTTGGTGCGCGGGTGACCTGCTTTTTGTGCGTATGTACCAGTTCTGACTCTCCGTCCTGCCTCTGAGCTGATTACCATGCTGACGTCCATCAAGAGACCGTGTCACCTTTGGTCCCCCGCAGCCTGGCAGCTGTGATGTATCATTTTGGACTTGTCCCTCCGCGTCACTATAGAGGACCACGGCCAGCGGGAAGAGAGGGATTATGTTGTTCCCATCTGGCTTCGGCCGCCTCCCTGGTCCCTTCCAGCTGTTCCCCGTTACCCATGGCCAAGCGGCAGATGCAGGGTGGGGGGTGGTGGGGGGCGAGGTCAACTGGGAGCTGGAGACCTGTCCGTCATCTTCACGTGAATGTCTTCAAGGCTATTTCTGGCCTTGCCATTATCCCCACGGCTTCAGGATAAATATAGACACGGATTGAAAAGCCCCAGTGGCAGGCAGGCAGGCAGGCAGGCAAGCAAGCGAGGCAGGCAGCGCTGGAGAGCGTGCGGACGGGGTGCTTGGCTATAAATAAGTCTGCTGGAACACCTCCCCAGCCACGCTGTGCCGTGCGGAAAGACAGATCTCCTCGCCGGCTCCCTCTCAAAGCACACTTGTGCCTGGTGGTGGGGGGCGGGTGGTAGAGGGGCGGCGGGAGGGAAGGTCCGTGGGAGGAGAGGAGGGAGGAACTGGTCTGTGGGAACCTTGCATGGCTGGGCGGGGCTGCCAGAGGTAGTTCTCCCTTAGCCTTGCTAGGAGCTGATAAAGGGGACCAGCCGCCCCACCCTCACCCCAAGCAAGAGTCCTGGGACAGTCAGGTGTTATGCCCAAAATGGCAGCCCCCGGCCAGCATCTTCAGTCGCCTGGCTTCCCCAGGCCCGGTCCTGTTGCAATCATGGCCAATAGACAGAGACAGGTCCTGGGTGGTTCCGGACTGCAGGGTGCCTGCTCTTCTTTCTCAAGCTGCCCTCTGTCTCTTTCTTCTGCTTCCTCCCGGCTGCCTCCTCCTGAAAAGATCCCAGGTTTGTTTATCTTCTGGATTCCCAGTCCTCAGTGCTCACCCAAGGCTGGCCGCCCAGTGACCCCCAGCTCCGTTGAAGCTAGACTCGCAGAGGCCAGGAGTCCGGTGGTCCCTGGCCCCCTCAACCCCCACCCCCTCCTCGGGCCCACCTTTCTCCACCTGCCTCCTCCCCGGCTCTGACCACCTCCTCCTAGGCGGCAGCAGGTACCTGGGTTGGCGCTGAGCCAGGACCAGGGCACGCGCCCGGGAGACACTTTTCTTGGAAAAGGATAGGAGTCAGTGAGCTGGCGAGAATCCTGGGACATCCCCATGAATAAAGTATCCTTACTGTGCAGTCACCAGTCGTGGGAAGTGGTTCCCATGAGCCCGGTCCCCTCTGCAGCCTCAGTGAACAAAGACCCCTTGCATTCAGGGGACCAGGCGCACAGGCCCAGTGCAAGGATAGGACAGTTATTAACACTGTGAACATTGCCCCTGCGGAGGGGGAGTGGACAGCCCTGCCCATCCTGTGGATGAGGGGTCTGCACCCCTGCCCCACAGGCATTGCAGCCGCTTCAGGGCTTCGAGGACAAAGGGAGCCACAGGGCCACGTCGGCTTCTCGAGTGGGCGGCACGTGTGTGGACCTGTCATTCTGCCCCAAGGGATGAATCAGGTCTCTTCTCCGTTCCCTGTAGCTCACTGGCCACCAGAAGGGGCCGGTGTCCGCGGGCAGTTGTGGTGCTCATGATATGGGCCTGAGGGAATGGGGTGGGGGACCTACAACTGGGGCAGTGGAGCCCGTGGAGGAAGGGCAGCAACACTTGGGCTGGTCTTCTTGGAACGCCAAGTTCACCTAACTCGGGAGGTGATAGAGGGCCTTCCTGGCAGAGGAAACAGGCTGGGCAAAGGCACAGAGGCTGGAGTAGGTGCTACGGGGTCTGCCTGGGAGTGCAGGCTGAGCCCCAAGAAGGAGCCAGGCCGGCGGGGGTGGGGGGCAGGTCTTGTGCGCTGGTTAAAGAGCATGGATGCTGGCTTGAAAGCCGAGGGAGAGTATTGAGGGGCTGAGCCCTTTTACGCTCTGAAGTGTTAGAAAAGGCTTCGCTGACTTCACGCGGATGACAGGTCGGAGGCAGGCTGATGGCAGCATCATGATGTCTTGCACTGTTGAGTACCTGAAAGATTTGTTGTTGTTGTTGCTTTTAATGGAACCTGTGACATCCGGGATGTACACATGTGGGTCCGTGCCCGAGAAAGTCGGGTTTCTAAAGGCGACCAGGCCATGCTTGGAGCCATCCGTTGGTTCTGACTTGCTCAGGTCCCCTTATCACTGGAGGGGTGACTCTGTTCAGAAAGTGTGGCTGCTGCCAGTAGCCTGAGTCTTGAGCAGAGATAACTGCTTCCCTGGAGGCTTAGCCCGTGACCCTGGCTTCCCTCTCCAGGTTCCGACCCCAAATCAGCTGGGTGTAAGACGATGTTGCTTTGTGACTCTCAATACCTACTCTCCCGCCTGCCACATTCCCCTCCTCACCCCAGTGCTGACTCTATGCTAAGTTACAGAGCCCTGAAAAAGCAGTGATTTAGAAAGTGCCATGTGATGGAAAGATAAACACGGTTGCTCCAGTAAACCACAGAACCCAGAAGTTAGTCCGGGCTTATATTTATTATGTATTTATAAATGTATTTATGATTTATACATAAACAAATCATCATGTATTTATGATTCTGTTGGTGTCGATGGATAAATAGGTGAAAGGGGAGATTATGCGGCCTTGATCTTGCCTTGGGGTGATGCTGTGGTCTTTGTTAAGAACTGTGTGAGTCAAAAGTCTGACACTGCCCCAAAGTCCCAGCCTTTACAGACTGAGAAGGTCAGAGTCAGGAGCCTCCTGAAGGTCATACAGCTCCAAGTCCTCATTTCTCAGACAGGAAATAAAGCAAAACCATTTCTCTGCTCAACACTTCCGACACCAAATCTGTGGGTTTTCCACACCAAGCAATTTTCCAGTTCTCTATGGGCAACATCTGAGTATCGTTCCAGTCAATTCAGTTCTGATATTAACTTTCCAGGGTTAGTGAAGACCTTTTGGGTTAAGGGCTCAGTCCCACAAGATTGCTTCCCCCCACCCCCACTTCAGATGCCAATCACAAATAGTGGGTCCCAGGTTACCTACTTCTGACTTGGCTACAAATGGGGGTTCCCACCCTCTCCCACTTCAGGTTCGATGGTTTTCTGGAAGTTCACAGAACTCGGGACGTTTACTTACATTTGCTGGTTTATAGGGCTTCCCTGGTAGCTCAGATGGTAAAGAATCTGCCTCCAGTGCCAGAGACCTGGGTTTGATCCTTGGGTCAGGAAGATCCCTTGGAGAAGGAAGTGGCAACCCACTCCACTGTTCTTCCCTGGGAAGTCCCATGGACAGAGAAGCCTGGTGTGCTGCAGTCCATGGGGTTGCAAAGAGTTGGACACGACTTAGCGACTAAACAACAACAACATGTGGTGTGCAGGATCTTAGTTCCCTGACCAGGGATCGAACCCGTGCCTCCTGCAGTGGCAGCCCGGAGCCTGAACCTCTGCACCTCCAGTGAAGTCTCTCTGTGGGTTTTTTTTTTTTTTCACAAAAGCCTTTTCAGATTATAATTCACATCCTATACAATTCACTCATTTAAAGTGTACAGTTCAGTGGTTTTTAGTATATTCTTAGAGTTGTACAACCATTGCAGTTTGACATTTTCATCCCTCCACAAATGAACCCCTTGACATTCCCCCTGTCCCATCGCTTCCTAAACCCCCAGCCCCTGGCAACTGCTAGTCTGCTTTCCATCTCTCTGGATTTTGCCTCTTCTGGACCTGCCGTATAAATGGAAACTGACAGCCTGTGGCCTTTTGTACCAGGCCGCCTTCAAGCAGCGTGCTGTCTTCAAGTTGATTCATGTTGTAGTCTGTGTCGGCGCTACATTCCTTTTCGTGGCTGAACCGCGTGTGTCATTGACGACATTTTGTTCTCCTCTCATCGGTTGATGAGTGCATTTTTAAAGAGTGACATTTTTTCCATCTCAAACACAGCTCTCAGCTAGTGAGAGGGTCAGAGGACAGTTGCAGAGGATGCAAGCAGCAGGAAAGGCAGCTTCCAAGAGGGGCTTTCCGTGAAACAGACAGACGAAGAAAGCGCCAGGCCTCGGCAGACAGAGGCCCTATTCCAAGGCTGGAATCCCAAGCGGCGTGTGTCCTAAGGCCCCGCTTTGAGACTGACATCTAAGGCCTCCAGGAGCCTCAAGGCAGATCCAAACGGACTCAGATGAGAGCTGGCCTGATTGAGTCCAACCCAGGGATTAGAAGACGGCAGTTACGCTTTAGTTTAATCTTGCTCTAATGGTCTCTTCTCAAATAGTGTAACTAGTAATTCTGTTTATGGCTGTGTGTGGCATTGCCGTGTGGGGCACAGAGTCTTCTATTCGAAGGAACCGTACTTCTCAGCTCTCCAGGGGCCATACCTGAGCCACCCGTGGTTCTTGGGTGCAGACGGAGGCTGCATTCAGGGTCACAGGGAAGATTCTGAAGCCTCCAGGGACTTCCCTCGTGGACCAGTGGTTAAGGCTTTGAGCACTCAATACAGGGGGCCTGGGTCCGATCCCTGGTCAGGGAACTAGACCTCACACACACGCTGCAACTAAGAGTTCAGATGCTGCAACTAAGACCTGGCACAGCCATATAAATAAATGCAAAAAAAAAAAAATCTTTTTAAAAAAGATTCTGCAGCCTTCACCCACCTTAGACTGCCGATGTAGAACACTGAGTGAGGGGTTTCTCTGCTGAGCTGTCTTACTTGCAAGGGCCCCTCAAGTTCCAGAACCACACAGGAGGGCTAGAAGGCAAAGAGAAATAGCTCCTGTGTTGACTGGCTCTGGAAGTCAGGCGTCCACAGGAGGCTTTATCCGCTTTATTTAATATGAGCACCGGCATCAGTCCTGCAAGGCGGGGGTGATGAAAGCGGACTCATCAGGGTAGGAGGGCCTCCCGGCTTGCAAGTGGACTGAGGCGGCTCTTACTCTCCAAGATGCCATCTTCTTTAGGTGATGGAGTAGCCCAGAGATGAGAGCTGGTCTGCTTCATGGGAACTGCAGGCCCGTTATAGACGGGGTCTTCAGCACAGTGTAGGGAGATGGCTTTCTGGGTTTGACACCCGGGCTCCCGTAGGTTCTGGATGGTGGGAGGAAGGTATCTGAATCAGAGGGTGGCCGGCCAGGTCATTGCATCAGCCAAGCTGACCCTCACACATGTTTCACGTTTGGGTCTTGGACACACAGTTATGCTGTCTCTGTCTCCCCAACTCCTGGCCCGCCCTGGCCCAACACCCAGCCACCCTCTCCCCCCCACTCCCCGCCACCACACAGTAAAGAATCACTAGCGTCAGGAACCACTGACCTATCGTGGAGAAGTTAGATGGGTGGATTTACTAACTCCCCTTCCCGTCACTCCTGCCCTCCGCCCCCTGCCAGTGGCTTACCTGGTGGCTCAGACAGTTAAGAATCTGCCTGCAATTCAGGAGGCCCAGGTTTGATCCCTGGGTCAGGAAAATTCCCCTGGAGAAGGGAATGGCAACCCGCTCCAGTATTCTTCCCTGGAGAATCCCATGGGCAGAGGAACCTGGAGGGGCTACAGTCCATGGGGTCACATAGAGACGGACAAAACTGAGCCACTAATATTGTCACTTTCACTCCCCATCACCCCTTCTGTGGTGGTGGGAACAAAGCAGGAGAACACTGATCAGCCTCTCTCGGGTTTTACTAGAAGACAGAGGGCAGCTCTTGTAGCTGGGAGCGTGGGAGCAGCCGTAAGTCATGTGCCCCATGAGGCTGCCACATAGCAACCTGGGGGCTTCTGAAAGCCCGCCTCCTAAGAAAGAGGCTGCAGGATGTTGACCCTGCTGTGAAGCCAGGCACCTCGGAGAGAGGAGACACTCCTTGCTGTTTCTGCAAGGTCAGCGGGGGCCTGCCAATGAGCAGGTGACCGCGTGAGCAGCCTAACTCCTCTGCTTACCCTGGGTGCTCCAGCCACATCCTCACTACCTAGCTTCCAAAATGTCCTCGGCTGCGAGGAATCAGGCAGGTGGGCCTGCAGGAACCTCACTGTCTAACGTTCATGAAATTAATGAACATGTTGCCTAACGTGAACAGCTGCTGATGCTTAGTGGGCGTGTGCCCTACACCAGGCCCTGTGCTGGATACTCCTCTCGTGTTATCTTACCTCATTTTTGCCACACTCCCAGTGTCAGCGTTGATACGAACCTTCTTCTTACAGATGAGGAAATGCCAAGAGATGAGGTAACTTGGCTGGGCTTTGCTGGCTTGGCTTTTGACTCCTTTTGGAGGTCTCTCTGCCCAGTTTGTGGTCACTGGGAGCTAGATGAGCAGGACAGAGTGCCGGCTGGGTCTGTAACTCCTGGTGGGACTTGAATCATTTACCTTCTCGGAGCTTCCTTTTGTACATCTGTAAAGTGGAGATAGAAAAGAATCTGCGTGCAAGGCAGATTCTTAACCACTGGATCACCAGGGGAGTCCCTGCACGGGTTTTATTGAGAGTGAGGTATAGATGTTCCACATCTTTTCTGTCTGAGTATGGTAGGAAAATTCACGTTTTCTCTTTCTCCTCCAGGGAAAATTCGTGTTTTCTCTTCATCTTCCTCTTCCCTCAGCCCAGCTTAATGGACCACTTGAGATGAAGACCTGTTCCCTTTTTGGTGGGGGATCAGTCCACAAAGAGTCAGTCCTGGGACCCGGCAGGGAGCTGGAGGCAGCCGGATGATCTCCCCGGGAGAGGGTTCTGGGCCGGCAGTGAGTGGGAAGGCCCCCTTGGGAAGCAGGCAGGGTGGGAGGCCATCAGAAGAAGGCAGGGGGGGTAAAGGCTAGGCACCAGGCCGGGCACAGTCCGTCTCCTCTGACGGTGCCCATCTGGCTGGTGGGAAGAGGCATTTACAGCCTCTGCCAGGGATGTCTTTGTTGCTGGCACCCCGACAGACTGATGTCCCTGCCCAGTTGCAAGAGTGCATTTGGGACCAACGGCTTGATCTCTAGTGCCCAGCGGGCTTGGAGTTTTACAACTTTGAACTTCTCCAGATTTGCATAGAGGGGCCATAGATGTCCCCTAAACTATGCTCACTAAGTTCTTAGGGCTGCTGTGTCCTGAAGGACCTGTTCCTTCCCTTCTCATTCTCCATAAAAAGCAAGATGACTTTATGTGGTTCATGGTGAGAGAGCTCTGTGTTCCACTTAGTTTGATCTGCTCAGTAGGTACTAGGGGTCTTGTTAAATCTATCTGTGCTTTTATTTATTGACTTATTTATTCTTATTGAAGTCTAGTTGATTTACAGTATTATATTAGATCCATAGTGAGTCAGTATTTTTGCAGACTATACTCCATTATCTGTTATTACAAGATGATGGCTTATACATGCTTTTAAAGAGCTTTGTTGTACATCTTTCATTGTTAACTTATCCATAATTCATTCATTCAATGGAGCTTTTTAAAAAAGTTTTTAAAAACTTTTTATAGAAGTGTAACGCCGCTACAAAAAGTGTACAGACATGAAGTGTCCTGCTGATAACTTTGTATAGACTGATCATGCAGATTGATTGACAAGATGTCAGCTGTCCCCAGAAGCTCCCTGACTTCCACCAACCATCCTCAAGTCTGGAACCATAGACAGGGAAGTTCCCTGGTGGTCCAGTGTTTAGGATTCGGCACTTTCACTGCAGGGACCTGGGTTTGATCCCTCGTCAGGAAACTAAGATCCCCAAAAGCCCCGTAGTGTGGCCAAAAAATAAATCCATCAACAGAGTTTTGGGACACTGCTCATGTACCAGGCATTGTTCTAAGCCCTGGAGATTCATCAAGGAAATCCCTTCCTAAAACACACTGGTGGTGCTAAATGCCAGGAAGGAAAATGAGCGAGGGACTAGAGTAGAGAGAGAGATGAGGTGGTAGGAGGTTTGAGACAGCGTGATCAGAGAGGACCTCCCTGGTAAAGCCTAAACAAACTTGGGAAGCCAGTCCTGTAATACCTGAGAAAGAAGGAATGGCAGGTGCAAAAGCCCTGAGGCAGAGGTGTGCTCAGCAAGTCTGAGGAGTGCAAGAGGAAGGTGGCAGGAGGTGGCAGAGTCAGGGATGTGATCTTGGAGGACTTGTAGGTTACGGTAAAGACTTTGGGCTTGGGACTTCCTGGCCATCCAGTGGTTAAGGCTCTGTGCTTCCACTGCAGGGGTTATAGGTTCAGTCCCTGGTTGGGGAGCTAAGATCCCGCATGTCTCTCTGAACAACAAAGAAAAAGTTCTAAGTATGAGAGGAACTGAGGAGGGTGTTGAGGTATAGGCATGACATATTCCTATTTGCATTCACATTTTAAAATGCTCACTTTGGCTGCCCTGTGGAGTGGAAGCACGGGGACCAATTAGAAACTCTGTATTGCAGCAGCCTAATAGAGTTGTTAATGAAGATGGAAGGTGGCACAAGGCGGCAGTCCCTAACCTTTTTGGCACTAGGGACCGATTTTGTGGAAGACAGTTTCTCCATGGACTGGGTAGGGTGGGGAGGAGTGGTTGCGCGATGATTCAAGTGCATTACATGTATTGTGTCCTTTATTCCTATTAGTATTACATTGTGATATATAATGAAATAATTATACAACTCACCATAATACAGAATCAGTGGGAGCTCTGAGCTTGTTTTCCTGTAACTAGAGCGGCTATAAATACAGATGAGGCTTAGCCTGCCCCTCACCTCCTGCTGTGCGGCCTGGTTCCTAGCAGGCTGTGGACCCTTACTGGTCTTTGTCCCCGCAGTTGGGGACCCCTGGCATAGAGGGAAGTGAATCACCTTCAAGAATGAGTTGGAAGCCTCTTGCCCTTCGGCCAGGCACATAGAATCACCTGCCAGCACGCAGGGCCCTCTGTGTCCGGCCGCTGAGAGGGTTAGGGCTTTCAGGGGTTCCCTGGGTCTCTGAGCTGCTGGGGAGGCATCGCAAGGCGGAGCTGGGTGCTGAGCCTGTTCCTCCCCTCCCCCTGCCCAGCCAGGTGCTGAGGGAGTTAATTGCACACTTGGGTGCTGATCCGTGCAGACGGGCCGAGCGGAACAAAGTACGAAGATCTTGGGCCTGGCCTTGGAGACCTTTGAGAGGAACCAGGCGGGTCCCGCTGTGCTGTGGGCTTCCCCAAGGGGCCTATTCTGAGATCTTTCCCTCCAACTTCTGGAAACTCACGTAGTCCGGATGTCAGAGCTGCGGAAGCTGTCTGGGGTTCTGCCTCTGCTTTTTTGGACTCCCCCTCCTTTTTCTTCCTTCACTCCTTCCTCCCTCCCTTCCTCCATTCATACTTCTCTCAAGATATACTGTGATGGACCTAGAGATGATCATACTAAGTGAAGTAAGTCAGACAGAGAAAGATGAATACCATATGATATGGCTTATATGTGGAATCTAAAAATTTTTTGATATGATTGAATTTATTTACAAAACAGAAACGGATATAGAGAGCAAAGTTATAGTTACCAGGGTGAAAGTGTTGGGGAGAGGGAAAGTTAGGGAGTCTGGGATTGACTTCAGCTCCATCACCTCCAGGCTATGTGACCAGGAGCGAGAAAGTGACTAACCTGTCTGTGCTCCAGTTACTTCATTTGCAAAATGGGCACAAAATGATTCAATCAGTTAAACCACATACAGTGCCTGGTAAGCGTACAGGCTCCATTCTCTGCCTTCCGAGTCACTGACCCTGGCTAGCCCAGGTAGTGATTAGCAATGTGTGCCCTGCTTTGAGTTTTCTGGGATCCTTCCCCTGGGACCCTATTTGAAGGAACGTGCCTGCATGTTTGGGAGTTTATAATTAGAATCATCACCATTTGTTGACCTTTGGCCACATCCCAGCCCTATACCACCGCTCACATACATCATCTCACATTGCCCTCAAAGAAGTCTGTTTTCATCCCCATTTCCACTCCCCCTTTTTTTTTTCTGAACTTTTTATTTTGTATTGAGGTATAGCCAATGAACAATGTTGTGATAGTTTCAGGTGGATGGTAAAGGGACTCAGCCGAACACATACATGTCTCCATTCTCCCCCAAACTCTCCTCCCATCCAGGCTGCCACATTGCTTTGAGAAGAGTTCCCTGTGCTATACAGTAGGTCCTTGTTGCTTATCCATTTAAATATAGCAGTGTGTGCTTGTCCATCCCAAACTCTCT
The DNA here is from genome assembly GCA_007570785.1 of Antilocapra americana. Lineage (NCBI taxonomy): Eukaryota > Metazoa > Chordata > Mammalia > Artiodactyla > Antilocapridae > Antilocapra > Antilocapra americana. The sequence continues at coordinate 8,805,390 of ML663006.1, read as the reverse complement.
AAGTACCCTTCTTCCCCTCCCCTGACCCCGCCCAGCAGCCATAAATTCATTTTCTAAGTCCATCCCTATTTTTTTTTTTTAAATATTTGGCCGCAACATGCAGCATGTGGAATCTTAGTTCCCCCCACCAGGAATCGAACCTGTGCCCCCTGCATTGGCAGCATGGAGTCTTAACCACTGGACCACCAGGGACGTCCCCATCCCCACTTTATAAAAAAGAAAAGGCTTAGAGGGATGAAGGAACTTGCCTAGGCCCTCTGGCTGGTAGTGGTGGGGCCAGGATCTGACAGCCCTTTCATGAGCTGCTTCTCTCCTGCCAGGGACAGTGTGTTGGTGCCAGCCCACCATGGATGCTTAGGGCTGTTGGTTTCCCCATTCTTGCTCAAGGCCAGCCTGCCTGGTCCCTGCAACCTTCCCTGCATCTGGCTACAGGATGGTCCAGAGAGGACCTCTCTGTAGAAAGCTATGTAAGCTTAGGAATTGAGTTGTGTATATCTGGGGAAATGCATTCCTGGCAGAGGGCACAGCGTGTCCAAAGGCCCTGGGGCATCTTTCAAAGAGGGTGTCTCCTGGGCCTTCTTAGCCTCTGCCTACCTTCTGGCCTCTGATTGGCCATTAGGGACACAGAATCCTGGCTTGGTGACACTGGCTAACACAAGGAGCCTTTCTCTGAAGGTCCCTGGCATTTCTACATGACTGGAGGGGCCTGTGAGCTCCCTGGCTGTACTTCAGGAATTGGAGTCTGGCTAGCAGCAGGCCACAGAGGGTGCTGACTTGGTCACTGTGGAGTTGTTAGGCCCTCCTGTATTTTTTTTTTTTTATTTTAAAAAAATATTTATTTGTCTGTGTTGGGTCTTAGTTGCGGCATACGGGATATAGTTCCCTGACCAAGGATTAAACATGGACCCCTGCATAGAGAGTACACAATCTTAGCCCCTGGGCCACCAGGGAAGTCCCCCTTTGTGTGTCTTCAAATAGCATTTTGGAGAGTGGACTTTTGTTTTACCACAACAAAAAGATACAAAAAGAAAAAACAAATCCACTCTCCTTGGTGGCTCAGACAGTAAAGAATCTGCCTGCAATGCGGGAGACCTGGGTTCAATCCCTGGGTTGGGAAGATCCCCTGGAGAAGGGAACGGCTGCCCACTTGGAGTATTCTTGCCTGGAGAATTCCATGGACAGAGGTGCCTGGCAGGCCACAGTCCATGGGGTTGCAAAGAGTCAGATACGACTGAGTGACTAAACACAAAATACACATAAGACTGACCACTTTATCCATTTTTAAGTTCAGTGGCATTAATTATGCTCAAGTTGTTGGGTCACCATCAACAGCACTATCTCCAGAGCTCTTTTCTTTCCCCAAAGAGAAACTCTGTCCCCATTAAACACTTAACTTTCCCCTCCCCTCCCCCATGCCCACCTTTCTACCTTCGGTCTCTAAGGATCTGCTGACTCTAGGCACCTCATAAGAGTGGAATCATACAGTATTTGTCCTGTTTTCTTTCCCTTAGCACAATGCTTCCAAGGTTTGCCCCTGCTGTTGTGGGGGGCGGGGGTGAACTTTTTAGAAATATACGTAGTGTTGGCGGGCCTCTGTCCCCGGAGCTGCAGAGCAACAAGAGGGAGAGGCCCAGGTCCCAAATAAAGTAACTCATGTCATCCTTACACCTGAAGCCTGGGGCTCCTTAGCTCCTGGCTTCACCTGTTTGCATTTCTCTAGTAGTCATGTGTAGATGTGAGAATTTGACTATAAAGAAGGCTGAGCACCAAAGAATTAATACTTTTGAATTGTGGTGCGGGAGAATACTCTCGAGAGTCCCTTGGACTTCAAGGAGATCAAACCAGTCAATCCTAAAGGAAATCAACCCTGAATATTCACTGGAATGACTGTTTCTTAAACTGAAGCTCCAATACTTTGGCCACTTGATGTGAAGAGCTGACTCCTTGGATAAAACCCCGATGCTGGGAAAGATTAAAGGCAAAAGGAGAAGGTGGGCAGCAAAGGATGAGATAGTTAGATAGCATCATCAATTCAATTAACATGAGTTTGAGCAAACTCTGGGAGATAGTGGAGGACAGAGGAGCCTGGCATGCTGCAGTCCATGGGGTCACAAAGAGTCGAACACAATTTAGGGACTGAAGAACAACAACAAATGGACACACCTTGAAATCAAGACCCTCAACCCACATTCAGTCCTCTGTGGGCCATGTGTTTAGGTGCTTCTCATCTGAGCTTCAGTTTTCCCATCTGTGAAAGGGATCTCACACACTGATTCTCAGATTATCTTTGGCCCAAATGAGCTGGCTTCCCATGGCCAACCTGGGAGCTGACCCTCGTGTGCCAGGCCGACAGGGCGCAGGTTGGGGAGGAGTGCTTCTTAAACTATTACTTTTTTATTTATTAAAAATTAATGAAGGGACTTTGATGTATCAGGGCTTAAGAAGAGCTGACAGGTCACATGGTCTCCAAAAGCACAGGGCTGGTAATCTATTTAACAAAAACATTTTCTTCTTCTTCTTTTTAATTTAATGGAGGAAATCATTAGCTGGGAAATTGGTCAAGCTGATTTATTCCTGTTTTGGGGAGGGGGAGTGGAAGAGCAAATCTGCTCTAATTGCCGTTTGTTCTAGAAATATGTCAGCAAAATATTCCCATTAGCCAGGCCTAGTGGGAGACAGGGCCTCCAACTTCCTTCTCTTCAAAGCCTGCTCCCGGCAGGAGACGGGGGCTCTTTCTGGACCCAGGTGGGCGGCCACGCTGTCAGCAGCGAACATCTCCTTAAAGGTCCCAGCAGACTTGCCCTGGTTGCCCTGGTGTGTGTGTTCGGGTGGTGGTGGGGGGCCCTGCTGTCCTCGACCCCCAGGGCTCTCACACTCAAGCCCCAGTTCCCAGGGATGCAGGTCTGGGACCCCCATCTGGGAAAGAAGACTACGTGCCTCCTGGGCTTCATCTGGTTCCAAGGGAGGCAACTTCGGTTGACCCTAAAAATAACCAAACATGCAAACAGCTTCAACAGGCAAATGTTTTTCATATCTGCGAGCCAAATAATTTAAAGGTACAGCTGTTTTCCCACTGTCTCAGTCTGTTTTCCTGGTTCAGGGAGGAGCTCTCTGGAGTGATCTGGGCTCTTTCGGGGTGACTGTCTTCTACCCCCATGGCTGAGATCTGGCTGGGCGCTAAGGCCACTTCCCGAGAGGTGGACACCTCCCGCCCCAGCCTGGCAAGGGCTGAGGTCCCCACATCCCTGGGCGCCAGCTGGCCTGGCTGGAGTGCTGGTGCTCCTTCAGGCTCGCTGCACATGTGGAGAGGTCCTCCTTATACATCAATTTGATTTTGTGAGCTTGTCTAGCCCTGAAACAGGAGTAAAATGAGTTCTACTGTAAGCAGTCAGGCAGGACATGGAGAAGATGGAAGACGAGGGACCTCTGAGGTGTGAGCCGTGCTCTGAGCAGGGGCTGGGTCCACAGCGAACTCCAGGTCACCGAATGCCCGTGTGTGCAGGCCTCCCCGCTGTGTATTCCAGGTCCTTACTCTGTCCCTCCTCCCCGCCCTCAAGGCCAGTGTGAGGCTCCAGGGCACATTAACATGTCCACAGCTGGGCATCTGTCTGTCCCTGTCATAGTCCTCCCATAGGTGCACCACGTCTAGGGAGAAAGCCCACCATCAAATAGGCGGGTTTGTGTGTGCCGAGTGTGGTCACCCCTTGGAACAGTGGGCCTGGGACTCCAAGGCAGGGGTCTAAAGCCATGGGGCGGGGCTGTCATCGTGGGAATTGGTTCATGATGCAGGGAGGGGCAGACCCAGCCCTGTAGGGTAGGGTACTACAGAGTCTTCATTCATTCACTCACATGCTCATTCATTCATTCAAAAAATGTGTTCACTGCCTGCTGGGTGCCAGGTACTCGGAGATAGCAGTGCTTACAACCCAATCAAAATCTTTGCCCCCGTGGAGCTCTACTCTAGTGGGCATATCTATCAAGTCCCTTCAGTCGTGTCCAACTCTTTGTGACCCCAAGGACTGTAGCCCACCAGGCTCCTCTGTCCGTGGGGATTCTTCAGGCAGGAATACTGGAGTGGTTGGCTGAGCCCTCCTCCATGGGATCTTCCCAATCCAGGGATTGAACCCCCATCTCTTGCATCTCCTGCATTGGCAAATGGATTCTTGACTACTCATACCACATTCCAGGGGGAAAGACAGTTTTTAAAAAAAAAAAACACGTCACACCATGGATGAACCCAAAACGTGTTACTCTGAGTAAAATAAAGGAAAGAAAGAAAGAAAGAGAAGTCGGTCAGTCATGTCTGACTCTTTGAGACCCCATGGGCTGTAGCCTGCCCGGCTCCTCAGTCCATGGAATTTTCCAGGCAAGAGTACTGGAGTGGGTTGCCATTTCCTTCTCCAGAGGATCTTCCTGACCGAGGGACTGAACCTGGGCGTCCCACATTGTAGCAGACGCTTTTCTATCTGAGCCACCAGGGAAGCTGAGTAAAATAAGCCAGATACGAAAGGATAGCAACTGTATGATTCCACTTCTGTGATGTGCCTAAAGCAATCAAAGTAGAATGGTGGGTTCCGGGGGCCATGGGGAGGGGGGCGGGAACCAGGAGTTGGTGCTCAGTGGGGACAGAGTTTCAGTTTTACAAGATGAAGTTCTGGAAATGGATGGGGTTGATGGTTGCACAACAGTATGAAGGTACTTAATGCCAGGGAACTGTACATTTGAAAATGATTGAGACGGTAAGCTTGACACTGTGTGTATTTTACTACAATTTAAAAAAAAAACAGAAGAAGAAGAAAGGAAAGTACGTAGTAGTTTAGATATGGATCAAAGCTATGAAGTAAAGGGGAAAGTCAAGGGAGTGCCAGGGTTGGGGTGAAGTTTGAAATAAAGTGGAAGGACTTCCCTGGCAGTCCAGTGGTTAAGACTCCACAGTCCAGTGCAAGGGGTGTGGGTTCGATCCCTGGTCAGGGAGCTAAGATCCCACACACATGAGGCTTGGCATGGCAAAGAAAGAAAGAAGGGTGGTCAAAGAAAGTGTTAGTGAGGAGGGGCCCAGAGCAGAGGCTGCAGGGGGAGGGGCTCTGGGCAGAGGGTCCAAGGGACAGATTCTCTGAAGTGGGCAGAGCAGGGCCTCCAGATCTTCACTGTGAGTGGGGTGAGACCAGGCCCCTTTGGGGCACAGGTTTGTAGGAGATCCCTCTGGCCATCCTGTTAAGAGAAGCAGGGGGCATGTGGGAACTTAAGAGGAGGTTTTTCAGGGTGAAGGGGAGCCGCCCAGGGCCCCCAGTCCTCGGCGGCTGTCTCTAGGTGACCTGTACCTGTTGGCGGGCTCACGGCACACATGGAGTTATGGTTGTTTGTGGTTCTGTTTAAATTTTCCTGGAGTCCCCACTGCAACAACGCAGACATCACTTCTCCCCATCTTGGGCAGATGGGGTTGGGGGGTGAACAGGAGTAGGATGGTGGCTCGGCCAGGCTTTGGTTTCCATTGTTCTGGCTTTGAAGCCACACAGCCGTCCCCTGGGCCCTTGACCTGCCCTGACGTGGGGTGGAGTGCTGGGGGCCCCCTCCTACCCTGGCCTGTCTCAGAGTCTCCTGCCTCTCAGGAGGCCTGTGCAGGCCAGGCCGGGGGGAGTCAGGGGCCTGGACTTCAGCCCCAGTGCCCCCCTCCCTATATCCCTTACCTTACCTTGTGTTCCTCCAGCTGCATCTGGATTTCAGAATCTTCAGAGTGAGAAGGTTGAACTGGAATCTGGTCTGGACTCTAGTCCAGCCTGTGAGAACGGCCTCGTGCACGTGGGAGGGCGTCCCTGAAAAGCCGAGAGAGCCCAGCCGAAGATCATGGGCCCCCCTGTCCATCCCCACGGGAATCCCCACTGCCACTTTAGGAGTGCTGGGAGGGTCTGTTTCAATCCTCCAACTCTTGCCCGGACATTCCAGGGATGACCTCAGGAGTTGCTGGGGGAGACGGCAGGAGATGGGGTTCTAGAATAGGGGTCTGGGGCCGGGGGGGCAGGAGGAGGGGTCAGCGGTTCAGGACTCTATGTCATTATGGAGTCCACCGTGCCCACTCCCCAGCTGATGCCTGTTGTGTTCCCTGAGAGCCCGACTGCCTACCTTTTGTCCTTTTAGAGGGAGCGTGGGGGGCCAGGCTGCAAACAGAGGTTCGCTCCACTGCCCAGACACCGTGGGGTAAGTAGGAAGGGGAAGGGATGGAGGAGAAGACGGAGGACATGTGTGCTGGGCCTGGACCGCGTGTCCTGTGTTCCCAGCCTGTTAAGACCTTAGAGCTGCTCTGCCCAGAGCGATCATCAGTAGCCCCATGTGACTTCTTAATTTAAATTTAATTTTTAAAATCATTATTTATTTGGCTGCACCAGATCTTTCATTGTGGCATGTGGGATCTAGTTCCTGGACCAGGGATTGAACCCAGGCTGCCTGCATTGGGATCTCAGCATCTTAGCCACAAACCGCCACCCCCACCAGGAAAGTCCCTTCATTTCAAGTTTAAATTAAAGTGAAATAGAATTAAAAATTCCATTGTCCAGTCACACGGTTCACCTTCCAGGGGCTCAGTAGCCCCCGGGCTAGAGGGGGCCCAGGCATAGAACACATCCGTCATCCCAGAAAGTTCCATGAAACAACACCAGTCTCATCTCCAGAGCACCCCCTCAAAGTGGAGACTGTTTGCCCCCATTTTACAGATGGAGAAGCTGAGGCTCAGAGAAGGGGAAATGACTCACTAGTCAGGCAGCCAGTGAGTGTAAGAGCTCTCGAACCTGGGAGCATTGGGTGGATGTGGGGATGGTGTGCACATGGGTCCTGCTGCCCAGAGGGCTGCTTCCTGGGACAGAGGTGACCCAAAGCCACTCGCTGGCCACACACGTGTCTGGCACCTCTGCCTCAGGGCCAGGTGGAGCGCCCCTACTCAGGCTCTGTTACCCAGCAGGGAGCAAGGATTGACATTTCCATTTGGGGCCTCCTTTTGAGACCAAACCCCATAGGAGAGGCTTCAGGAAACATCACTGGGCTCTGAAAAACTGCCTCAAAAAGTGAGAGAACCATAGGCAAAGGCTGGAAGCAACCCACAAATCCAACGACTCCGATGCTGTGATTCAGCCGTAAAGAGGAATGAAGCACTGACGTACGCTACCAAGTGGACGAACCTCGGGAACCCGATGCAGAGCCGAAGAGGCCACACACGAAGGGCCACGGAGTGGATGAGCCCATTGATCTGAAGTGTCCAGAGCAGGTGAACCCGCAGAGACCAAGAGCAGACTGGTGGTTGCCAGGGGCTGGGGGAGGGGAGATGGGGAGTCAATGCCTATCATGGTGAGGGGGGCGGATGGTAGAAATGTTCTGGAACGAGAGGTGACTGTGGCACTCCATGCCTCTGACCTGTGGGCGTTAAAATAGTAAGAATGGGACTTCCCTGGTGGTCCAGTGGTGACGGGGCTTTTCTGGTGACTCAGCGGTAAAGATGGAAGACGAGGGTTCAGTCCCTGGTTTGGGAAGAAGGAAATGTCAGCCCACTCCAGTATTCTTGCCTGGAGAAACCCATGGACAGAGGCACCAGGCGGGCTACAGTCCATGGGGTCGCAAGAGTCAGACACAATTCAGCAAGTAAACTACCACCGCCCCCAGTGGCTAGACTTCACCTTCCAGTACAGGGGTTGCTAAAGTCCCGCATGCCTCTCAGCCAAAAAAACCCAAAACGAAAGTGATATTATAACAAATTCAATAAAGACTTTAAAAAATGGTCCACATTTAAAAAAAAATCTTTAAAAAAATGATGAGTTTTATGGGTGTTTTGCCACATTAAACACAAGAGAGAGGAAATGGTAGGATCTCAATGGTGCACGTATGGGATGTTCATCAGGAAACGTGTTCCACTTTGCTGTGTGTGTGAACGTTTTCATAATAAAGCATGAGGGGGAAGCCAGAAGAAAATGGTGGAGAGAAAATGTTTCCCAGATCGCGGCCTTCAGAGACCGGAACCTAGCCGGGGCCACCCTAAGGTGTGTGTGTGTGTCAGATGGTACAAGGCCTCTGCCCTTGGCTTCAGTCTCTCCGGGGCCTCATTCCTGGCTGTGGGCAGGCAGGGGAGGTGGGACATTTCAGGGGTGTGCCCGACATGCTTCCGTTTCCCCCAAGGGCATACCGTTCCTGAGCTGGTATCTACGCACCTTCCCCTGCTGTCTTGGTGTCAAACTTCCCTGGAGTTCCAGTTGGGAGGATGGTGGGGTTGTGTCTGTTTGTGGTGAGGAGTGGAGGCCCAGAGATGGGCCTGGATGCACCCCTGTCATGTCATCTCCAAGAGGGGAGGCTGAGACCCTAGCCCAGGCCTCCTGGTGGTCTCTCTGTCCCCACTTCTACAATGTGGAGTGAGTGTGGGGCCAGCAGCAAAGGCTGGAGCTAGGGCTGGGGTCGTGGACTGGAGTAGCGGCAGGGCTGGCAGGGGCCAGTGGGAGCAGCCCAGGGCAGGAGATGGCAGAGAGGCAGGATCACAGAGCCTGCGAGGGCTGTCCACCCTGGAGAGTCATCCATCTAGGAGGATTGTCCACCCGGAGGGTCGTGCACCCTGGAAGGTCGTCCACCTGGGAGGGATGTCCAAGCAGGAGGGCTTTCTACATGGGAGGGTCACCCACCGCACACCCTGGAGTGCCTTCATCTTTCCTGCACTTCCTGCAAAAGAGGCTTCAGGTGTCGAGGTCCTCTCCTAGTTGAATGTCCCCTCATCCCACCTGAGGCTGGAAAATGTGGCTGAAACTCATGGGGAAATGCGCCTTAAGGTCTGGCGATTCTGATTTTTAGAGACGGGGAGACAGGTGGAGGTCAGAAATGCCTCCTCCAACACCAGGGCCCCAGGTGGTACCCAGAGCGTTGGGAGGGACTCTGGGCCCCTTAGTCCCCAGGGAGCTTAGCTGGGCGGGCAGCGGGGTGTGAGATGAGGGGCACGGCTCATCTCAGGGTGATGGAGCTCGGTGAACCAGGTGAGGAAGCCCTGAGCTTCCTGTCCCCTCACCCCCCTCTCCTCCCAGTGGGCAGAGAGCTGCTATCTACCCCACTGAGTCAGGCCAGTTCCCTTCCCTGCCTGGTTCGGGGGAGGCCACACCAGAAGTGTGGGGATTGGCTCGGAGCTGACGCCTTCCCTCCGGCATAAGGTTCCTCCACCCGCCTCAGGCTCTGCCAGCAGCTCCCCTTTCTCCATGGCAACTTAGCTCAGTGGTCCCAGTGGAGGAGAGAGAATCAATTCTCCCTCTTCCCTCCCTCTATCTCCACCTCTTCCTCTTGGCCTCCCTTCCTCCTTCGTCCCCGCCAGGCTCACAGCGCCTCCACCCATCCATCCTTCGGCCCATCCGTCCGTCCCTGGTCTCTGGAGGCGCCCTCCCATCTCCAGGCATGGGTTGCCAGCAGGACTGTGTGCCGGGGGTGGCTTCCTGAGGCTGTCAGCATGGGGAGTTCAGGGATCCTCCGCAGACATGGGGGGCCGCAGGACCAGCCCCCAGCCGGCTCCTGTGGCATGTGGCTTCCAGCTCTGACACTTTCTCTCCCCTCTTCCCGGTCCTTACATTTTCTTCCTGAAAGGTAATGTTCTGCTAAAACTATCAGAGCCTCAGGACGGGTTTATTAGCAAGGCGGGCTCGTCCTGGTCACATGGGCTGCTTGTTTTCCCTGGAGTAGCTGGGATGGAGGGGGAGAGGGAAGGAGAGGCATGGCCTGAGTTTGGGTGTGCTTGGGGGCTTTCCTGCAGGGTGGCTCTAAGTGGCCCGCTCCCACTCCTGGTGCTTGGGTCTGTGACTGGCTGTTGCTCTTCCATCTTTCAGCCTCATCACTACACAGCGTGAACAATCTGCTTCCCTGGACTGTGGTCTGACCATAAGGGGAGGGAGAGGGAATTCAGGGGCAGGCACATGCACCCCAGATGGGACAGGGCTCCCAAGTGGCAATGGCTTGGTACAGATTTCTCTATCTAGTCCTTTCTCACCTGGAAAGTTCAGTGGGGGAAATGTTTTGTCCCCATAACCAAGCATTTCCCAGAAGATGGTGTAGCCAGGCTGATCCGGGCAGAGGGAGAGTCTTAGCTATCTAGCTGTCCCGGGCAGTACCCACCCTGTGTCTGGGACAGCCCCTCAGTAGAGTGTGGCTCAGACAGAATCCTAACGACAGCTGCCCAGCAGGTTGAGGTTTTCTGTTGTGTCTACCCCGTTTCCAGCCATGGCATTCAGGACAGCTTCTCATGGCTCTCCAGAAAGGAATCGGTGAGATTACTCCATCCGCCGCCTATCCCAGGGGCGGTCTTGGGATGTGTGCCCCTCTGATTACCTCTGCCTCCTGGCAGTGGATGATGGAAAAAAAGAACCCCTCACTGTCAAGGAGAACATCTCTGTTGATGGAAAGTGAGGCCCGAAGAAAACAGATTTAACACCCAGTTCTTAGAAGCCACGGGTTTGAATGGTGCTTAAGAGGAAGCCCTGTGTGATCTTTAAATAGAAAGTGAACGCCAGTGACTCGGAGGGAGGCTTGAAAGTTTGCTGCAGGTATCGGAGGAAACAACAGTCAGCGTGATCGTGGTCCCCACCTTGGGGGCTGAGACGGCAGGGTGCCTAGACTCTCAGGTATGTGTCTCAGAGTCAGGCGGTTCCTTGGATTCTATGCTTGTTTTCAGCATTATCTCTGGCAGACTGCTTTCAAAACAGACAGCCCGAGGCAGGGCTCCCCGCCCCACCCACCCCGGGCTGGGTCTGTGGTCTCTTTAAACTACGTTTGCTCCCGAAACCCTGTTTCGCTAAAGCCGCCTTAACCTCTGAGCCCTCCGTGTTTCCCTTTGATAATCAGATCTGTTCCTGTGGGGCAGGATGAGAAGGCTTTTGTGCCTGCAGCGTCTGTGCTGTGTCTTGCTTTCCCTTCACTGCGAGGCTGGCGTCTGTCACCGAGCCCCTGCCGGCATCTGGGCGCTGTGCAGGCTTCTTAATGACATTAGCTGCGTCTGGATTCTGGCCGGTTTGCTGTAAATTCTGATGGCTTTACAAGTCGTGCGATGGGGTGGGGAGGCCGTGCCCTGGTTGGGTTGGGTTGGGTTGGGTTTGCTGGCGAACGGAAAATCTGATGTGACACGGGAAAGGTCAGCCCCGTGAGTGGCGGCACCTCGTTCTCAGCTACCAGAACCCACGGGAGGTTGCAGCCGCTGGGGTTACTCGGCATCCCGTGTCTTTCACTGGCATCCAGGGTTGGGGGGGGGCAATGCTTGGACGATCCACGTGTGTGTTTAATCAGCAAGTCAGAAGGATGGCAGAGCAGGGCTGGCTTGCGGTGGGTGGGGGAGGGGTGTGGGGGAGGGAGGGAAGCACGGCTCCGCCAACCCCGGCTTTCATCCAGAGTGAATCCTGAGTGCTCCGTGCCAGCCTCCCCCCTCCTTCTGTCCTCCAGCACAAGGAGCCAGCCTCCTTTCTCTGAGCAACCTCACAAACCGGTGCCTTACTTGAAAGCCTCGTAAAGAGCCGCAGAGGGTGTGAGAGCAGGTCGGAGAGGTGGAAGCCGTTTGGCTGCCGGTGGCTCCAGCCACCCCAAGTGTGGAAAGCTCACTCCAGGAAAAGTGGAATAGTGGCCGTGTTGGCTGGCTTTCAGGCGGTGAGTGGCTCTCTCTCTCTTCTTTAATTCGACGGGAGCCCTGGGATGCAGGGGAGGGCTCGGTGGGAAGCCTGATGGTTCAGACAGACCTCAGGAAGCCCACAGGAAGATCTCCATGGGGAAAGTTTGGTTTGTCTTGCCCTGTGCACTGGCATCCCCCCTACCCAGGCTGTGTTGGGCAGGACAGGCAGTCCTGGCTCAACATCCAGGGTTCTAGGACTTGGGACCACGACTGCCTGAGAGGCTAAGACTGAGAAAATCTTAGTGGTGGCAGTTCATCTTTTTACACAAATGGCTTAAGAAATTATGCAGGAGAGCAGAAGCTCATGAACATTCAATTCTCCTGGTTTCTGCTTTGTAATGTGCCTGAACATACACACAAACACTCACATACATGCAGTCACACACACACACACACACACACACACACACGGATACCATTTTCCCTGCTCCCATCAGAGGTGCACATACCAGCTGGCATTCTGCCCTTGATAACATGATCTCCCATAAACAGTTCCCAGTATTGATAAGATCCTACAGCTGTCCTTTTTGTGCATTGCTGTTTAGCTCTGAGTCTTATGTGAGTGAGACAGACCATTTGTGTCCACTTCTGGGAAGTGCTGCCCACCTCTCTCACCATTCCTCTTTTCACGTCCCCCTGGGCTTTGCTATGTTGTCAGGTATGTTATAGACATTAGTATATTTGTGTCTGCAGTGGAAGCCCCAGGTGCCAGCTTTTCAGATCAGGCTGCTGAGGGTCTCAGCTGAAAGGTAGAGGGGTTGTCAAAGAGAGAGAGTGCTAAGTTTAAGAGGTGCTGAGCCGTGAGGCCGTGTGTGCGTGCACGCGTGCAAATGTGTGTGTGTGCCTTCCTCACATTGTTTGTATCTAGGCATCTTCAGCTGTGCTTTCCATCTCTACCCATTGTCCGGTTCAGCAAACTCTGAGCCGGGATCTTAACACCCACCTCATAGGTGCCTTCAAAAATCTCATCGAATGTAGCAATTTGCAAGCACTGTAGAAGTGGTTGGTGTTGTCCCATTGTACAGGTGAGCAAACTGAATCTCAACACAAGAGACGCAAGTTCGATCCCTGGGTTGGGAAGATCCCCTAGAGTAGGAAATGGCAACTTGCTCCAGTATTCTTGCCTGAGAAATCCCATGGACAGAGGAGCCAGGCAGGCTACAGTCCATGTGGTCGCAAAGAGTCAGACAAGACTGAGCAACTGGGCATAAGCATAAACTGAGTCTCAGAGCAGTTGAGTAGCCCACCCTATGGCAGAGTCAGAACTCAGCTCTCTGACTCATTCATTCATTCATCAGATACACATGCAGCCTGCTCTTCATGGGATCCCCTGCCTCTGGGCTTTAGGATGAAAGGAGACCCAATCCTTCCATCCCAGCTGTCTAAGGAGAGAAAAAGAAAAAGGCGGAGGGCAGGCCCTGAAGGAGGAGGCGGCGCAGGGTGGAGTGAGGAGCCCCTTACTCACCCCTCGCCCACCACTCCCGCCCTCTGCTCTGTAGAGAATCTGATTCTCCAGGTGCTGATCTGCTCTCTATTGTGCTATGGGGGCAGCCTGGCTCACTTTCTTGTAAAACTTAAGGCAAGAACTTTTCTGGTGGTCCAGTGGTTAAGACTCTGTGCTTCTGCTGCAAGGGGCCGTGGGTTTGATTCTTGGTCAGGGAATGAAGATCCTATATGCCAGGCCAAATACAAATAATGAGAGCCACCTGAAACGTTCTTTGGGGGGAGGGGGGAAGAGTTAAGACATCGTCTTGTCGTCCAGAAGTCTGCAGAGTGGGTGTGTGTGTTTTAGGAGACTTTAGGTGTGGGTGGCTTGGTGCACAAGGAGGACCATGTACCCCTGGACACCGTGCCTCAGTTTCCTCATCTGTAACCTGGAGAGAGCATCACCCACTTTATGTACCTCATCACGGAGGAGAGGAATGTGAGGGTGCGTGGTAGTGAATACTAAGAATTGGCATCGGAGGGTTGTTATCATGCATTTAGATATCCTGCTATCTTACTCTCTGATGGCTCAGAAAAGACTGTAAGCGTTTGCAGTATGTAGATGTATGCATATAGATACGCAGAGAGAGAGTGCGCCAGTGGTAAAGCAGAGGATTTAAACAGTGATTCTGGGTAGAGAGAATCTAAGAGTTCTTATGTTATTTTTGCAACTTTTTGGTAAGTTAGAGATGATGTGAAAGAAAGGGAAAAAAAGACAAAACAGAACAGCGTTTGAGAGCTTTTCTCTAAAAGTGGACAGAATAGTGACATAACAAAGGAGGGTCTGTACCTTAAGAAGCCACATGAACAAAGCCAATGGCCGGCCAGCCCTGCGGGGGAGAGGGAGCTATAGTGAGGAGCTTTTACGTTATGGCCAGGCCTTCCCCAGGGCCTCAGTCTCTCCTTCCAGAGGACAGAGCCTGCTGCTTGCCCCAGGCCTGGAGGAAGTTGATGGTCTCTTGCTGGGATGCTGGCTTCATTTGGGTCCAAGCTGCAGCCTCTCTTCCCATGCTCTCAGCCTTGTGGCCTTCCACTGAACCCTTGGCTCCAGAGAACCCCTTTCAGTAAATCTTGCTAGGAGTTTCCGGCTCTGCTGCCCATGGGCCACCCCAGCCTCCAAGGAGAGCTTGGTGGTACCCGAGCCAGCACCCTGGCGAGTTCCGTTCCAGGTTCCACCTTGCTGCCATAGCAAGAGGAGCATTCCCTATCAGGTCCTCTTCACTTCTCTGAGGATCGCAGGGAGGACAGAAGGCAGCACAGGGCAAGAATCTGGGGCTCGTTCAGGGCCTTCTCACACCGTCCGGTGCCCACCGCCCGCTGGGGGGACACAGAGGCAGAAGCGAGACGGAGCCCCTTGGCCTTTCCGAGCCTCAGTTTCCTGGTCTGCACCACAGGGTTAATAAGGACGGTGCCCTTGGGGAGCGGGAAGGACCAGGGAGGGTGTGTGCAGAGCCTCGCACTCCTGGCCGGCACCTCACTCTGCCTGTCGCCCCGTGCCCTTGTCAGGCACTTCGCAGCTTTCGAGGCGTGGGCACACCATTATCACCGCCTGCAGCTGTGACTGGGCTTTGTCAGGGCCGCGGCAGGCTGCGCAGACAGGGAACTGGGAATGGGGAGTTCCGAACGCACGCCAGCTGCCTGGTTTCCTTTGCCCACTGGGCCCCTGTGAACTGCATGGTTTAAGTCCTACCTTGGGACTCCAGGTTCCTGGATGGGGAAACTGGGAGGTGGGGGCTGCCCCCGGGGGACAGGAGCAGAAGTCGTTAGCCACATGGACTTGGCATTGAGTCCTGGCTGTGAGACCTGGCGGAAGTCACTCAGTGCCGCCAGCCCGAGTTGTGTTCTGTGCAGGACAAGGGCGCTGGGTGAGAACCGGCCAATAGAAGGAGCGAGAGGATGCCAGTGATTGCTTTATAGGGCTCTCCTCCAGGGCAGGACTCAAGAAGGGGATTATTTTCAAAGAGCCATTCTGTACCAAAGGTCATCTAAGGATCGGTGCCAGGTCAGCTGCTGCTTTACATGTTCCCAAATGTTTGGAGAGCCAGTGCCGTGCCGTGGCCAGTGGGAGCTTCCCTCAGCGGTGTGGTCACTCAGCTGCTTGTGGCTTGGAAGATGAAGGCCTGGGCCTCGCCAGCTAGCTGAGGGCACAGGGCCCCAGCAGTGTCGCTGGTGGAGAAACCAAGGCACAGGGGATGTGTCTCATTGCTGGAGCCAGATGTGGCCACAGTGCCAAGGAGGGGTCTCCCCAGACCCAGAAAGAGAGCAGGGAGCAGAATCTATGCTTGAATCACCTCCTAGCCGCTTGCCCCTGGGGGCAAGAGGGCAGCTTGAAGCTGCTTGTAGCCCTCTGCCCTTCGGGGCACCAGCCTACGCACTGGGGATTCCAGGTCAGGCCCAGAAGATAGGGAAATTGGCACAGAGACCCAGGGGGGTTCTCTTGAGTACCCCAGAGCCAAGCTGGGCTGGGCTGGGCAGCTCCAGGGGCAGGAAAGAGTCCCTCTTCCTCTACGCACTGGCCCCTGCTCCCTTCCACCTGCCGCCCTCCCTTTGCAGCTGTGGAGCGACCTTGCTGGTGACGTGGTGATGTTCCTTCTGCGAAGCACCGGCACGAGTCATCACATTCTTGGGCTGCTTCTTGCCCCACAGCCAGTGCGGGCTGGGCCGGTGCATGAAGGGTCTTGTCGATGCTTACCCCCCACTGGTCCTGGCTGAAGAACCAGTTGGTCCTGTGCGGTCATTTTGTTGTTGTTGTTGTCTTTTTTTTTTTTTTTTAAAAAAACATTTACTTTTTGGCAGTGCTGCCCGGCATGTGGGATCCTAGTTCCCTGACCAAGGATCAAACCCACGCCCCCTACATTGGAAGCATGGAGTCTTAACCACTGGACCCCAGGGAAGTCCCCGGGCGGTCATTTAGCAGGCAGGGCTGTCTCCTGTGCAGCCTGAGGAGGAGATACTGCCCAGTGCTCCTGGGAGAAGAGCCTCCGTGCCATGAACAGCAGTGCTCCCCCTAACCACCTGGCAGCCCGCGAGGACTCGAGTACGGCAGCCAGTGGGAGGGCGCCTGCTTGGGCCTGGCCAGTGCCACATTCCTCGGAGCCGCCTGGCCTGGGTGCTCCATGAGACCTGTCTCTGCAGGCAGTTGACAGCAGCAAGTGCCTTCCAGGGGGGCCCCGGGGGCCCTTATTAGTTGCAGCAGGCAGGTCCTTCGTTTCACAGCACGTACCCTCTAGTTGTGGTGGGCAGGCTTAGTTGCTCTTCTGTATGTGGGATCTTAGTGCCCCAACCAGATATCGAACCTGTGTCCCCTGCATTGGAACGTGGATTCTCAGCCCCTGGGCCACCAAGAACGTCCCAGGAATCTTGATTTTGAATAAGCGCATGAGACATTTCTAAAGCAGCTGATCCCTGTACCTTAGTTGCAGAGATGCTGCACTTGGCCATGGCAAAGCCCTTTGAGCACCAACTTCATCAGTGCCTTGATGGCCCTAACCTTGCCCCTTGGCACGGCAGCATCCACAGAGCTGGGAGAGCCCCTCCCCCCACAAGGGTTTGCTGATGCTCAACTGTCTGAGCTCCCTTACCCAACAGGAGACCAGGGAATCCCCAGTCTCAGTCCCAAAGCTTCCAGAAGCCACGGCCAGCTCCCCATCCCCCAATGAAAGGTTCTCCAAAAATGGAGACAGGTAGGGGATGCTGAGCCAAAGGTCAGGGTGGAGATCTAGCATCTCTCACCAGAGAAACTGCAGTGGCTGGGACTTTGCTGGCAGTCCAGTGCTTAAGACTCAGGGCTCCCAACGCAAAGGTCAGGGGTTTGATCCCTGGTCGGGGAAATAAGATCTCACATGCCACATGACATAGCCAAAAATTTTTTAAAAAGAGAAGAAATGGTGCTTGGGTTAGGCCTGTGCTTCTGGTGCTTGCTTGGGGCTAGTGCCCCTGAGAACTCAGACAGGGCTGGGCTGGCCTGTCCTGGTGTGGGGGCATGGAACAAGCTGTCTAGACACCACCATGGGGAAAGCAGAAAGGCCGTGTGGCTGCATGTCCAGCAGCCACTTCCCCTCAAATGTCTTCATGGCAGACAGAGAACGGCTTCTCACAGCCTCTCATGGGCTCCTCAAGTGACCTTACCTAATTGGGCTGCAGCCCTGGTGAGAGCCTGGTGACAGGCGCGCTCTGTCCTGCTGAGCTCCCGGTGTCACCCTCCCGGCCAGGACGCCATTGCCTTGTCTCCTGAAGGCTCCCAGCACAGGGGGACACTGGGTGATGCCCATGTGGTCAGCTCAGGCTACATCCTGTTTCCTGATGCTGCAGACCAGTGAACCAGTATCCCAGAGCTGTCGTGACAATAGACCTCAGGCTGGGTGGTTTAGAACCACAGAGGTATATTGTCTCTCCGTTCGTTCTGGAGGTCAAAGTCTGAAATCAAGGTATCGGCAGGGCTGTGCTTCCTCCAAAGATTCTAGGGGAGGATCCCTGCTGGCTTCTCCCAGCTCCTGGTGGCCCCAGATGTTCCTTAATTTGTGGCTGCGTCTCTCCGATCTCTTTGTGTCCACATGTTCGTCCCCTCTGCACGTCCTTCCCTTGTGTCCTCTCCTCTTCTTATAAGGACACCCCTTCGTTGGATTTTTGATTCATCCTAAATCCAGGATGATCTCCTCTCAACATCCTTAACTAGATCTGAAAAAGCCCCTATTTAAAAATCAGGTCACATTCTGAGGTTGCAGGTGGACACAAATTTGGGGGGACACACTACTGTCCACTCCATCCAGCAGGCAGAGTGGCATCAGGTACAGGGCAGGTCTGTTGCTCCGGCAGGGGGAGCAGTAGTCTGGCAGGGGGTCCCAGGAAACAGATCTGGGGCTTTTAGCTGCCTCAGGCTCTTGTCAACTAGGGCGACTTTGCCTCTGCGAGTAGAATCAGAGCCCAGAGCACAGGAGATGATGTGATGGCTAGTGGGGAGTGTGGGTAACTACCCTGCAGAGGGTATGCCGCTTGGACACCTGTTTTTTTTTTTTTAAGGTTGGATTTATTTATTTATATATTTCTTTTTAATTTATTTTATTATTTTTGGCTGCACTGGGTCTTCATTGCTGCACATGGGCTTTGTTTAGTTGTGGCGATCGGGGGGTTACTCTCTAGTGGCGTGCGGGCTTCTTATTGCGGCGGCTTCTCTGGTTGCAGAGCACGGGCTCTAGGGCACACGGGCTTCAGTAGTTGCAGCACACAGACTCGATAGTTGTGGCTCCCGCGGTTAGTCATTCTGTGGCACGTGGGATCTCCCTGGACCACGGATCAAACCCATGTCCCCTATATTGGCCTGCAGATTCCCAACCACTAGACCACCAGAGAAGTCCTGGACACCTGTGTTATGGTGTCCTGGGCAAGAAAAGCTCAACAAGGCTCTGAAGAGCTTCAGGACCAGACTGAGTCCCAGGGAGACAGATTGCTTGACATAGAGCCTTCCAGCAGGACCTTGTAGGGGGTGAGCGTCCTGTCCTGGGAGGTGCTTTCCCAGACCTCAAAGGGCTGGTATTGCACACAGCATCCGAGTCCCCATCCCGTGAGCTCTGAGCCTGAGACTGAGACTCACTCCAGGGCAGCCAAAGAGACATGGCAGTGCCAGCCCTGGACCCCTGGCTCATGGGTTTTCAGGGGGAGGAGTGCTCCCACATGCTGCCATCGACTCCTCTGCACAGCCCAACCACCCTCCTCCCCCAACGTGCCCTCCCACCCCATTGGCTTCTGCAGCCGGTTCTCCATCCCTCAATCTCTCTGGAAGTGCCACATCATGCCAGCTTGCCCAGGAACCTCGTCCAGAGGCCAGCCAGACACCCTGCCTGCCCCTGACTCTGTCTCTCTCTGAGTGCCGAGCCCTCACGGGGCACTATACTGGGGAGGGGGGCACAGTGTGGAGTGGTCGTCTAGGTGCTTGGCACCTGCAAGAGCCTTCATCCCTGGGTGTCCAGGGCCTGTCTCAAAGGTGATGCACTGAACACATCTCAGCATGAGGGGATCCTCTCCACAACTGCACGCACACCAGGCTGGATGCTTTTGGAGAACACAAGGTCCAGCCTTGCCGTGACCTCCTGCAGACCTTGGGTGTAACTCTGTCCCTCAAGGGGCCCGTGTCCCCATCCGCTAAGGAGCAATGGATCCTGCTGCTGTGTGAAACCCCTCCTGTGTCTGACTTCTAGGAACTGCTTATGTCCAGGGGTGATGGAGGGGACCCTGCCACGGTGCCACGCATTTCCCTTTGCTGGGACCAAGTGGCCCGTGCCTGCCTGGCTGCTGGCATCTCGGCCACCTGTCTGCATCCTTGCCCACACCTGTGATGTCCCTTAGATGCTCCTGCTCAGAGAGAAGTAATAGGCTCAGTGATGGAAGACACCGTTAGCTCCTAGCCCTGCCCAGGGTGTCTGTCCTGCTGGAGCCGCCTCCCTCATCCTCAGCAGCTTTTTTTTTGTTTTAAATTGAGATTCACATAACATAAAACTGTTTCTAAAGTATACAATTCAGTGGCATTTAGTACACTCACAATGTTGTACAGTCATTTTTGTCTAGTTCCAAAATATTGTCATCACCCAAAGAAATCCCTGTACCCAATTCTGGGGCTTTTTCTCCCTTTTCTGTTTTATTTTAAAATTGTGATAAAACACATAATACACATAAAATACATGTAACAGGCTTCCCTCGTAGCTCAGTCGGTAAAAAAAAACCCGCCTGCAATACATAAGCCTGGAATTTGACCCCTGGGTGGGGAAGATCCACTGCGGAAGGAAATGGCAACCCACTCCAGTGTTCTTGCCGGGAAAATCCCATGGACAGAGGAGCCTGGTGGGTAACAATCCATGGGGTCGCAAAGTTCAGGTACGACTTAGCAACTAAACCACCACCACATATAACAAAATTTACCATTTTAATCATTTTTAAGTGTGCGGGTCAGCGGCTAAGTACATTCACATTCTCGTGCAACCATCAACCACCATTCATCTCCAGAACTCTTATTTCTCTGAGCTGAAACCCTGTCCCCATTAAATACTAAGCCCCCTCCCCCCGCCAGCCCCTTTCTGTCTCTGACTCTCTCTGGGTGCCTCACAGAGGTGGAATCAGACACGACTTGTTCTTTTGTGTCTGGGTTATTTCACATAGCATCATGTCTTCAATGCTGTAGCATGAGTTCGAATTTCCTTCCTTTTTAAGACTGAATGACATTCCATTGTATGGATCGACCACATTTGGTTATCAGTTCATCCATCAGTGGACACTTGGATTGCATCCACTTTTTGGCTATTGTGAGTCCAGACCTGGGGCATTTTTTTTTCATTTCTTTTATTAGAGTATAATTGCTTTACAATGTGTTCGTTTCTGCTGCACAACATCATGAGTCAGCCATACATATACATATATCCCCTCTCTTGTGAGCCTCCCTCCCACCACCCCCACCACCCCCGCCCCGATCCATTCCACCCGTCTAGGTCATTACAAAATATCAAGCTGAGCTCCTTTATGAGAGTCTAATGAGAAGAGTACAGAGTGGAGGGGGATGGTCTGACTAGGCTGTCAGTTTCCCAGTACATGCTCCCACCCTCCTTGGTCCATAATTAGCTCCAGACCCCTGAACCCAAGCCCCCCCCCACCCCGGGGAAAGACGATCCTTCAAGAATGCCCTATGCCACCTTCCTTTCTAAGCCATACTGTCTTCCCTGCCCTTAGGCCCCAGTTTCTCAACCAGACAAATCAGAGCGCAGCTTGCTGAGGACCTCAGCCCTCACTGGGGCCAGCTGGGCTTCCCTGAGCTCTGACTTGCCAAGTGACCTTGGGCCTGTCACTTCCTTTCTCTGAGCCCTTGCCTGTCATCTGTCAGAGAGACATGATAACCTGTGACTGCCACCCCGTGGTACCAGCTCCTTGGAAAAACACCCTACAGGACTGTTCCCATCCTGTCCTCCACTCTCTACTGCCACTCCTTTCCCCCCTCCATTCTACCCACAGATGTTTTCTGAGTACCTGCTTTGGGTGGACTGGGGCTGCCCAGGAGAGGGGGCTTTGAGCTGCCTTAGAGGGATGACTAGAGTATCAGGCTGAGGCGAAGAGTTCAGTTGTCCAGAAGGAGGTGCCCTGTGCCCCAGCATCATCTTATTTAATCCTGCCTCACCCCATGAGATGGATGATGTTCCTGCAAACCGGTAAACTGAGGCCTGGAGGGGTTGAATGACTGGCTCGAAGACAGGGCTTAAAGTTGAACTGAAATCCATCTGTGCCAGAGCGAGTCTTCCCCACCGCATCTTGCTACCTCCGACTAGCTTTGTTTGTTTGTTTCACCACCTCGTTTTATTTTATTTTTTGTAGGGTGGGAGATGGTGCCTGCCCCCACCACCCCCACCGCCCCCGAGCCTGCTGTTCCATTCAGGGCTGTCAAGTGCCTCCTCCCTCCCCACCCTGTTGACACAGGGCTGTTGCTGGGCTGGTTTTGTTTTTGACCCAGTCAGCCTGGCAGGGAAGTGGCGGGCTGTGTGCAGAGCTTCCAGAAATAGCCCCAGGCTCCCCGCCAAAGATAGAAGAGCCAGACTGTGTGCGATGGGCTTGGACCGGTTAAGATGACTCAGTTCCCCACACCCCAGCCACCCCCTCTTCTTCTTGCCCTCCCCTCCAGCTCACCAGCCCTGTGCCTCCCCCAGCCTGGGCCACCGGATGCGGCTTCACATCCCTGTGTCCCTAAAGTGGCCTTACTCCCGGGAGTGCCCAGAGGCTGCTAAGGGCTGCCAGCTTCAGGATGCTGGCTTGAGTGGGTAACCTTGGACTCAGAATCAGGGGTTCTTGTTCCCTCCCTGTGACTAACTTGCCCGGTTTGACCTTGACCAAGTCCCTTTGGACTGCAAGGATGTCAAGCTAGTCAATCCTAAAGGAAAGTAGTCCTGAATATTCATTGGAAGGACTGATACTGAAGCTGAAGCTCCAATATTTTGGCCACCTGCTGCGAAGGTCTTTTCTTTTCATCAGAAAAGACCCTGATGTTGAGAGCGATTCAGAGCAGGAGGAGAAGGAGACGACGGAGGATGAGAGGATCGGATGGCATCACTGACTCAACGGACATGAGTTTGAGCAAGTTCTGGGAGATGGTGAAAGACATGGAGGCCTGGCGTGCTGCAGTCCATGGGGTCACAAAGAGTTGGACGTGACCGAGCACCTGAACTGACTGAAGTCCCATCAGCCTCTTGGCTGCAGTCGTCCATCAGAAGATGCAGAGAGGACATCTGTCTGCCTGCCTTGTGTCATCATGCAGGCAGGGGTCCCAGCCGGTGGTGGGAAGGTTGGTGAGGACAGTATTGATGAGTTGCCTCCTCTACTCCTGACTGTTGTGAGTGTGAGGATACAGGACAGAGGGAAGCCCTCCCCTAGCAGGGTTGTCAGCATTACCAGCCACATCATGGTACTGGTTGATGGCCGCTGCTACTGTTCCTTGGGTGTTGTGTGCTGGGCGCTTTACTTTCATTGTCTCTTTCTCATTTTTAAAGGCATTTAACAATTTTTTGTTTGTTTATTTACCCAAGACTGCGCTGGGTCTTCGTTGCTGTGCACGGGGGTTTTCTTTACCTGTCGGGGGGTGGCTACTGTTCATTTTGGTGCTCGAGTGTCTTACGGTGGTGGCTTCTCTTGTTGCAGAGCACGGGCTCTAGAGCACAGGCTTCTGTCTGTAGTTGTGGTGCCCGGGCTCAGCTGCTCCGGGGCCTGTGGAATCTTCTGGGAGCTGGGATCGAACCTGTGTCCCCTGCACTAGCATGCAGATTCTTAACCCCTGGACCACCAGGGAAGTCCCCATTCACTGTCTCTTAATTTACTCCCCCCCAATCTCCGCTGGACTACCCTACGGGATGTCTATGACATTGGACCTACTTCTATAAACAGAAGAACTGAGGCTCAGAGAGTTGGATAACTTGCCAAGACCCAGTGAAGGGTGGAGCTGCTATGTGAATCCTGGTCTGGCTTCAAAGCTGGGCTCTGCCTTTGATGTCTTACCCCCTCCTCCTGGGTAAGCTAGTCCCTGCTCTCGGCTTCCCTCTCCAGACTGTGAGCCCAGTCTCTTGGGGCTGCCCAGAACCAGCAGGTCGAAGGTTCTGTCTGTTTTCACCCGGGGAACCTGGAATAGGACAGAGACCCACTAAGGCTTGGCCTCAAAAGAGAGCCTGGGGGCATAAAGGCATCTCTGGGACTGAAGAGGCTGCCCTTTTAATACCACCCTTATTTAGTTATTTATGGGAGTAGAGTTGATTTACAATGTCGCGTTAGTTTCTGGTGCACAGCAGATTCGGTTATACATATACATATGTATGTAGGTGTATGCATGCTAAGTCACTCCAGTCGGGTCCAACTTTTTGCGACGTTATGGACTATAGACCACCAGGCTCCTCTGTCCATGGGCTTCTCCAGGCCAGAAGAATGGAGTGGGTTGGCATTTCCTACTTCAAGGGATATTCCCAACCCAAGGATTAAACCTGCGTCTCCTGCATTGCAGGCAGATTCTTTACTGGTGCTGCCTGGGAAGCCGCATATACATACATATATATGTGTCTGTGTGTGTGTATATATGTATATTCTTTTTCATTTCTTTCCCATTATGGTCTACTACAAGATATTGAATATAGTTACTTGTGCTATACAGTAGGACCTTGTTGACTATTTTTGCTACTCTCAAACTCGGAATTTATTCTTCTCCCACCCCCAACACCCCCTTTAATTTTACTTATTTTGTTTTTTAAATTATTTCTGTCTGCGCTCAGTCTTCCTTGCCACGGGTGGGCTCTTCATTGTGGCACGGGGGCTTTTAGTTGCCCCACAGCATGTGGGATCTTAGTTTCCCAACCAGGGATCAAACCCAAGTCCCCTGCCTTGTAAGGCATATTCTTAACCACTGGACCACCGGGGAGGTCCCCCCTTTTTATTCTGATCATTGAAGCAACTTCACAGAATGTGTCGATCAGCATTCCCAAACACCAGGCCCCTAGGGCTCCTTCCCCATCCTTGAAGCACCGAGAAGGCCGGATCGGGCCTGCATCACGGTTTGCCTCCATGCCTGTGGCTGGTGTGATTATATTTATATGCATCGCCCTGTGTGTTTATCCATGCAGGCCTTTGCTTTTGCTTGGTGACTGGTCTCCTTGTGCAGTGTCCCCTGGGTCAGGGCCTGGCGGGTGTTAGGGGCATGAGGCTTGTGACTCTGATCGGGACCTTGCTGGCTGCAGGATGAGCCAGGGCTGACAGGCAGTTGTTTCCCTGGTTTGTGATGAAAAACACTGACGTGCAGAACTGCAATTCCTTATCCTCAGTTCCAAACTCCTGCAAGCTCTGAAAAGCAAATACTTTTTCATAACTCACTTGGCAGCAAACTCCGGCCTGAACCGAGGTGAAGCTATTTATAGTCCAAGTGGGGCTATTTATAGCCCTTATGTATTCTGGGTTCACTTATTTCACTGCAGAAATGTCCACGGAGTTGATTATTGGATGCTGCTGAAATATGCAGCGTTACCATCTAACGTGTGGGGAGCTCTGAATTCTTAAATGCCCCAAGGATAAACCTGGTTTAGTTCTGGTTACAATTAGCCCCTGCCCCAGCACCCTCAGTGTCCCTCCCAGTGGGTCTCTTTCCTGGAGCTAAAGTGTTGATGCCACCCACAGGGGCCTCCAGGACTCCACCCAGCACCACCAGCAGTGCCCAGGAGATAGACATTTTTATGATCACCATGGGTGATAGAACACATCCTTATTGCCAGGCATACTGTGGGCTTCTCTGCGCGTATGTCTGACCCTTCTCTTTGGATGTATTATCACCGTCCCCTCCCCTTTACAGATGAGTGAACTTTATATATCTTATCTAAGGACAGAGAAGAGAAAGTGCCAGGGCTCAGACTTGCCCTTCCATCTTGCTGCCTCTCTGGAAGGAAGTATGGGGACATAGCATACTGGATTTGTAGGCAAAGCACATTGAAATGGGGAGGAGGCAAGCAGATGGTTCCCAGGTGTGAATGGAGGGGAGCAGACAGATGCCAGCTGGGCCCTTCCCCGGGACAGTGAGGAGAGGGGAGAGCCAGGAGACGCTCTGTGCTGCAGGGCCTCCCTGGGGACCCACCACCCACGCCCTGCTGAAGTTCCTGCTTCTCAGATAGTCCTTTTGTATGCACACCTGTGCCATCTCCTTACCTTGCCTGTTCACAGCAGCTGGTGGCTGTGAGCACTCAGAGCTGCTCGCCTCCGTGTCTCTTCTGCAGTACTGTCTGAAGCTGCGGGCGCACAGGGAGCTGGCATAACTCTGCTCCAATCCCATCTGCCTGCCCTTCTTGGGGACCAGCTCTCCTTGTAACCTTCAGGAGCTCCATTGCATCTGGGAGCGTTGGCAGGCTCCAAAGTCCCCCAGTGCATACTCCCCAATGTGCAAGCTCTTTCCCATACATCTCCCACCATCCTGTGGCAACTCAGGGACCCCCTCGCCACCTGCCTGCTGTGGCAGTCCTGCTTGAGAGCCTTTGCTTGACCTCTTGCCCACCAGGAGTGCCTCCCACCAGCACCCAGCCAAGCCACACCTGCCCCACAGCGCCATAGTGCAGTGAAAGAGAGAATCCCAGGAGGACTGCTATTTCCTGATCTGCAGAGTAGGCTCAGAACAGCTGCCCTCCCTGAGCTGTCAGTGAACAGGCTTTAGGGCGGGTGCCTGGGATAGTATGTACTTTGGTGAGATCACCTCTAGCAGGGACTTGCTTCCTACTTACTGAATGGGGTCAGAAAGTTCCTCTGTGCAGCCATGGACTTGAAAGCAACTGTGGCCCCTTGTGGAGAGCTTAGGGTTGAGAGGGCTGTGCCCTGGCTCCCTAGAAGGACAGGAGGGAGGAAGAGATAGATGGATGGACGTGTGTGCGTGTGGATGTGTGGGTGGATGTGTGCATGCATGCTTGATAGCTGTTGGATGCATGGATGGATAACATGAATGTGTGTGTGGATGGATGAATGGGTAGATGGGTAGGTGATAGGTGAATAGATGCATTGAAGATTGATGCATTGATGGGTGGATAAACAGATCAACTCCTTGCCCCTCTCTGGGCCTCACTTTTTTTGTTGGCTGCACTACATGGCTTATGGGATCTTAGTTCCTCAACCAGGGGTCAAACCCTAGACTCCTACAGTGGAAGTGTGGAGTCTTAACCGTTGGATTGCGAAAGGAGTCCTCTCTGGGTCTTAAGGTCCCATCTATACAATGATTGGGTTAGGTAACAAGTTCCCCTTCAGTGTCTGAGTTCTGTGATCCCATTGGTGTCAACCTAGCACCCTTAAAGACCCCTGCGCTACCCTAGGCCCCTGTAAGGAGCACCATGTCTGTACCCTGGGCTCTGGAAACTTTTCTCGGTTGTACTTTCCATCGCCCATCTGGTGTTCCCTGTGCTGACCTCAATCCCAGCCTTCATCCTGTCCCTGAGTGTGTACTGTTTATCTGTGGTGGGGGATTGTATGTCCATTCAGACGAAACCATTGAGTAACAGTGGGTAAAAGCATTGCTACTTAGAAGGGAGCAACGCCCCCTGGAGTTGAGCAGCACTGTGGTAGCATCCACAGGAGAGGACACGTGGTCTCTGGTTCTTGGAGGACTCACAGTTTTGTGGGGAAAATGAGATCTCGAAGCAGCCCAGATGTGAAGTGGGAGTATCCACAGTAACACACGTCCTTCATGCAGAGTTTGGTGGAGGGAAGGGGCACTGGCTGAGGAGGCTTTGGTCTATCAGTGGCTTTATCAACAAGGCGGGGTTCAGCTCGATAGGCTGGGCATCCCCAGACCAGCTGGGGACCTCCATGCATGAGGTTGCTCCATCGCTAGTTTATCCAAGCCCTTGAGTGCCAGGATACGGAGTTCAAGTGTTCTCTGGTGAATAAAAGTGAATTTTTAAAAGTGAATTTAAAAAAATTTTTGTTTATTGATTGATTGATTGGCTGAGGTCGTCATTGCTGCTCAAAGGCTTTCTCCAGTTGTGGTGAGCACGGGCTACTCTCTAGTTGTGGCGCTCGGGCTTCTCACTGCGGTGGCTTCTCTCATTGCAGAGCACAGGCTCTAGGCACGTGGGCTAAGGAGTTTTGGTACACAGGCTTAGTGGCCCGAGGCATGTGGGATTTTCCCAGATCAGGGATTGAACCCATGTCCCCTGCAATGGCATGCAGACTCTTAACCACTGGACAATCAGGGAAGTCCTAAAGGTGAATTCTTGACAATTTTAAGCAGGAAGGTGACACAGTCAGTCCCCCTCTCTCACAGTGTGCTGTGGGACCTTTGCTAAAGAAACAAACAAACAAACATAGGGTAACATAGAAAACACACCCTTGGTTGGTGCTCTGAGCCCTGGGGACCCAAGAACTGGGATGCCGGCTCAGCAAAAATGGGGTGGCTGCCAAGGCATATTGGAAAAAGGAGGGAAACTGATGAATGAAGTTTTGCCTGACTTTATTTTTTCCTAAAAAATGTTTTGGAGATGAAATTCACATAACATTTAAAAAATAAAAAGAACTAACCATGTTAGATTGGACAATTTAGTGGCATTTAAGATGGCTCAACAGGTAAAAAATCCACCTGCAGTGCAGGAGACACAGGAGACACGAGTTTGACCCCTGGGTTGGGAAGACTCCCCTGGAGGAGGAAATGGCAACCCACTCTAGTAGTATTCTTGTCTGAAAAATCCTATGGACAGTTTATGGGGTTGCAAAGAGTTGAACACGACTGAGCAACTGAACATACACACAATACATTCACAGTGTTGAGAACATTACCACTTCTTTCTAGTTTCAGAACATTTCTGTCACTCCCCAGAGGAAACCTCATATCCATTAGTAGTCCCTCCCACAGCCCCTGGCACCCACCAACCTGCTTTCCTTCTCCAGGGGTTTGTCAGTTTGGATGTTTCCTATCAGTGGAGTCACACATACATCAGATGCTGGGGGCCGTTCAGCCTGACTTTTCTGTTCTGTTTTGTCCCCCTGTGCCCCAAGCTCACACTGTACTTTCTGCTCTGTGGCCCTCAGGCCAGCCCTAGGTCCAGCCTGGCTGTAGCTCCCAGCCTCACACTGGGCCAGGAAGGACGTTCAGATACATTCTGTGAAGAACAGATCAGTGAGCCGCAAGCTGGACCTGCGGGAGAAGCAGGCCCGGTACCTGCTGGGGCACTAATTGTGTGTGTGGCCATGTGTGGAAAGACTGGGGTGAGCCTGGGCCAGTGACCCCACAACTGAGAGCACAGACCCAGCACTGTGCTGGGTCCTGAAGACACAGTGGCGGAGAGTCTGAGAAACTCTGCTTTCTGCCCATCCCTGGTTTCACTCAGGGTCCATCTAGGGCACTTTGTAAATATTTATAGGATGAGGAGACCAGTGGTACTGGTCTCAGGAACACTTGCACACTCAGGAACATTCCTTCCCAACTTTCTCTGGGCTCACTCCCTGTCTAGATCCTTGACCAAGACTCAGGCTAAGGGCACCCCATGTAAGCTGCCCACCAGTGTAAGGGGGAAGGGGCTAGTCCATGGGGAGGTGGCCTGTCTACTGGCTCCTGTCCAGACTGCCTCCTGGAAGATCCCCCAGAAGTGACCCCAAGCCTCCAGCGACTCTCTCTGACTTTTTGGAAACACAGGCTCTGTGTGCCCTGCCACGTGCTGGGGGTTGGTCTTCTTCCTGCGGGGGACCAGCATCCTGGGAGGTGGTCCCTGAGCATCTTTGTAGCTCTGCAGTGGCACCCAAGACCCAGGACGCGCCAGTGTCCTGCCCTGGTGCCTCCTGGTCTGGGGCCAGGTAGTGGGAATGGGCTGTGCGAGGGCTGGAGGCGAGGTGCTCCCTGAGAATCTCGGGGCACCCCGCTTCACTCTAGAGGGGTGCTGGCAAGGCGCGTGCTGGGTAAGTTTTAAAGGACACTTTGGGAGTTTGCCAGGGAGACCAGGTGGGGAAGGGCTTTTTGACAGAAGGACAAGCAAGTGTGAATCTCACCACGTGCTTCAGGCAAAGTGAGGGAGCTCCCGCCGCGCGCCAGACTCTGGGGACCCGGTGAGCCCGCTAACGCTGCCCTTGATGGGGACGCGAGGTGCGAAGCGGCCCGCTGCGCGGCTCCGGGCGGCCAAACGGTGGGCGGGGCCCAGACGGCGGGGGCGCAGCCTAGGCCCTTGAGTGCCGTTCGCGGGCGGGGCTCTGACCCTGGCGGGCGCTGCAAACTTCTCAAACGCTCTTTGTCAGCTTCTAGAAGGGAGATTTTGGAAATGAGGGAAATCCAAACTGGAAGCTTGGAGGCCAACGAGGAAGCTCTTCTTCCCTCCAGGGAGGGCTGACAAGGCCTGGAACTGAGGCCGGAAGGAATAGGGACCACAAGTGGGGCGAATTCTACTTGCTGTTCTGCCTAGTGATGCGCGTCCACCGGGAGGGACTTCAGGTGGCGCTTAGGGCCTAGGATGCGTGCTGGTCCCTGGCATTCGAGAGATTTGGGCTGAACTGCCTGACTTTGTCCGGCCTTGCTTTAATCTTCTGCAAAATGCCCCAAAGGAAGGAGTGAGGAACACTGGTTCATAACTACTTGGAAAAGTAAAAGCTCGGGGAATGCAGCGTGGTTTAATTTTTGCAGCTTGGACAGGAGAATCGCCTCTAGGCTCATAGCCCAGCTGCCACCAAAGGGCATAGCCGAGTCTCTAGATCCCCTGGACATGTGTGGTCAAAGGCCCTGATCACCCTCTCTGACCACCCCCTCCCGCTGGGCGGGGTCAGCTGCTCCTTATTCCCCTGCCGTGGCCCACGGCCTTTCCTGCACCTTCTCCTCCGCGGTTAATGATTCAGGACAAGCCAGATGGCTCCGCCTCCTGCTCTTCCCGGGCTTGTTCCTCGCTTGGGGTGGGCGTCAGGGAGTGGGGAACCCTGGAGGCTGCCTGCAATTAGCCAGGCGTCCAAGTGTCTGGGTTCTCACCACCAGTGTCCAGGGCCTCCACAGCCCCAGGGTGCCCCAACTTCAGAGTCTGTAGGCCATTCGCCTGTGGAAATAGAGTCCTTTATTTAAAAAAAAAAAAAGTGGCTTCTCTGGGTCTTAGTTGTGGCAAGCAGGTTCTTTGATCTTTAGTTGGGGCATGCAGGATCTAGTTCCCTGACCAGGGATTGATCCTGGGCCCCCCCTGTATTGGAAGCTTGGAGCCGTAGCCACTGGACCACTAGGGAAGTTCCTGGAGAGAGTCTTAGGAACCATTGGTCCTGCCTTATGCCCAACCCTGGTTTCATTCAAGGTCTATGTAGTGCGGTTCGTAAATATTTATAGGATGAGAACAGTGGTATGAACCTTCCTTTCTTTGCTCTTCTCAACGTCTCTGTTAGAAAGGGATACACATACATATACACACAGCATTTGGGATCTGAGGCCTTAGAGCTCCCCAACTTGCCCAAAGCAAACAATGACTTCAGTCTACACCCAACTGGTTCCCATTCACGGCCAAGGGCTAGACCTCAGTGAATAGTGAATTCCCAGGACTACAAAGCCCTAGAGAGGAAACTTTAAGGTATGTTCCTTGATGGTTATTGGCCTCATTCTTAACGGAATCCTATGATTCCCCAACTGAGCTGAATGTGGAAAAAGCCAGATCCCAAAGCCCAGGTTGTGGACCATCACCCCAGTGCCCAAGGGCAGGGACAGGATCCAGTGTCACACAGGGACAGGAGAGTGCAGAAAGACTGTTTCTCACTCAACCCAGGAGGACTTTCTGGAAGAGGAGGGCAGGGAAGTTCAATTCTTTTATGCTTCTGGTCTAGCAGAAGGAGGCAGCAGCCTGGTCCCAGGCTTCCTAGTGTTGGCAGGAGCTGCTGAACCAGTGAACCCAACCCTGGCCCATGAAGGCAAGTAACCACGGTGGCATTGTCCCCACATCTGTCTGTTCAGGTGAAGCCCTCTCGGTGAGAAGCCAGCACAGAACACTCTGGGACAGCTCCAAATAGAAGAGGAGTTTGTCTCCCAGGCAACGTGAGCATGAGCTATCAGCCTACACTCTTCCACTGGGGTACCTGGCATTGCCTAAGAGCTCCCAGAGTTCAGGTATTCCCTCTGCTTCCCAGATGAGTAAACTGAGGCCAGGGCTACGTGACGAGTACAGGTCAGCAAGCTCAGCCTGACGTTCCTTCCGCTGACCCTCTGCTACCACCCAGGGACCCTTAGAACTGACTCAAGGAAGCTCATCGGGGCTTGGGACTGGGCAGTGTTCCAGGAGCCTGTGGACCCAGGAGCAAAGGGAGGTTAGTGCCACAGGGAAGACCCCCAGAGAGAGGCAGGGGCCTGAGACAATGGCCAGTGTGGGTGTGAACATATAATTAAAAAATGGTGCTTCCTAACTACCTTCTCTCTACTTCTTTTTTCCTCAAGATGTTTTATTTTTATTTGTTTATTATTTTTGGCTGCACTAGGTCTTTGTTTGAGTTTGAGCAAACTCCGAGAGATAGTGAAAGACAGGGAAGCCTGGCATGCTGCAGTCTATGGGGTCTCAAAGAATCAGACCCAACTGAGCAACTGAACAACAAGGTCTTTGTCGCAGCACAAGGGCTCAGTAGTTGCAGTGTGTTGCCTTCTCTAGCTGCCCCAGGGCATGGGAGATCTAGTTCCCCAACCAGGGATCAAACCCATGTCCCCTGCATTGGAAGGCCGATTCTCAATCACTGGACCACCAGGGAAGACCCTTTCTGCTTCTTCTAATCTTGCTTTCACACAGCTTCCAGTAACATCTTATAAGTATGCGTATCTATGTTAAAATTGTCGTATCAATATATGGAGGACACTTTCGTAAACGGGGCTCTTTGGGGAGGAGCCAGTGCTGGTTCCCCCTGCCCTCTATGCTTCTGCTGGGGAGGGGTGCAAGATGAAGATGGCTTAGGGTCTGGGAAGACAAAATTCCCATCTAGGGTCTGGTGAAAGGATTCATCTGGTTTTGAAGTTGATCCAAAGATCCCATAGCCCGAGCTCCCCTCAGAGTGGTCCAGAAACCTGTGACTCTTGAGTGGAGTCTTCTGACGTGTGATTAATTTACAAACAGGCATGCAGGGCGGGGGAGTGTGTGCACAGGAGCCCACTGTTCCTGCAAAGCTGCATCAAGATCTTACCTAGAAACATTTTATTTTGGTCCCGGTGTTGTGTCTGTTTAGCACCAAGCCTGAGTGGCACTGGACACATTGGGCAGGTCCAGCTGGTGGTGTTACCACCTCCTGGGGGTGGGAAGAAGGCTTTTAGGTAGTTCCAGGCAGGTGGAACTAGATTTGTTAGAAGCCCCGAGCAACTCCCCAGACTCACAGAGAGTGCTCAGGCTTCACAGATAATATCCATGTGTGATGAAAGGGAGGCACCTGTCCAGAACCCTGGACGTCCGGTCATCTGCTTCACCCTTTCCCCGACCAGAACAACTCCCCATTGCATGGACAAAGACAGCAGCATGAGAGAGTTCAGAATAACTGAATATGTTAACTGATTTGGAATTTTTGTTCATCATTTTTTGACTTCAGGGCAGGGTGAAATTTATCTCTATGCCCTTTAGGAGAAAGAGGTTTGCTCAACAAGTGAAAAACATGCAAAAGATCAAAAGAAGATATTGTCCTATATTAGTCAGGACTTGTCTGGTTGTGAGTAACAGAAGTCCAGCTCCAGCCAGCTCCAGTGAAAAGGGACCTACATGGATGCTCACGTCACCAGGGGAGGTAGAATGGGGCAGCCGGCATCAGCAACGGCTGGAGTTGCAGATCCAAATGCCCCCGGGTACTAGGGCTCAGCTCTGTTGAGGCCCAAGCGCCAGATCCCTTGTCCCAAACTGACTACGTGGAGGGGATATAGCTGCTAACAGCCTCCCTGCCTTTGCCATCACTGAAGGACTGACCGTGTTTCCTTTGTTCTCTCGTTTTTAAAAAATCCTTGGAAGTTTAAGCGGGGTCAAGATCACTGTTTGCAGGCTGAAGGCATCCCACAGCCTTCTCTTCTTGCTCCACATCTTTGCATGTGATAGTAAAGATACTAGTAAATATCCATGTAGGGCTTCCCAGGTGGTACAATGGTAAAGAATCTGCCTGCAAATGCAGGAGACGAAAGAGACACGGGTTCTATTCCTGGGTTGGGAAGACTCCCCTGAAGTAGGAAATGGCAACCCATTCCAGTGTTCTTGCCTGGAAAATTCCATGGACAGAGAAGCCTGGTGGGCTACAGTCCATGGGGTCGCAAAGAGTCAGACATGACTGAGCATGCATACATATAAATATCCATGCAGGCAAAGAGGTGCCTTTTAGTGAAAAACAAACTGTGAGGGATTCCTGAAAGATGGAGTGAAAATGGGAGTCGACTGAAAAAGGAAACAGTGGCCTGTACTGTTTCCAGGAGGTAGAGAGGTTCTCAGTGTGCTCTGAGCCTAGCTGTGAGTGATGAGCAGGAAGGGGTTCTGGAGTGACCCCCACAGTTTGGGGGATCAATAAGGAGCTAGAATGAATACAGCTATTGTTTCTTTTCTTGTTGAAGAAGGAAAGGTAGACTTTTTTTTTATTTAAAGTTTCTCTTCTAAAAGATTTATTTAGTTTTTTGGCTGTGCTGGGTCTTCCCTGCTGTGCGCAGGCTTTCTCTAGTTGCAGTGAGTCGGGGTTACTCTTCACTGCAGCGCACAGGCTTCTCATTGCAGTGGCTTCTCTTGATGCGGAGAATAGACTCTAGAGTGTGCGGGCTTTCGTAGTTGTGGCACACTGGCTTAGCTGCCCCAAGGCATGTGGAATCTTCCCCAACCTGGGATCAAACCCATGTCCTTTGCATTGGCAGGCAGATTCTTAACCACTGGACTACCAGGGAAGCCCAAGATAGATTCATTTTAATCTAAGCACTCTAGAGGATTATATGTTTAAATACATATGTTTAAATATTGAAAAATGGTCACTGGAGCAAGAGTCAGCAAACTCTGGCCTGCAGGTCAGATCTTAGCACACCATCTTTTGACCTTATTTGGAAATAGGGTCTTTGCAGATGTAATCAAGTGAAGATGTGGTCCTACTGGAATAGGGTGGACCTTAAGTCCAGTGACTGGTTTCCTTATAAGAAGGTCCTTTGAAGATGCAGGGACCCAGAGACACACAGGGAGAAGCCTGTGTGATGACAGAGGACGTTCCAGTGATGCAACTACAAGCCAAGGAATGCCAAGGATTGCCAGCAACTTCCAGATGTCGGGAGATAGGGATGGGACAAGGAGCCAACCTCAATGGCGCCTTAACATGGGACCTCTGGGCTCCAGAACGGTGAGAGAATACATTTATGTTGTTGAAAGGCACCCAGTTTGTGACAGCAGCCCCCGGAAACAAAATAACACTTACTAGCTATTTGAGCGGAAGAGGAGAAGAATGAGAAGGAGGAACTCAAACTTCTTAGTGGTTCAGATTGACCACTAGGGACTTCCTTGGTGGTCCAGTGGTTAAGACTTTGCCTTCTAATGCAGGGGACGGACACAGGTTCAATCCCTGGTCGGGGAACTAAGATCCCACATGCTACAGGGCAACCAAAGCTACACTGCAGCTACTGAGCCCAAGTGCCTCAACTAGAAAGAAGTGTGAGTGCTGCACCTGAGACCTAATGCAGCCATAACTAAATGACAGTGTTACTCGGTTGAGTCTGACTCTTTGTGACCCCTTGGGCTATAGCCTGCCAGGCTCCTCTGTCCATGGAAGTCTCCAGGCCAGAATACTGGAGTAGGTTGTCATCCCCTTCTGCAGGGGATCGTCCCGACCCAGGGATCGAAGCTGGGTCTCCTACATTGCAGGCA
Organism: Antilocapra americana; assembly: GCA_007570785.1. Lineage (NCBI taxonomy): Eukaryota > Metazoa > Chordata > Mammalia > Artiodactyla > Antilocapridae > Antilocapra > Antilocapra americana. The sequence goes on along the minus strand of ML663006.1, from coordinate 8,770,443 downwards.
GATTCTTTACCATCTGAACCACCAGGGGAACCTGTGTATATATATATTTTTTTTAAGTATTGCTTTTAAAGAAGCAAAAATATCCCCCCAACAAACAAAAAATACATACACACACAAAACACACCACTCGCTGGTGATTTAAGGTGAGAGGTGAGGTGAGTTCAGGGTAGTAACCAGGCATTTGATGAAGCACATGTAAATTCTCTCAGGAAAAACAGACCCTTGTTCTCAGTCTCAGAAGATTTCTGCCAAGAACCTCCACAAAAAATGATCAGTTCATAGTTAAGAGTAACTGAGCCCGGAGGAGAGGAGGTGCTGTGAGCCAGCAGCAGCCCAGAAGGTCTGCAGCAGAAACAGCCCCTCAGGACTACAGGTACACCAATATTTAGGACTAGACCCTAAACTGACTACATTTGATACATTTAAATACATAAAAGGTTGAAATGGTTGAAAATATGTGCAGGGGATAAAAAGCTGTAAAGAAATGAAGCAGTGAATTCCCTGGTGTTTCAGTAGGACTCTGCAATATCACTGCTGGAGGCACAGGTTCAATCCGTGGTCAGGGAACTAAGATCCTGCATGCTGTGCAGCACAGCCAAAAAATAAAAGCAGCAGCAGATCTGGAGAAGAATCGAACAGAACTTCACTAGGAGAGCAGTCATAGCTGAAGACGAGATTAATAACTGGAAGCCGGATGTGAAGAGCTCACCCAGGACAGAACACTGGGAAGAGAGGAAACTGTAGAGGAGATAAGACACACGGATGAGGAGAAACCTAACATTCATCTAGTCAGAGTTCCAGAAAGAGGAGAGGACTGTAAGCCAGAGGTCATATTTGAAGAGAGAGCTGCTGAACACTTTCCAGAATTGATGAAAGACAGAGGTAGGAATGGAGTGTGGTTTGGAGAGAGGAGAGAAAATACTGGAGAAGAACATGAGACTCAGCTCATAGAAGATGGTTAATTTCTTCTAGGTCCTGGGCTTCAGTTCCTGAGAACTGAGGAGTCCTTATGCTAGGACAAGTGTTAGTGACACGTGGGCCTTGAGACTAGTGAAGACATTCCTCCAAATCAGGCACGGCCCTTTCCCTGTACTGCCCAACTCAAGGGAGTGCTAATCCGATGGTAGTCCATGAGCATGTTGCTGCTTAGACTTGGGCAGTGCACAGCCTATGCTGCTGAACTCGGCACCCCAGCTGTAACTGATGCTTTCTCTTCCCAAGCTGTGGACCCAGGTCGTTGTTGTTCAGTCACTAACTCATGTGCATTTCTTTGTGACCCCATGGACTGTATGTAATCCAGGTTCTTCAGTCCTCCACTGTCTCCCAGAATTTGCTCAAAATCATGTCCATTGAGTCGGTGATGCTATCTCACCATCTACCCTCTGCCACCTGCTTCTCCCCTGCCCTCAATCTTTCCCAGCATCAGGGTCTTTTTCAATGATTCAGCTCTACACATCAGATGGCCAAAGTATTGGGGCTTTAGCAGCAGTCCTTCCAGTGAGTATTCAGGGTTGATTTCCTTTAGGATTGACTGATTTGATCTCCTTGCAGTCCAAGGGGCTCTCAAGAGTCTTCTCCAGCACCACAGTTTGAAAGCATCAGTTCTTCAGTGCTTAGCCTTCTTTATGATTCAACTCTCACATCTGTACCTGACTACTGGAAAAACCATAGCTTTGACTCTATGGACCTTTGTTGGCCAAAAGCAGATGTCTCTGCTTTTTAATACACTATCTAGGTTTGTCATAGCTTTCCATTCAAGGAGCAAGTGTCTTTTAATTTCATGGCTGCAGTCACCATCCACAGTGATTTTGGAGCCCAGGAAAATAAAATCTGTCATTGCTTCCACTTTTTCCGTTTCTATTTGCCTTGAAATTATGGCACCAGATGCCATGATCTTTAGTGTTTTTTTTTTTTCCCATGTTGAGTTTCAATCCAGCTTTCTTACTCTCCTCTTTCACTTTCATCAGGAGGCTCTTTAGTTCTTCACTTTCTGCCATTAGAGTGATATCAGGTGCATTTCTGAGGTTGTTGATGTTTCTTCTGGTGATCTTGATTTCAGCTTGTGATTCATCAAGCTCTGTATTTTGCATGATGTACCCTGCATAGAAGTTAAATAAACAGGGTGGCAATATACAGCCTTTTACTCCTTTCCCGATTTTGAACCAGTCCACTGTTCCATATTCGGTTCCAGCTGTTGCTTCTTGACCTGCATACAGGTTTCTCAAGAGACAGAAAGGTAATCTGGCATTCCCATCTCTTTAAGAATTTTCCTGTTTGTTGTGGTCCACACAGTTGAAGGTTTTAGTGTAGCCAATGAAGCAGAAGTAGATGTTTTTCTGGACTTTCCTAATTTCAGCAGTTTTTTTTTTCTTTGTGTTTTTTTTCTTTTCCTTCTCTCTGCCTGAAGAGGAATGACATCTATTATCAGCAGGAGGATTTTATGGGGTGATGAAGGGAAGCTGATAGCTGTGAAGAAGAGCCGGTTACCTGGGAAACTTTCCAGGAAGGTTGTATTCCCTGACAGTCCTGGGAGGCCTGGCTCGAAAGGCCACAGCACTCACATGGTGAGGTGGAGCACAGCCTGGCCAAAGTCGTACAGAGCTTTGCATGTGCACTCACGTGGGCAACTCCCCCTGGGGACACTGCTGGACCTTCTGGCTCAGCATCCAGCTCACCCTGCCTGCTCCCTTCTGAGTCAGGTCTTTGGACCCAGTTGCTGGAGCCTGAGGTGCCCGGCCTCTTGCCTATCCAAGGGCACAGTAGAGCAAGCTCTGGGTCACAGGCCAGGAAAGAGCGATTCCAGGGGGATTCTCTGCCCATAACTCGCTGTGTGGCCTCACCGAATGACTCAGCCCCTCTGGGCTTTGGTCTATCCTGCCTTGCTCAGGCTGCTTCCAAGCACTGACTTTCCAAGCATGATGAACTGTAATGTACCGTGCACATCCGAGAAGGGGTGGCAGCCTCTCTAGGGCCATTTGGGCTGCCTGGCTTTGCCGTATCTCCTTCAGGGCCATGCTGGTCGCTCCCAAGCCCACCCCATTGGAGGGGGGGGGCCACTACAGCCCCAGATGCTGGTGTGCACCCCAAGCTGCGGATAACAACACGCAGCCCTCTCTCCGCCTGTCTGAGGTCTATACCCCGTGCACACCGTGGGGGGAGGCAAGTCTGGCTCCGTGAACAGTCTGAGTCACAGACGCTGTCAAGAAAGCCGGTGTGTTCTTCCAGGGACGTGACAGGGAGGCTACGCTATTCTTGGAGAATCCTTTAGTTGCTCTCAGGAACAGCTAAGGGAGCAGTTCATAATTAGCACTTTGGCTGCTGAGCAGCGTTATCTGCCTGTCGCGGGGCTGCGTGAACGTTTGTCGGGCAAGCCTTCCTGGGTACCCACTAAGCGCCAGGCCCCTGCTCCCTGGCACCTGCTGAGAACGAGACGGACAGGGTGAATTTGCTCTTGTTGCATCATCCCCAGCGCTCTTCTACCCATGAGCAAGACAGGTGAGGCCCCGGATGTGGGGTTGGCTGCGCTGTGGGGAAGGCACAGCCGTGTGCAAGTGGATCGGACCATCCCAGAGGGTGCTGAGCCAGTGGGGACCCTCCACCAAGGGCACGTGGCATCAGGGCCGCGGCCCGTATCAGGACAAGGGATCACCTGTGCCATCACCTAGAGGACGGGCACTTAAGGGGGATGGCAGAGGCCTGGATCAAGAAGTAGCCTGGCATAGTCCATGAAGAGGAAGCAGCCCAGGTGGCTAGGAAGGCAGGCAAGGCCCAGGTAGCAGAATCTCCTTCCTTTTTAAGGCTGAATAATATTCCCACCAGGTCTTCAGTGACCTGTGAAATGTCCATCTTCCCCAGTGCAGGCCATGGGCTGGTACCTCCTATCAGAGCAACAGCAGCGTTAGATTAGAAATGAAGCACACAATAAATGTAATTATTCTGAAACCACCCCCCCCCCCGAGTCTGTGGGAAAATTGTCTTCCATGAAACTAGTCCCTGGTGCCAAAAAGATTGGGGACTGCCGACCTAGGGGCTCCCCGAGGGCCCTTGTCTTGGTCCCCTGCACCCCCTGGTACCTGGCACAGAGCTGGACATCTGGCTTTGTAAACACTGCTGGGTGCATGCAATTCAGAGGGGCCCCAGTGTCAGATTTCTTGCTGGGAGGAGAGGTGGGAGGGACTGATTGAGATCTGATTTTAAGGACTTGACTTGCAAGGTTATGGAGTTAAGATTTTAGCCTCTAGGTGCTTTCCTGTTCTTACAAGCCATGCAGGAAACTTATTAAAAATACATATTCCCAGGTTCCACTCTCTGTAGTGCAGCACATTTGGGCTGGAACCAAGGAATCCGTATTTGGAAAGAGAAAGCAGCCTTGATTTCCAAGATTATCCAGGAACATTAAAATAAAGCCCAGCAACTACTCTTGGGCAGAGTCGGCATGGGGTTGGCCCTCAGGTCCAAAGTTTGCCCTCATGACAAAATAACCCAAAAGAAAATGACAAAAATGATTTCACCAAGTCATGCATCTTTGTAAAAAGCATTTAAGTTTTTTTGCTTTAAACAAACATTTTTTTGCTGTAAGCAAACATTAAACCTGTTTGCGCACAGTATATCTGGATTCGGATGCAGTCACTACTAACCCATCAATAAATATCTCTAGCCTTGAATACACCACTTAAAGTTTTGATTCCTTTCCAAAATGGGGCACACTTGCCTTTTCCACTTTGGAGGACTGAGCTGCAAAAGTGAGCGTATGAAGCTAAAAGCTTTTGTAAACCGTAAAATGTGGTTATCTGTACTTGGGGGATGGATTTATATAAATTGATATAAATTTAGAAGACATTTGTTCAGTTCTTAAGCTGTTTCTATCCTGGCTGCAGAGAAAGACAGATAAACCTGACTGCAACGTGTACTGAGTAACCAGGCACAAGATACCTTAATGACGTTGAGCTATGGTTTTCCTCAGCTATGTGCGTGTGCATGCGTGCTCTCTCGCTCAGACACGTCCCGACTCTCTGTGACCCCATGGACTGTAGCCCGCCAGGCTCCTCTGTCCATGGAATTCTCCAGGCAAGAATACTGAAGTGGGTTGCCATGCCCTCCTCCAGGGGATCTTTCTGATCCAGGGATCAAACCCCCATCTCTTAACTGCATTGGCAGGCAGGTTCTTTACCACTAGCGCCACCTGGGAAGCCCTTCTTCAGCTATAACAATGGGCATAATAGGGACTTCCCTGGTAGTCCAGTGGGTAAGACTCCAAGCTCCCAATGCGGGGGGTGGGGAGGGGGCCTTGTTGATCCCTGGTCAGGGAACTAATAGATTTCACATACCGCAACTGAAGATCCAGCATGCTGCAACGAAGATGGGAGATCCTGAGTGCTGCAACTAAGACCTGGTGCAGCCAAATAAATGAATATATATATATATATATATATATATATATATATATAGGCCTAATAACCATGCAATAGAATGCTATTCTGTACAAAAAGGAGTGAGGTACTGACACAGGGTACAAGGTGGATGAAACTTGAGGACATGATGCTGAGTTTAAGAAGCCAGACACCAACAGGGATTGTACAATTCCATATGAAATGAAATATACAGAATCAGCAAATCTATAGGAGCCAAAAGCAGATTAATGTGCCCTGGGGAGGTGGGGAGGGGATGGAGACTGAGTTGGTGATGAGTGTGGGATTTTCTTTGGGGATGAAAAATGTTCTGGAATTAGACAGTGATGATGGTTGCACAACTCTGTAAATAATACATCAAAACCCACTGAATTGTGCATGCTGAAAGACTGAATTGTATGCAATGCAAATTACACCTCAATAAAACAAATAGATAAATGAGGGTAATATATCTAACTCAAGGCAGTCATGAGGATTAAGTAGCTCATAGTTTATTCATGTGGCCTGAATGTGTAAAATGATTGAAGCAATTTATACACCAGGGGACCAAGCAGAAAAGCTGATACCCATGCATTGGGGCACAGGGTATGATGAGGCCCTGGTAGGGTCTTCAGAAGAGTCAGGATGGAATGGACTGTATTTTCCTTTCTTTAAAGAGGGTTTTAAATTTATTTATTTAGTTTTGGCTGCTATCAGTCTTCATTGCTTGCACTCGGGCTTTCTTTAGTTTTGGCGAGCGGGAGCTACTCTAGTTGCGGTGCACAGGCTTCTCATTGCGGTGGCTTCTCTTCTTGTAGAGCACAGGCTCTATGGTGCAAGTTGTGGCACACGGGCTTAGTTGCTCCATGGCCACGGCACGTAGAATCCTTCTGGACCAGGGGTTAAAGCCTGTGTCCCCTGCCTTGGAAGGTGGGTTCTTAACTACTGGACCACCACGGAAGCCCCTGAACTGTATTTTCTTGTCATCCTGCTTGCGGTGCCCATGATGAGCTAGGGTGGGTAGGGCTTAGTCTCTGAGTCTTCAGTTGCTCCAGCATCTGTGTCTTCAGAGAACATTTCAGTTGGTTCCTGGGATTGCCAAGTCTGGGAAACACAGTTTTAGGCATCGTGGGCAATTATGGGCAGTTTCTTGGAGCCAAAGGGAACAACTAGAAAGCACTGGGCCTGGGCCCCATTGGGCTGTAGCTTTTGCAACAGACACTGTTGGGGGGACTGCCCCAGTACTCCAGTAGCTAAGAATCTGCCTTCCAAAGCAGGGGAGTTGAGTTCAGTCCCTGATCAGGGAACTAAGATCTTACATGACTCGGGGCAGCTAGAGAAACCCAAGCACAAAAAAAAAAAGATATTGTGGGTACTTAGAGCCTTGGGTTGTCATGAGTCAGGTGGGCTTAAGGGGGTAGGACCAGGGACACTGGCTCCTAAATCTCCTAACATGGGGTTGATGCCCCTCCTGGTTTGAAGCCAGCCTGGTAGGGCTATGTGCAGGCTGCACAACACCAGTTATTACTTTTTTTTTGGAAACCAACAAAACTCATAAATTGCAGCTGAGGGTTGACAGGCCCTAAATAAGCTGGCTCACAGCCTAGATGCTGGAACCTTGCACACAGTTGGCTCCAATTGGAGGTTTGCTGGTTGGGTGTGTTGGCCAAGCAAAATGAACCTTTTCCAGGCAGAGATCTATTCAAGGTCTGTGCTACCTGCCTGCAAGCAGTGGATGCTCAATCAGTATGTGTTAAACACAAAAATTAACAAAGAGTGGAAATACGAGGACTGAGAGCTGGCCACCGGTTTAGCCATCTGGTTGTGGCCGCAGTTTCGGGGATGTAGTGGGCTGAAAGGAGGTGAGAGGGTGGAAATCCCAGGAATAGCTAGCTCTAGAGAGTATTTTTGCTATAATGGGGAGCAGAGAAATGGGATGGTTCCAAGAAGAACTGGGGTGTAGAGAGCTGTGGGATCGAATCTTTGTGCTGTACACCTACAACTAATAGATTTTTATGTGCCAATTCTATCTCAAAAGTGTTAGCTTAAAAAAGACATCAGGGGACTCCCCTGGTGGACCAGTGGCTGAGATTCCACACTCCCAATGCAGGGGGTGAGGGTTTGATCCCTGGTTGGGGAATTAGATCTCACATGCCACAACTAAGAGTTCTCATGCTGCAGCTAAAAAATCCTGTGTGCTGAAGCTAAGACCCAGAGCAGCCAAATAAATAAAAATAAATTAAAAAAAATTTTTTTTAAAGAAAGCAAGCTATTAGGGGGTTTTTGTAAATATGGGACCTATTACCAGCACATCTGCATGCTGATGGGGCAGGGAGCTGTTGTAGACAGACAAACTGATAGGAGACAGTTAATTTAGGAAAAGGTTCTCTTTTTCTGATCTTTACATTTCTAAATAATTATTTATTTATGTATTATTTCGTTAATTTTGGCTGTGCTGGGTCTTCATTGCTGTGCTGACTTTTCTCTAGTCGCCTCGAATGGGAGCTACTCTTTGTTACAGTATGCTGGCTTCTCATTGCAGTGGCTTCTCCTGCTGTGGAGCACAGGCTGTAGGGTGCAAGGGCTTCGGTAGTTGCAGCACCTGAGCTCATAGCTGTGGCTCCCAGGCTCCAGGGCACAGGCTCAGTAGTTGTGGCACACTAGCTTAGTTGCTCTAAGATATCTTCCTGGACCAGGGGTCAAACTTGTGTCTTTTTTCGTTGGCAGGCGTATACTGAGCCACCAGGGAAGCCCTGCTCTTTAATTTTCATTCATTTTTTAAAATTAAAGTGCAGTTGATTTACAACATTATGTTGGTTTTAGGTATACAACATAGTGATGCAGTGTATTTATAGATTTATACCCCATTTAAAGTTATTATGAAATATTGGCAATATTCCCTGTGCTGTACAATATACCCTTGTATCTTATTTATTTTATGCTTCTTAGTTTGTACCTGTTAATTCTCCACTTCTAACTTGCCTCTCCCCACTGGTATCCATTAGTTTGTTCTCTGTGTCTGTTTTATTACATTTATTAGTTTTACTTTTTAGATTCTACATATAAGTGACAACATACAATATTTGTCTTTCTCTGACTTATTTCGCTAAGCATAATACCTTCCAACTCAGCCCATGTTGTTGCAAATGGCAGAATTTCATTCTTTTTTTAATAGCCGAGTAGTTTTCTATTGTGTGTGTATATAGTGGATCAGATGGTAAAGAATCAGCCTGCAATATGAAAGACCTGGGTTGGATCCCTGGGTTGGGAAGATCCCATGGAGAAGGGAAGGGCCAGCCGCTCCAGTATTCTTGCTTAGATAATTCCATGGACAGAGGAGCCTGGCAGGCTGCAGTCCACTGGGTCGAAAGGAGTCAGACACAGCTGAGTGACTTTCACTTCCATATACACCACAGCCTCTTTATCCATTCATCTGTTGGTGGACGCTTAGAGTGCGTTCTTATTTTGGCAATTGTAGATAATGCTGTTATGAACATTTGGGTGCATATATCTGTTCAAAATAATGTCCTCATTTTCTTCAAATTTATACCAAGGAGTATAAATCGTATGGTAATTCTGGAGAAGGGAATGGCAACCCACTCCAGTATTCTTGCCTAGAAAATCCCGTGGATGGAGGAGCCTGATGGGCTACAATCCATGGGGTCGCAAAGAGTCAGACGCGACTGAGTGACTAAACAACAAAACAACATGGTGATTCTATTTTTAGTGTTTTGAGGAAACTCCATATTGTTTTACGCAGTGGCGGAAAATTCATACTCCCACCAACAGTGTTCAAGGGTACCCTTTTCTCCACATTCTCTCCAGCATTTGTTGCTTGTGGTCTTTTTGATGACAGCCATTCTGACAGGCGAGAGGCGATAGCTCATGATGGTTTTGATTTTCATTTCCCGAGTGATTAGCGATGTTGAGCATCTGTTTGTGTGCCTGCTGGCCATCTGTATGGCTTCTTTAGAAAAATGTGTATTCACGGAGTTCTCTGACGGTCCAATGGTTAGGACCCTCTGCTTCCACTTCAGGAGACATGAGTTCAATCCCTGGTTGAGGAACTAAGATCCCACATGCCACGCAGCATGGCCCAAACTAAGAAAAACGTCTATCCAGTTCTGCCCAGCAGGAAAAGGTTCTTTCTACTGCGCTGGGACTTTGTTGCTGTGCAAGGGCTTTCTCTAGTTGCGGGGAGACTTGCTGCAGAGCACTGAGGCTCTAGAGTGCTGGCTCAGTATTGTGGCACACGGGCTCAATAGTTGTGATCCTTGGGCTCTGGAGCACAGGCTCTGTGGTTGTGATGCACAGGCTTAGTTGCCCCGAAGCATGTAGGATGTTCCTGGGCCAGGAATCAAACCTATGTCCCCTGCATTGGCAGGCAGATTCTTAACCACTGGACCACCAGGGAAGTCCAGAAGAAGGTTCTTCAACGACGAGGATGGGACTCAGTGCTCGAGAGGTTGACCTCTCTTGGGAGCCACAATGCTCTTCCTTTGTATTTGTAGCAGGAGCAGTAGGTACTGGTGGGTTAGTGGATTCTAGGCTGAGAATTTGAGGGAATAAAGGAGAAGAATAGTTGAGGAGAAGGTGTACAATAGCTGGGGTGAGTGTAGGAGCAGAATCACTGGGGCAAGATCGCCAGGTGCTGAGTCCACTGAGGTGTCTCAGACCCAGCCTGGTCCGAGAAGTGAGCACTCGCTGCTGGGAGCCTGATGTTTAGTTCATGTTGTCGTTATCACATCGGCATCGTCACATAAGGGGTTGTCCCAGTTTGGGTGAAAATCTCAGCTCTGGCTCTCATTACCGGTTTTTCTTATGAACTCTGCTGCCCAGAAGCTTGTTTCCCGGGGGATTCGTGAGCGGAGGTGCCCTGGGGCACAGCCTGCAGCAGAACCCCAGCCTGTGATGGGTGTTGTTCTGAACACCAGCTTAAGCAGAGCTCCCAGGTCCCCCGCTAACCTGGAGGTGCTCCTACTTCTTAGCATCTGGTTTGGTGGGTTCTCCCTCCTCACCCAGTAGCTGGAGGACAGTCTGCCCTCAAGGGATGCTCATCTCTAAGGCCAGCAGACGCCCCGGAGGCCCAGACGCAGCAGCGTAGGTGAACAGATGTGGGTACTGCCGACATAAGAGAGTGACCTGGGTGCTGCAGAGGTGGCACCCAGGGGAGGCCACCAGGAGCCGGAACCTCTGAGTCATCCCCCAGGTGGTGGCTGTGTGAGCCACGGCTTGGAGCCAGACTGTCAGCCCAGGTCCCTCTGGGTGTGTGTTTCTGTTATGACCTCTAAGCCTCCAGTGGCATTCTGGGTGAACAGCCCCACCTCCTTTGAGCTGTGCTCAGTGCTAAGAGGGGAGAGTGGCCCCCGGGAGGCCAGTGGGGTGCTGGTCTTTGTGGCATTGACCAGCAGGGTCCCCACAGGGTGATCAGCAGAAGGGGCGGGGATGAGTTCTGGCTAGTGCTCTCTTGCTCATCTTGGAGGATCTGGGTTTTGGTTTTATTTATTTATTTTTTAAATCTTTTTTGGCCGTACTCCACAGCATGAGGGAATCTTAGTTCCCTGACCAGAGATCAAACCTGTGTCCCCTGAATAGGCAGCGTGGAGTCTTAATCACTGGACCCCCCCAAGAAAGTGCCTGGGGGACTTTAGTTTGAATTTCCTCACCTGCACATCTCCTCTCTTTGTTTCCTGACAAGCAAGGTTGGAGCTGGCAGTGGGTAGGAATCATGAAATTGGGGAAAGTGGGGTGCCCCTCGCCCTTGGTATTGTAGCTGTCCTTGAGAAGGACGCCAGCCCTTTGGGGACCTGCTTTGCTGTCTGCACCATAGCGATAAAGTCCTCGCTGCTCAACCCTGGCTGCCGTTCGAGCTGGGGTGTTACAGACATTATGCCGCAGAAGCCTCGTACATGTCCCAAGGGTCCCACCCCCACCACCCAGCATGCCCAGCCTGCAGAGCACCACGAGCTGCCCCCAGGTGGCCCCTTTCCCCAGGGGGAAGGGCTGTTGACTGAGTCCCGCAGTGGCTTGGCAGTCGTCCCCAGGTTGGCACTGCAGGCGAACAGCGGGGAGACATGTGGCCTTTTCTGGGATATCAGTGACTGCAGGGGTGCTCATGGTTTGGGGGCTCCATGGGCCCCCCTTCAGCACTCAAGCTGGGGGGGTGCTGTGTCATCGTCTCATAAGGTTATGGGACACAGAGGGGGTCTGTGTCCTCCAGCTCTTCACACCTGTGAAGTCCAGGCATCAGTCTCCCCATTTATAAAGTGAGGGTTGGACTAGAACGGGGGTGTCCTATACTGTTCCCCATAACCTTGGAGGAAGTCCAGTGTTTAACAGATAAAAGTGAGACTACTGTGGGGGCAGAAATTGCAAGCCCCTGCCCTGTTCCTTCCATCTCAGAATTTCATGGGGGGATATGTCTGCTCCCGCTTTTACCCACAGGGGACAGAGAGGCAGCTAATGAGGGATCATACTCTCCCCCCACTACCCCTCCTCCCCTCCACCCAGGGCCTGGTGCACTAGTCCCTGGGACACTGCCCTTTTTCCCTCTACACCCTCTCCCATTCATCTGGAGCCTGCCTTCCCTGAATCTGGATGGTAGGAGGAGGTATGGAGGGGAGGCGTAGCCCACATGGGGGCAGATGAAGTTCTTTTAATATATACCCACTCTGGCCCCTGACTGGGGGCCCATAGGCTGGGGAAGCAGAAAGCAGAATTAGAGGGCTTCCTAAAGACAGCAGGAGAGAGACCCAGGGGATCTGGAAAGTTCGTTCCCAACGTGCCCGGGGCCCCTCCCTTCCCCACCAGCCGTCCCCTCCCCTGTTGCGAATGTGTAGGCAGGCTCCGCTGGCCTGGCTTGGAGGAACTTCCAGACCTAATGGCCAGAATGCAGCTGAATTGTATTTGGATGGATTCCATCCTCCGCTGCCTCTGCACAGCCTCACTCCTAAATTCCATCTGTGACGTCAAACCCTGGCTAATCACGGAAAAACAGATTAGGTTCTCTGTAAACTCAATTCTCTTGCTCCCACTGAGTCCGGGTGTCTCGCCCTGGCCCCCTCTCAGAGCCACTGCCATATCTTCCTAGCTGCCCACCCTTCTGAGCCAAACCCTAATAATTCCCCGGTCTTCGCCGCTGATGCGCCCCCCCCCCCCCCCCCCCGGGGTCCCCGGAGACCTTTAGATCCCGAGAGCTGTTCTGCCCACAAGTCCTTGGGCAGAATCAGATATTCTGGGTCAACTGCAGGCCCCTTTTCTCTGTCTTCCCATGTTAGTCCTCATGGGATGGGCTACCTGAAAAGGGGAGAGTCACTCCCCACCCCTGTCCTCTCCAGCGGCCAAGCCAGGGCTCTGGGCCCAGCAGGACACAGCCTGAGCTGTGCACCTTGACCAGAGCTGGTTCCGCCCCTCGTGGCCTCCCTGATCGCCATGCCAAGTGTCCCCCACTCAGACATCACCTGGCCCTTCTGCTTTCTCCTGATGAACATGGGGGCTGGGGGTCCTTTCTAGGGTCATGAATACAGGGATTCTGGAAACCCAGGGCTTTTCTAGAGACAGGTGCCACATCTGAGGGGCCCTCTAGGAGGTCTGTTGCTGTTCTTGCAGAGAGGCTGGGGGGAGGGCAGTGGTTTGTGGACGATGGTCACACAGACTTCTTGCCTGGCTTCCCACGCAGGCGGGCCTCTGCAGACTTGTATATTTCTTTCTTCTGTCTCATTATTCTAGCCCCAAAAACTGCCCTGTGGAAGGCAGTAAAATATAATTCTGTCTAACCCATCACGACTCCAGCGGGGACCGAGATGAAATGTGAGTCTGCCTCTCAAGCCCAGGCAGCCGGAGTGGGTGTAATGAGATCATCGGAGGGTTCAGGGCTGGGTGAGGAGGCACAGTGAACAGGAGGAGGCCGAGTCACACTGCCTTCTCTCTTTGTGGGACTGGGGTCTGTCTGTGCCCCACCCCTAGCTCCAGACTCAGCCGGAGAGAGACCAAGGGGACTCTCGTGTGCCCTAACCAGGTCTGCATTCTGGCTGCAAAGCCAACCAGGACCTGCCATTCGTCCTTTGGGCACTGTTGTCCTAGGTGCTGGGCTGTCTTTCCCTGATGCTGGTGGGTGTCATGTCTGCACCTGTGCCTGCACCTGGCAGCCCAGCCAGGAGCCCATGGACTCTGTTCCCCAGGCACCTGCCTTCCAGACCCTGCTCAGCACAGCAGCACCTCCTAATTGCTAAGCTGAGTGCTGGCTGGAACTGGACTGAAGTGTTTTATGGGCACAATCTCATTTAATCCACAAGACAGCCCAATGGGATAGGTGCTATTCTCACCTCTTATTTTGTAGAAGATCAAATGAAAGAGCAAAGAGATTAAGCAGTTTGCCCACCGTCACTGCTGGGAGGTGGCAGAAGGTCTGACTGACTCAGAGTCCATCATTTTCACAACTATGCGGACAACCTTCTCTGGCCAGTTATACACATACTGCTCATACTCCTTTGCTGCTGCCTCGTGAAAAAGTGAGTGATAGAGAAAAGTGCTAGTAGAAGTTGCCCCAAATTCTGTCAATCTGCGATAACCCTCACCAGCATCCAGGCTTCCCAGGTGCCGCTAGTGGTAAAGAGCCCCCCCCGCCAGTGCAGGAGACATAGGAGACTTGAGTTCCATCCCTGGGGAGGGAAGATCCCCTGGAGGAGAGTATGGCAACCCACTCCAACATTCTTGCTTGGAGAACCCCATGGACAGAGGGGCCTGGCGGTCTATCGTCCATAGGGTTGCAAAGAGTCAGATACAACTGAAGTGACTTAGCGTGTGCATGCACAGCATCCAGTGAACATTTTTCCAGATTCAGTACAGATATGCATGGCATGATACAGATATGTACAGAGTAGTAGAAGCTTTTTTAAAAATGCTATAATATTTTAATGTTCTAAAATATGCTTTTTAATGTATTTGTGCATTTTGTTTATTTTTTGTTTATGGCTGTGCTGCCCAGCATGTGGGATCTTAGTTCCCCAACCAGGGATTGAACCTGGGTCCCCCACATTGGAAGTGCAGAGTCTTAACTGATGGACCGTTAAAGAAGTCCCGCTACATGCATTTTAAAAATAAAAATCAAATTTAATTTTACTTAAATTTAACCAACGACAAATCACCTATTTGCTAAACTTCAGAAAAACGTTTCTTCATCATCAGTGATAATAGTTTCTAGCAGGTTAGAGTTAAGATGAGGAAAGAGGAAACAAACTTAACAGCTTTATTATTATTATTATTATTACTATTACTATTTTGGCTGCACCACCAGGCTTGTAGGTTCCCTGATTAGGAATGGCACCTGTGCCCCCTGCAGTGGAAGTGCAGAGTCTTAACCCCTGGACCACGAGGGAATTCCCTTAAGAGGTTTGTTAGATATAATTCACATCCCATACAATTCACATTTAAAATGTACAATTCAATGTTTTTGGCCTATTACATTAATTTTTTAAATTGTAATATATATTTATACATGGCAAAATTTGCCTTTTTAACCACTTTTTAAGTGTAAAATTGTGTGACATTGGTACATTTACAGTGTTGTACAACTATCCTTACTGCTATTTTCAGGATTTTTTTTATCACCAAAATTGAATCTGGGTAAAGCATTCAACAATGACTCCCCATTCCCCTCTTCTCCCTTGCCCCTGCTAACCTCTAATCTACTTTCTGAGAGAAAAACTTTAAAAGGTTGAAGTTGTTAATTTTTTAAGTAATAAAATTTACTTTTTAGGGAAGTTTTAAATTCACAGCAAAATGGAGAGGAAGGTATGGAGATTCTCCACATACTACCTGCCCCCCTACCTACACAAGCCCTGCCTCCCCTACTATCAACATTCCCCACTGGAGCAGTACATTACAACTGATGATGCTACATCGATACCTTGTCATCACCCAAAGTTCATAGTTTCCCTTAAGGGTCACTCTTTTTGTATTGTACAGTCTATGAGTTTTAACAAATGTATAATGATATGCATCCAGCATGGTAGCATCATGTCCAATAATTCTACTGCTCTAAAAATTCCTGTGCTCCAGCCATTCATTCCTTATTAGTTTTTTAATCTACATAATGAATCAACTTCCATGCCTTGGAAGTTGAGGAAATTATCATCAACTTCTGTTCTTCCATTCTCAGGTTTTCTTAGTTATATTATTTATATACCATGTCAAGGTCTTTTTGTTTTATTCAGTAACCATAATCGTCATGATTTCAAAAATATAACTTAGTCTTCACCAGGATCTCTCCATTGATTAACTTACTTTTCTTTATCTTTGGGTTGGTTGGATTTTAGTATCAGGTGATTTTAAAGACATTTAAACTCCTAAATTCATGTTTCAGAATGTCTATTCACTTTATGCTTAAAGGACAGTTTAGCTGGGTGTAAAAATTCTGGTTTACATTTTCCTTCTCTTAGAACTCTGTAGATATTGCTCCACTGTGTTTTGAAATTGTGTTGCTGAGGAGGACTTTGATTGTCCTCAACCCATCTCCCCATCCCCCCTAGTTGTATGATTCTTTATCCTTTAAGCTCAATCACATTTTTAAGGATGTCTTGATGTTTGTTATACCATCAGGTTTTTCTGGACCACACAATGGTAGTTAATCTGCAGAGTCAAACCTTTCTTATTTCAGGGATTTTTTTTCATTATATATTTGAATTTATCTCCCACTTCCATTCTATTTTTCTATTTTCTCAGAGAAACATACCAATTATATACATGTTGGATTTCCTTTTGCCTCCCATATCTGTCATTTTATCTTATTAGTCTTCACTTAATCTTCTGTGAGTTTCTCAAGCCCGCCTACCATCCTTAATTGTTCACACTGTTTTGCCTCTTTATTCATTGTTTATGATAAGGCTCCAAAAAATATCTGTGATGTATTTATTTTTCTTTTCCATTTTCCCCTGAACTCTGCTTACCAGCCTTTCAGCTTTCATCCAGTAATTTCTTGTTTAAATTTCTGTTTACTTTCTTCTACTCCTCTGCCCTAACTTGTTTCTAAGAGATTATATCTGTAATTTCTCTGACTCAAAGGAGAGCTGTTTTTCTGAAATCTTTCTGCATTTTTCTGGATGATTCCTCCTGTAATGCATGTTCTTCATCCCTCCACACACACACACTCTTAATACACACGACATATGTGAATTTCTTTCTGATTATTGTTCTGTAGCTACCTTCTAAATAGCAGCATGCAGGAAATGCAGGGAATGATCCGGGGCAGTCTGCAGCTGCATTTTGGGCTAAGTTATTGTCTGGAAGACTCTCTTCCCAGAGCTGTTATTTATCCTGTGCCCAGGGACTCCAGCTATCTCAGGTTTGGGGGTTCATGCAGTCATTGTGGTTCATAAAAAAGCTCTTTAAGTCTCTGATTCTCTGTATTATTATCCATCCCCTCACTGCCCCACCTCCTTCCCAAGCTCTACTTCACTCCTTTCCTTGGAAAACTAGGTTCTGACATAGAAATGGCATATCAATATGATTTTTCCCATCAGCTGTCACTCCCCTTCCATTCCATAATGTAAAATTGCATCTGTGAGTGTATTCGGTTGTTCACAGTAGCCCTATTCCCAATAAACTCCAAATTGAAAATTACCCAAATGCCCATCAACAATGGAATAGTTAAATCAATTATAGCATATTTACCAAGTGAAATGCTAGATAGCAATGAGAGTGAGCCCTCCACAATCACATGCAGCAAATTGGATGAACCCTGGGAGCATGATGTTTCAAAAGCAGCTTAGAATCAAAAGTGCACTTACAGCATGATTTCATATGAAATTGCTCATTTGGTGGGGCAAAGACAGTTGGATATTGGCAATTTGTAGGCTTCAACCTAGTGCATGTGTGCGAAATAGCTTCAGTCCTGTCTGACTCTTTGAGACCCCACAGACTGTAGCTTGCCAGGCTCCTCTGTCCGTGGGATTCTCCAGGCAAGGATACTGGACTGGGTTGCCATTTCCTCCTCTAGGAGGTCTTCCTGACTCAGGGATTGAACCTGTGTCTTTTACATCTCCTGCGTAGGCAGGCGGGTTCGTTACCACTGCCCGGAAGCCCAGGCTTCAACCTAGTACAAAATACGAAACAGGCAAAAGGCAGGACAGTGTCCATGGTTGGGGAGGTTGTGCCTCGGTGGGTTGGGTTGGGGGAGGTCTCTGGGTTGTTAACTTTCTGTTTTATGACCTGGGTTCTGGTCATATAGGTGTGATCAGTTTGTGAAAATATACCGATGTGTACTTATGTGCACGTTTCTGGATCTATGTAATAATTCAATTAAAAAAAAACAAACAGAAAAGAAGGGACTTATCTGGTGGTCCAGAGGTTAATACTCCATGCTCCCAATGTGAGGGGCCTGGGTTCAATCCCTGGTCAGGGAACTAAGATCCCACATGCTGCAATTAAAAACCTGCATACTGCAATTAAGACTGGGTGCAGCCTAATGAAAGGGGAAGTCGCTCAGTTGTGTCTAACTTTTTGCGACCCCATGGACTATACCATTCATGAAATTCTCCAGGCCAGAATATTGGAGTGGGTAGCCATTCCCTTCTCCAGGGCATCTTCCCAACCCATGGATCAAACCCAGGTCTCCCACATTGCAGGCGGATTCTTTACCAGCTGAGCCACCAGGGAAGCCCAAGAATACTGGAGTGAGTAGCCTATCCCTTCTCCAGCCGATCTTCCCAGTCCAAGAATCAAACCGGCGTCTCCTGCATTGCAGATGAATTCTTTACCAGCTGAGCTACCAGGGAGGCCCACAATAAATAAAATAACAGTCTAACAATAAATAAAAATAACTTTTAAAAACTTAAAGTAGAAAACAAAATGCAGGGCAATGGCTGTCTTCCCCTGGAGGCATCCACAGCCCTAGACTCCATGGTTCTGGGTCTTCCAGGAGATGGTGTCATTTGTTTGGAGGTCTGAGGCGGCACATGTTAGCTCTCAGCATGTCCCTTGCTGACAGCTTGGACCTCGTGGTGTCTGGCTGCTGTCCTTCACGGACTGTGGTTAGGGGCTGCGACCATTTCCTCGTTTCACAGCCATGGTGGCTTTTCTGTGTCTTTAGTGATTCTGTGTCATTTTGAGAACGGAAGTGCCCCTATTCCTCCGTCAACAGGAAGTCAGGATGGTTGTCTGAACTGACTAGTGTAGGAGTAGAAAGAAACAGATCTGATTTTAAGTAAATAAAATGCGAGTACCCAACGAGGCAAGAGACTGCCGGGCCCTTCAGAGTGATCTCTTTGAAAGAAAACCCCCAGATGGCCCATGTCCCTCTCCTGAGCGCTGCTCCTCTGGCCAAGGCAGAGTAACCTGAGGCAGGCAGAGCACCGACGGCTTCCCAGCGATCAGCTCGGACAGGCGTGGATGACCTCAGACCTTCCCCAGGGCTGCTCGGAAGGACAGCTTGACTTCAGTCTTAGAAGTGCAGATTGAGAAGTGCTTTGTGGTCACACCCCATCTGGCCAGTGTGTCTTTCCTCCCCTGGGGGAAAGCCCTCCTGGAAGCAAAGGCAGATCACTTACCACCCTGCTCCCACTCAACTGACACTGCACTCCACGCTCACGTGAGTGGGCTGTCATGCCTGGCTTCAAGGAATCCATGTCTCAGCCTTGAGCATGTCCTGCCCTGAGGATAGCGGCTGCCTGTGGCCTTTGCACCCCAACTCCTGCCCTGGTACCATTCTCCAGGGACACAGTGTGGCGATACTGAGGGTGCACCAGTGAAAGGTCATTCAGATGGGGCGTCGTGTTCTTGCCCCAGGGCCTTTGCACATGCTGTCCCTTCTCCCAAAGCATCCTCCTCCCACCTGCTCTGTGGAACAGAATCTCACTGACCAGGGAAGCCCAACTCATGTCGTCTGAAAGCTCCCCATTCTGTAAAGCCTTTCTGCAATCCCCTCTGAGTGACGAACACCCCCTGACATGTGAGCACTTCACTGGCCCTTATCTTGGAGACCCTGATGATGACTCTGGACGGCAAGGGGTGTTATCCCCATTATGTGTATGGAGAGACTGAGGCACAGGTCACACAGCTGAGAAAGGCATTGTCAGGTTATGACCTCAGATCCCAGGGTGGAGCTCCACTGAGACTGCCAGCACATTTTTTAAATAGACTTTTTTTTTTTATGTGGACCAGTTTTTTAAAAAATCTTTATTGAATTCGTTACAATATTGCCTCTGTTTTATGTTTTGGCTTTTTGGCCAAAAGGCATGTGGGATCTTCACTCCCCTCTCAGGGATCAAACCTGCACCCCTGCATTGGAAGGTGAAGTCTTAACCACTGGACCACTAGGGAAGTCCTTGCCCACATATTTTGTGTCACCTGTAGAGTTCTGATTCCTCTCCCCTGTTGTTAGTTACCATGCACTTCAATGGGCTTCCCCTGTGGCTCAACGGTAAAGAATCTGCCTGCACTGCAGGAGCCACAGGAGATGCAGGTTCAATGCCTGGGTCAGGAAGATCCCCTGGAGGAAGGCATGGCAACCCACTCCAGTATTCTTGCCTGGAGAATCCCATGGACAGAGGACCCTGGTGGGCCCCAGTCTGTAAGGTGTCAAAGAACTGAACGCGACTGAGCACACTTACACAGAAGGAAGAAGCGTAGTCCAGCCCCACAGCCTGACCTGGTGCCTAGCAGGCCAGAGGAAGCAAACCAGCAGACCCTTGGTCTGACCTATGTACGGGCAAGTGTGGGCAGGTCATCTACCGTGGAGCTGTGAAGAGCCCAGAAGGGCAGATTGCTGAGATTCCTACAGTTTCTCAAGAACATTTAGAGTTTGCGTCTGACCTGTTTGTTAGCCTCTGTCCTCTTTGTTGTTTAGACAATGTGGGTCTTGCCCAAGGTCATTCTCAGTCATTGCATTTATCCCTTGCTGCAGAAGGAGCCCACAAAACCAGTGGAAAACCTTTGGAAACATGGCACTTATTGAACCTAGGTTTTCCCTTCTCTGTCTCCAGTCCTCATTTCGTCCAATCTCCCAAACATAAATTCTTTCTCGTTTTGTGTGTGTGTGTGTGTGTGTCAGGAGGTGCCCAAATTGGTGTCTTACTCTCTTGAGAGTGTCAATCTAGGCGTTGTGCTGCCCCAGCTAAGCCCAGGTCTTGTTTCTCTCTCTCTCTTACTTTTTTTTTTTGGCTGCCCTGAGTCTTCATTGCATCACACAGACTGCTCTTGTTGCAGACCACGAGCTCTAGAGCTCTTGGGCTCCAGAGTTGTGGCTTTCATGGTTTTAGTTGCCTTGGGGCATAGGGGCTCTTTCTGGACCAGGGATGGAACCTATGTCCGCTGCAATTAAAAGGCGGATTCTCAACCAGTGGACCACCAGGCAAGTCCATAGATGAAGTCTTAATTGGCTAAAAAGATGCTTATCTGGTCTGTATTTAAAGCAATTGGATATGTGAGAAGTTGAGTTTGGTGCTCGAGGTTTTGCAGAGGGGCTAATAGTCCTACCTGGGCTTCCCAGGTGGCTCAGCAGTAAAGAATCTGCCTGCAGTGCTGGGTGTAAGAGACACAAGCTTGATTCCTGAGTCCGGAAGATCCCCTGGACGAGGGCCTGGCAACCCACTCCAGTATTGTTGCCTGGAGAATCCCATGGACAGAGGAGCCTGGTGGGCTACATTCCATAGGGTCAGAAAGAGTCAGATATGACCGAGAGACTGAGCACAATGTAGACCTACCTGCTGTAAAGAAGTTAATAGCATGGGGGTCATTTTAGGCTAATAACGTACGGCCATCTCTGGTCTATTTATATACAACCCCCAGTTCCATCTCTCCCATTAGGTGGTTTATTAAAGGATTTTGTTTCCATCTTATGTACTGATTATCCCAGGAGTTCTGGTATATATGCTTTTCCCAGTCTCGTTAGTTATCCAGTAACGCATTAGTGCCTGTGCAATGCTCAGGCCTCGTACACTTGGTGCCCTGGGGAAGCTGCCTGCCTGGTTGGTCCCTCACTTTTATCACTTAGCTGACACCCTGCCTCCAGTCACCGTGAATCCTCACCAACTGCTGTCCCCGGCATGATCCTTCTAAAGTACTATCCTGATTCTGCCACTGCCTGTCTTGGAAGCCTTCACTTAGCTTCCAGTTAATACCATCTGATCTCTCTAGGGGTAACCAAATATATTTACAGCGAAGCACCCGCCGTCTAGAGGATAGACTCTGACGGGTGATTTCATTTTCCAGATCACTGAGGATATGCTTCCTTCAAGCATTACATTTGTTTTTTAAAATATGATTCCTTTAGGTGCAGGTCTTCATCAAATATGTGGTTGTGTTAAATACAAGCTGCTATGAATACATTGCTTGCTTATAGTTTTTTAATTTAAAAAATTTTTGTTTAATGTGGGCTGTTTGTAAAGTCTATTGAATTTGTTACAATATTGCTTCCATTTTACGTTTTGTTTTTTTGGCTGCTAGGCAGGCCAGGCCAGGGGATCGAACCTGCACCCCTTGCGGTGGAAGGCAGAGTCTTAACCACTGGACTGCCAGGGGAAGCCCCTTGCTTATGTTTTTAAAGAGCTTTATTGATACATAATTCACATGCTTTGTGATCCACCTATGTATCTTACTTTCCTCTTCTACCTCCAAGACCTAGCCGAATGTCAACAGTAGAGTAGGCATCAGTAAGCAGTGGGTGGTGGATTGAACTGAAACTACATTTAAGGTCACCTCCTTTGATAACTCAAGATCGCCTGCTGGGAAGCAGTGTTGCCATCTGTGCCCAGTGACAGAAGCAGAACAGACTGCCCTGATGCTGAAGGGTCCCAGATCTCTGATTTTTAAAATTTTTCACGTTTGTTGTTCATAGTTTCATTTGTCTTGCCTTCTTATTTTTTATTATATTTTATTTATATTTTCAAGTTGTACCCTTTTAAAAAAATGTTTGGCCACGTAGCATGCAGGATCTTAGTTCCCCAAGCAGAGATCAGACCCGTGCCCCCTGCATGGGAAATGCACAATCTTAACCACTGGACCAGCAGGGAAGCCCCTGTCCTAACTTCTTGCCAGCCATCGTCATTTGCTGCTATCACCACGCCTGCTTCCAGCTACCCCAGAACACAGGAGAACTGAGGCTGCCACTTGTTAGACCTGCGAGTAAAACAGGAGTGCGATGCTTTTGACTCTTAGGGGATGCGACGCCCTCCTGTTGCCTGGCTTGCGGGAGCAGGAGAACAATCCTTTATTTCCACCAGGCTGATCAGTTTATACACATTCTATACACAGTTGCTGAGCCAACAGGGAAAATGGAGGCTGGGGAGGTTGAGGGAACCTGCTCAAGGTCGCATGTTGGGCTCAAGGTCACGCTGTGGGCTTGGGGCTGAACTGAGGTCAGAATTCTAACCTGGGATCAAGACTAGGTCCTTCCTGTGCCACTGTACTCCCCAGCCTTTGCAGAAAGTGACTCTCCTGTCCTCTCTTTCTCTCTCAGGGGCCCTTGGTGAATTTTGTCATGGTTATTTAAGGAACCTCGTCTAGAAGTCCCAACACGCAGTTCCCTATCGACGGGAAGGCTTGGACTCCAAGATGATTATAAAGGAATATCGGATTCCTCTGCCGATGACTGTGGAGGAGTACCGCATCGCCCAGCTGTACATGATACAGGTGGGTGGTGGGGCCGGGGCGGGCCCCCCCCCCCGCCCACCGCGGCTCTTAGCACCAACGTGGGGTGGGGTGGGGTGGCACTGCAGCGTCTGTCCAGTGGCCTCCCGGCCACTGTCTGAATTGCCCTGGAGCTCTGGTTCCAAGCATGAAGCCAGGTACATGCAACACGCTGCAGGTGTTTATGGCTTTTGGGTTGTCTCACCAGCACAGGATTCACAGCACCGCTAAGACTAGCACTTTTTGTATTTAACACCCATCTTTTCACTGATCCAGATATCATCCTTGAGTTTCGTCAGCCTGGGCTGTAAAATGCTGCAGACGAGGCAGCTTAAACAACAGACGTTTATTGGAAAGTCCAAGATCAAGGTGCTGACAGATTCAGTGTCTGGTGAGGGCTCTCTTCCAGGCTTACAGACGGTCACCTTCTCACTGTGTCTTCACATGGTGGACGGAGCCAGGGAGCTCCTTAGCGGGGGGGTCTCTTTATACGGATCCCATTATGAGGTCCCCACCTTCATGACCTAAACACCTCCCAAAGGCCTGACCTCCCAGCACCATCACATTGGAGGTTGGGGCTGCAGCATATGAATTTAGGGGGACAAGGGACACAAACGATCAGTCCATAACAATCCATTTGACAGACAGGAAGGTGTGAGGCCCAGAGAAGTTCAGTGACTTGTCCGGGAGCACACAGCCTGCCTCCTGGCTCCGGGTACACACTTTCCTCTCTACCCTAGGCTAAGTGGCTGATTTACAGAGTCACAGATGACTTTGGGGTTTCTCAGGTGGCACTAGTGGTAAAGAACCCACCTGCCAGTGCAGGAGATGCCTGTTTGATCCCTAGGTTGGAAAGATCCCATGGAGAAGGGCGTGGCAACCCCCTCCAGGATTCTTGCCTGGAGAATCCCAAGGACAGAGGAACCTGGCGGACTATAGTCCACAGGGTTGCAAAGAGTTGGACACAACTGAAATGACTTAGCATGCACACAAATGGCTTTGAGGATGACTGGTCCTGTGAAAAGCCAGAGATGACCACCCCACTCCAGACATTGCTGGGCTCCCTACTCAGTGCCTAAGTAACCTGGAACCCAGGATGGGGAGCCCCAGGATTGGGTCCTTATGGCCCAGATGGAACCAGAGCTCCTGCTTCTTGAGGTCTTGGCTGGGGTCTTGCTCAGTGGAGCGGGGGGGGGGGTCCCATCCCAGCTTCTCTGCCAGCCTCTCGCTCATTCTCGGTGCCCCAGCCCTTTGCCTAGCCTGGCAGCCTTCCTCCCACTTGGGGGCCTGCTTGTGAACCTGTTTCCCACCTGGCTCTGGCTCTCCAGGGTACATGGGTACCTCAGTGCCACCCCTGGCTACGCAGGCCCCAATCATGGCAGGGCAGGGGGAGCCCAGCAGAACCTCCACGTCCATCCCAAGTTTGACCGAGAGCACTGCCTTGAACGCTTGGCTGGGAAGAGAACAGAAGGCAAAACCAGCCTGTCTGGGGGGCTGTTTGCTTCATGACTCTTCAGAAGCGCCACTCAATTCCCTCTTGAACCACTTACCCCATAATTATTCCTTGAGAGTGGGGAGAGGCGAGACTTGCATCAGCCCCCCAGCGCCAGGCACTCAGGAGATGGCTCATCCTGCTCAAGGACCAGCTGCTCTGCCAGGGGATCTGTGTGTCCTGTGGCTTCTTCATTCCTCCTTGAGCCGGCAGGGAGCCCTGGCCCACGGCAGGTGGCTCTCAGCTCTGCTGGGAGGCTGGGGACATCAAGATCCTGAGGGCTGGCTTTCAGCTTCCAGGGTACCCCAGGCTTTTCTGAGTATAGAGCCACCTCTGACTCAGGGCTCCTCAAGCACCTGCCATCTGTCTGCAGCCCCTTTTTCAAGTTGTTTGTTTTTCAACATCTTTTCTGTACCTCCAGTTAATGTGGAACGTTCCCAGCCTCCTGTGCGTTGCCTCCTAAAGCCTCACGGACACCGTCCGCCTCCCAAGGCCAGTCGCCTCTCCCACTCTGGAATTTATCTTACTTACCTCTGGCCCTGAAGTTCTGGGCAGGGTCGGGGGAAGAGGGGGAGCTCTGTCCACTGTGGACATGCCTGTTATCTCCACCGTGTGACACTTTTATGTGCATGGACCCACATCACAGCTCAGTGACTGTACCTTTACATATATGTGGTTTACTGTATGCCAGCTGTACCTCAATAATGCTGTTAAAACACTAAGTTGAGGGACTCTCCTGGTGGTCCAGTGGCTAAGACTCCATGCTCCCAATGCAGGGGTCCTGGGTCCCATCCCTGGTCAGGGAATAAGAACCCACATGCCACAACTAAGACCTGGCACAGCCCAATAAATAAATGAGTAAATTTTTTTTTAAAGTTAAATTCACCAGACTTTTCTATGCCCAGCTGTGGCTGAGGGTTGGGCTACAGAGATGAATGAAAAGCACTTTCTGTGCTCCAGGGTTGCCTTCAGGGAGACAGATGTGTATGCAGCCCACTAAATAGAGATCAGACCAGTGGGGCTGGGGGCACAGGAACCCAGTGCTCACGTGGGCTTGGGGCAGTGCTCCAGGAGGGCCTCCGTTCTGAGCTGGGCCTGACGAGGTGGATGGACCACCAAGGAAGGCAGCTTTGTTTCTGCGGAAAGAAGAGCAAGACCATTCATCCATTGCCCAGTGATCCCGCTTGCCAGCTGGGGTGGCAGCTAGAAAGAGGCCTGCCTGCTGAACAAGCCACCTCCTCCCTGAGGTTGTGAACAAGATGGGCTCACGTGTCACACTGGCTCGCACCTGCCTGAATGAAACTCAATATACATGTTGTTCAAGGTTTCAAAAGAAGAAAAATTGGTCTGTCTGGCAGAGAGAGCGCCTTCTGTCCTAGGCGGTGCCCAGCAAAGGGAGGAAGCTATCGGAAGTGGCTTGGCCAGGACCCTGGACAGCTCTAAGAGCTGCCCAATTGGCCGGGGGTTTCTTGGTCTTTGAAGTTTTTAAACCCATCCCCACCCTGCCCCTTCATCCAGGGCTTTTTCTGCACCAGACACCTGGTGGCCCAGACACCTCTCTTGCAGACCCCAGGCTCCAGGAATGCGGCTGGGGAGCACAGGAGGAGGGGACGTTTCTCCACGCAGCCTATGTGGGTAGAGTAGGCAGAGGGACCGATCAGGTCTCACCCTGGGTGTGCGTGCCCCTGGGAACTGGGCCTATCTCTCCTGCCCATCCTTCCATAGTCCCAGAGGGAAGCATCAAGCATGCCTGCCCTTCCCTCCTCCCCCCAGGAGGGACCTGGGGTCTGTGCAGCCACACTGAGGCCAGGCAGGAAGGACCACCCCCACCTGCCACCATCCTTGCTCCCTCTCTGTCCTTCCCTGTCCTCAGATCCCAGCTGGCTGGGCACCTTCAGAGACTCCCTGTGCCCTGGTCCCTCCTACCTGCACATCCTTTTCTCTTCGAGCCACCCTGCACCCCAGACGTTTACTCCACTCCCTGGGGCCATTGTAACAAAACACCACACACTGGGTGGCTTATTAAAGCAATGGAAATTTATTCTCTCAAAGTTCTGGAAGGTAGATGTTCAAAATCAAGGTATAGGGGGCTATGCTCCCTCTGAAGGCTTTGGGGGGCTGGGGAGAATCCTTCCTTGTCTGTCCTAGCTTCTGGTGATGGCCAACAATGCTTGGCACTTCTCGATTTGAGGCTGTCTCACTGCAGTCTCTGCCTCCGTTGTCACACGGCCACCTGCCCTCTCTGTGTGTCTGTCTCCATCTTCCCTGAGTGTGTGTCTGTGTCTCCATTTCCTTTTCTTTCTTTCGCTGTGCCAGGTCCCAGCCGTGTCACACGGGATCTTTGTTACATCATGCGGGTCTTCCGTTGCGGTGCACGGACTCTTTAGCTGTAGCACGTGGGCTCGGTAGTTGTGGTGCACAGGCTCAGCTGCTCCTTGGCCTGTGGGATCTTAGTTTCCCGACCAGGGTTCGAACCCATATCCCCTGCATGGCAAGGCAGATTCTTAACCACTGGACCACCAGGGAAGGGTCCCCCATTTTCTTTTCTCATAAGGATGCCTTCTCACTGGATATAGGGCCCACCTATATCCAATTACATAAGATGACCTCATCTTAACTAATTACACCTGCAAAGACCCTATTTCCAAGTAAGGTCACAGTTTGAGATTCCAGGTAGACATAGTATGTCAGGGAGACTGCAACCCACTACCCTGGGCCTTAGGCAAACAGAGAGCCCCGTCCCCAATTAGGGTTTTAGGAACTGAGACCAGGCAGAAACAACTTGTCCAGGATGAGAGAAAGTTGGTCACAGGGTTATGGCTACAGTCTCTACTTGCTCAGTAACTGTCTATCAGCGCTTCTCTGTGCTGAGGTGTTTTCCTTGAGGTGCCCAGTGCCATCGGTGAGCAGGCCCTGGAATCCAACAGGTCTAAGTTCGTCCCGGCTCTGCCATTTAGTAACTGTAACCTTGGACAGGTCACTCTGCCTCTTTGAGTCTCCACCTTCCCATCTGAACATTGCGAGTGAGAGTAGTCCTGCACCTTTCTCAAGGGGCTGCTGCAGTAACTAAAGGAGAAAGAACATGCCAGCCACTTAGCACAACCACTAGTCAACAAGGATGCTGTAAGAGGCGGGAGCTTGGAAGGCATCCAGGAAATGGTTGCTGTTTTCATTACAGAATCTGGGCCACATTCCAGGAGCTCCTTTAAAGAGAAGGGAATGGGCATGTCCCTGCTCTGACCCCTTCTTGGCCTCAACCAGGGTCTTTTTTCTTTTCTGAAGAGGACTCAGTGGCTCTGGCCATGGAGATAAAGCACATCTTTGCACCCTAAAGAGAGTCATGCCCCAAGGATGAGGCAGTGCTATCGGGGGTGCCTGTGGGCATGGGTGTGTGCCTGCATGCAAGCGTGCGCACACCTGCTGTCCAGGAAGTTGACCGAAGATGACCTTGGTGATGCCAGCATGTTGCTATGGAAACAGATGCTGGACTTAAAGTCACCAGCACCTTGACCACGAAGGTTTTGTGCAAAAGCAGAAACCCAACCTTTCAGACCCCAGGAAGGATGTTGGAGGCAGAGAGACACTTGGAGGTGACCTAGGCGTTCCGACTCTCAGGCCGTGCCTCCAAGGCCCCTTGTCACTCCTGTGTTTGAACTCTCTGAAATCTTAGTTGAGTACAGGAGGCAGGGTTGGTTTTTATTTCTTTGTTTGTTTGATTTGAGATGTAAGTCCCACACTGCACAATTCACACATTTAAAGTGTACAGTTTAGTGGCTTTTAGCACATTTCAGAGTTGTGAAATTATCACAATTTTAGAGCATTTTCATCACCCCATAAAGAAGTCACTCTCCATTATCCCCCAAGCCCCAGGCAACCAGTAATCTACCTTCTGACTCTCTAAATTTGCCTGTTCTAAGCATTTCATACTGTTGTCAAATGGACCTTAGAAAGCATCACTACAAACAAAGCTAGTGGAGGTGATGGAATTCCAGTTGAGCTATTTCAAATCCTTAAAGATGACGCTGTAAAAGTGCTGCATTCAATATGCCAGCAAATTTGGAAAATTCAGCAATGGCCACAGGACTGGAAAAGGTCAGTTTTCATTCCAATCCCAAAGAAAGGCAATGCCAAAGAATGCTCGAATTACTGCACAATTGCACTCATCTCACATGCTAGTAAAGTAATGCTCAAAATTCTCCAAGCCAGGCTTCAGCAATATGTGAACCGTGAACTTCCAGATGTTCAAGCTGGTTTTAGAGAAGGCAGAGGAACCAGAGATCAAATTGCCAACATCCGATGGATCATCGAAAAAGCAAGAGAGTTCCAGAAAAACATCTATTTCTGCTTTATTGACTATGCCAAAGCTTTTGACTGTGTGGATCACAATAAACTGTGGAAAATTCTGAAAGAGATGGGAATACCAGACCATTTGACCTGTCTCTTGAGGAACCTGTATGCAGGTCAGGAAGCAACAGTTAGAACTGGACATGGAACAACAGACTGGTTCCAAATAGAAAAAGGAGTACGTCAAGGCTGTATATTGTCACCCTGCTTATTTAACTTATATGCAGAGTACATCATGAGAAACGCTGGGCTGGAGGAAGCACAAGCTGGAATCAAGATTGCTGGGAGAAATATCAATAACCTCAGATATGCAGATGACACCACCCTTATGGCAGAAAGTGAAGAGGAACTAAAGAGCCTCTTGATAAAAGTGAAAGAGGAGAGTGAAAAAGTTGGCTTAAAGCTCAGCTTTCAGAAAACTAAGATCATGCATCTGGTCCCATCACTTCATGGGAAATAGATAGGGAAACAGTGTCAGACTTTATTTTTTGGGCTCCAAAATCACTGCAGATGATGATTACAGCCATGAAATTAAAAGATGCTTACTCCCTGGAAGGAAAGCTATGACCAATCTAGATAGCATATTTAAAAGCAGAGACATTACTTTGCCAACAAAGGTCCGTGTAGTCAAGGCTATGGTTTTTCCAGTGGTCGTGTATGGATGTGAGAGTTGGATGGTAAAGAAAGCTGAGTGCCGAAGAATTGATGCTTTTGAACTATGGTGTTGGAGAAGACTCTTGAGAGTCCCTTGGACTACAAGGAGATCCAACCAGTCCATCCTAAAGGAGATCAGTCCTGGGTGTTCAATGGAAGAACTGATGTTGAAGCTGAAACTTCAGTACTTTGGCCACCTCATATGGAGAGTTGACTCATTGGAAAAAATCCTAATGCTGGGAAGGATGAGGGGCAGGAGGAGAAGGGGACAACAGAAGATGAAATGGCTGGATGGTATCACCGACGTGGGTTTGGGTGGACTCCGAGAGTTGGTGATGGACAGGGAGGCCTGGCATGCCGTGATTCATGGGGTCGCAAAGAGTCGAACACGACTGAGCGACTGAACTGAACTGAAGCATTTCATAGAAATGGGGTCATACTGTATATTTCTTTAACTAAGCATGTTTTCAGGGTTCATTTATGTAGTAACGTGTCAGTACTTCATTCTGTTTATGGCCAAGTCATATCTCATTGTATGGATGTAATTTATCAGATGTATTATTTACAAAAACTTTCCTTTCATTCTGTGAGTTGTCCTTTCACTCTCTTGACAGCGTCCCTTGATACACAAAAGTTTCTTTTGTTTTTGGCCGTGCCTCATGCCATGCAGGGTCCTCGTTCCCAAACCAGAATCGAACCTGTGCCTCCTGCAGTGTAAGCATGTGTAGTGTCTTAACCACTGGATCATCAGAGAAGTCCCGGTTTTTTCTTAAATTTTGATAAAGTCAAATTTAGATATTTTTTCTCTGACTGCCTATACTTTGGATATCATATTTGAAAAACCATTGTCAAATCCAAGGTCATGAAGATTTGCCCTAATATTTTCTCCTAAAAGTTCTATACGTTTAGTTCTAACAAGTTGGTCTTTGGTCTGTTTTGAGTTCCTCTTTGTATGTGGTATGGCATTGTGGGCGTGTGGATATCTAGTTGTCCCAGCAGCATTTGTTGAAAAGACTGTTCCTTCTCCCATTGAATGGTTTTGGCACCTTGTTGAAAATCAGTAAATATAGTATATAGATATTGGACTTATTTCTAACCTCTCACCTTCATTACACAGATGTGTCCTATGCCAGTACTGCACTGTTTTGATTACTATAGTTTTATAGCACTTTTTTTTTTCAATTGGCCATGCCATGGAAGATGTGGGATCTTAGTTTTCTGACCAGGGATCAAACCCACATCCCCTGCTTTGGAAGGCAGCTTCTTAACCACTGGACTACCAGGGAAGTCCTTATTAGCAAGTTTTGATATGAGAAAATATAAGCTTTCCAATTTTGTTTTATTTTCAAGATTGTTTTGACTATTTGAGATCCCTCAAAATTCTGTATGAATTTTAGGATCAGTTTTTCCCTTTCTACTGAGAAGGCCATTGGATTTTGATAAGGATTACATTGGACCCACGGATTGCTCTGGGGAGTGTTGACATCTTAACAATATTAAATCTTCCAATTCATATGAACACAGATGTCTTTTCCATTTATTTAAATCTTCTTTAATTTCTTTCAGTAGTGTTTTATAGTTTTCTGTATACTACTCTTGCTCCTCCTTGGTTAAATTTATTCCTAAGTATTTTATTCTTTTGGATGCCGTTGTAAATGGAAATGATTTCTTTATTTCCCTTCTGTATTATTTGTTCTTGTATGTTGATTTTGTATCCTGCAACTCTGGCTAGAACCACCAGTACAGTGTTGGCTAAAAGGTGAGAAAGCAAGCACCTCCTTTTGTTCCTGACCTTGGGGATACTTTCAGTCCCAGGAGATTCAGGAGTCAGAACGGAGGAGTTTGTATGTGTGGTGCTGGGCTCAGAGAGGGAACCTTGGCCCTTCAGTCTTCTGCATGAATGCTGGGACACGTGGGGCCTTGTAGGGAGGTATTGGAGGAGGGTGTGTTGAAGTGACCCAGAAGAAGCCAGCCTGGTTGGCCAAAGCCCCTCCCCGCACTCAGCACCCTCAGCTGGGTCTCCAGAGCCCCTCCCCTTCTGCAGAGAGCTCCAGACCCACACGTTCCCCCATGCTTTTGTCCCCACAGAAGAAGAGCCGGAACGAGACGCACGGCGAAGGCAGTGGCGTGGAGATCCTGGAGAACCGACCGTACACGGACGGCCCTGGCGGCTCCGGGCAGTACACGCACAAGGTGTACCATGTGGGCATGCACATCCCCAGCTGGTTCCGCTCCATCCTGCCCAAGGCGGCCCTGCGGGTGGTGGAGGAATCCTGGAACGCCTACCCCTACACCCGAACCAGGTGAGCCTGCCCTCGGCCCCATGTCGTCCTCCCAGAAAGCAACCCAGGGCATAGATACTGGCACTTGCCCCCCAGACAGTCTCAGCCACCTAGCTTCCAGGGAGCTGAGCCTCCATTCTATGTGATACCCTGAAGGTTCCCCCAGGTTTCCCCTCGGGGGAATAGACAGGACAGGGCAGGCTATACCCCTTGGTGCCTCCTAGCCGGCCAATGAGGGGAGCCCAGGAAGGCATGAGTCCAGCGAGGGCCATCTGAGACTCCCTTGCCATCTGGGAAGGCTCAGGGAACACAATCTCACTTTAATGTTTGCCTAGGAATGCAGGACAGTCCACCAGCTGGGAAGAAATGGGAACTGAGGGTAGCCCAGATGGCTCAGAGATTCCCTCCAACCCTGACACCTTCAACAACTATGATGATATTTTATAACAAGCCATGTTGAGCATGGCTTTCTTTGGATCCCCCTGGGTAGGGGACGCTTTTCACTCTGTGCCCGCCACCCAATATAACTGAGCACTGCTTGATTAGAAGAGAGAGGGGGCCATCCATGTGCTGAACAGGTGGGGTCCCCACAAGTCTCCTGGGGCTTTTTTGTCCAAGTGAGTGAGGGCCTGGAACTTGCTGGGGAATCCATCCAGGTTGTTCACTTCCCAGCAGTACGTTTCTCCTCTGAGCTCATCTCCAGCCAAGAGAGAGCAGCTGTCTCCCTTTTGCCACACCTGGCTTCTTCGGACAGGAGACAGGGCGGCATGTCACACCAAGTGCTGGCCCAGATTCAGCCCCTTTGGTAGTGTGCCACCTTAGCTGTGTCCACACCGTACCCTCACCATGCCTCACACGTGTGGACACAGGCTGCCGGCCACTTCCTGCAATGATTCCCCCCTCCTCCTAAGTCTACCCCTCCCACCAGCCCCAGCTGGGACTTGGCTTTTCTTGGGATGCAGTGAAGGTCCCGGAGGACAGCGCAGACAGGTGTCACCCACCCTCCAGCCCTCGGACCCCACACGGTGACCCACGCCTACCCCTCTAAGCCCGGGTCCTGGTGGATACTCTCCTTCCCCCACAGGTTCACTTGCCCTTTTGTGGAGAAATTCTCCATCGACATCGAAACCTTTTATAAAACCGATGCTGGAGAAAACCCCAACGTTTTCAGCCTGTCTCCTGTGGAAAAGAACCAGCTGACAATCGGTAATGGTCCACCCTGACGTTCCCACCCTGGGAGGGGCAGGAGCCCTGCGGGACCAGGTTCCCGGTTGCCCTGCCCATTGGCCCCTCGATTCTGCCCCTGGTCTCCAGGCCTGGCAGGCTCAGACTGGCTCCTGTCCTAGGCGGGGAGGTCAGAGTCCAAGCCAGCCTGGTGGGAAGTAGGGAGAGTTGGGGAGGCAGGACGGGTCTCTGTGGCCGCATTTCCCTGGTGTGCCCACTGAAGCTAAGTGCTTTTCTACTCAAGCCCCTTCCCTCCATCCCTTTGAGGTGTCCCCACCCCCAGAAATGCACATGTGTACTTGGGAGCCACCTAGGGCTGACAGCCATGGGTGGATGTGGCAGGTCAGGTGGGGGCTGTGCATACCATGGGGCCTGTGTCCCCTTGATGGTGGGCGGCCTCTACTCCACTCCCCTCCAGCTGACTACACCGTGCAGGAAATGGGTCCCGTTTGTTAAGTCGTTTTCAAGAGAGGCCCGAGGGACGTCCTTGGCAGTCCAGTGGTTGAGACTCTGCGCTCCCAATGCAGGGGACACAGGTTCACTGGTTGGGGAATTCAGATCCCGCATGCCGTATGGCATGGCCTGAAAAGAAAACAGAAAAAGAGAGGCCAAAAATCAGGGTTTTCATGTGAAATATCCCAGCTCCTCAATGTTGACAAATATTTGAAAAATCTTTGTAAATATACCAGGCCAGACAAAACATATCAGTGGACCAGCTGCACTTTGGCAGCCCCCAGGCCCCTAGGAATGAGCCACTGTGGGTCTCAGACAGGTGTTGGAGGGGTGGTGATGACCCTCAGCCAGCCTCGGATGCCAGGATGGCTTTTCCCTGGGACTCCTCCCTCCTGCCCGAGTTTTTAGGCCCCACTGGGGATTGGGGGATATGCATCAGCTTGCTAGGACCATCAAAACAGGATACCACAGACTTAAGGGCTTGAGGAAACAGATGCTTAGCATCTCACAATTTTGGAGGTCAGAGTCGAGGTCAGGGTGTCAGCAGGGTTGACTGCTTCTGGAGACCCTGAGGGAGAGTCTGTTTGGGGTCTCTCCCTTAGCTATTTTTTAAAAAAATTTTAAATATTTATTTATTTGACTGCATCACGTCTTAGTTGCAGCATGCAGGATCTTTTGTGGTGATGCATGGTTTCTCTAGTTGCAGCACGTGGGCTCCAGAACGAGAGGGCTCAGTAACCCCGGGGCATCTTAGTGCCCCGACCAGAGATCAGACCCATGTCCCCTGCATTGGAAGGTGGATTCTTAACCGCTGGGCCTCCAGGGGAGTTCCCCTAGCTTCCTGTGGCTGCTGGGAGTCTTTGGTGTTCTTTTCCTTGAAGTACACTTGATTTAAAATATCGTGTTAGTTTCAGGTGTTTGTTTGTTTGTTTAATTGAGCCAAATCTCTCCTCTGTTGCAATGTGGGAGACCCAGATCGGGAAGATCCCTTAGAAAAGGGAATGGCTACCCACTCCAGTGTTTTTGCCTGGAGAACCCATGGACAGAGGAGCCTGTAGGGCTACAGTCCATGACGTCACAAAGCGTCCGACCACAACTGAGGAATTAAAACTTTTACTACTTTCTCCTTTGTATAACCATGCT
Organism: Antilocapra americana; assembly: GCA_007570785.1. NCBI lineage: Eukaryota > Metazoa > Chordata > Mammalia > Artiodactyla > Antilocapridae > Antilocapra > Antilocapra americana. The sequence goes on along the minus strand of ML663006.1, from coordinate 8,735,842 downwards.
GGTTAGATTAGGTGCCCTCCTTCTGATGACTTCTTTCAAGACCCTGTCTCCAAATAAGGTCACATTCTGAGGCTGACATATGTGTTTGACAGGGGACGCACTCTACCCATAACAGGAAGGAAGGGCCCAGGCCCTCTGATAGCTCTTGTCCGGCCAGCTGCAGGCTCCCCCCAGAGGCCTTGTGTCATGGTTCACGTCCCAGCCCTCCCCTTGGTGGCCATTGCCTGCCCCAGTGGGCTGGGCATATGGTCTACTCCAGGAAGGATGTAAATCCCCCTCCACACTCTGCTGCCCTCTGGCTGCCCCAACCCCTTGCCTGTTCCAGTGGGGCTGATGTCTTCCTCTGTAAACCACAGCCCAGACACAGTGCCAAGATGAGACAGCCAGGGCCCGGGCCCGGCAGAGCCCTACCAAGCGCCATTGTCCCCACACCTCTGAAAGAAGGCTCTCTGAGCTACAAGCCCCGTCCTAAGTTTCTCGTCACCAACTGTGCACACAGCCCGTCTGACACATGCTTACCACGGGAGCCAGCCCAGCGAGATGGTTTTGACTTGGAGGAGGAGACATGTGACAAGAGGCCATCCTTCCCCGAATCAGGTCCTACCAGCCTCCAGTCCTGTTTCCCCAGCGCCCAGCACATTCTGGACCTACTCATGCCCAACATCTCCCTCTGGGCCCTTCAAATGTGGTTTTTGGAATCCTCTCTGCTGATCTGTCTGGGACCAGACCAACCACCTTCAAACCCATCTGTAGCACCACTCCCCTTCAGGGTGCCTGGCGAGAGATGGCTGACGAGTCCAGCTGCATCCCCATCACCTCTCACCACACAGACACGCTGGTGGTTCCCCAAACTGCCCCACTTCTGGGTCGAGTGTCACACTCAGGGACATTCTCCGCCCAACAGTTATTCTGCTCCTGTGGCTGAAATGCCAGCTTTTCCTCTTCTACTCCCCCTACCCCTTCCCACATCCTCCATGGAAATTCATCTCCTTCCGTGCTCATCCAGCTCATCACCTGATTTATGCACTTTAGCAAGTGTGCACAAAGCAGGGGTTTTGCTGAAATGATTTGAAAAGACAACAAGGAAAAGACACAGGTCCTGAAGTCAGGGGAGCTCGGGGATCAGAGTGGCCCAGAGCAGCATCTCTACTCCCATGTGGGGCCCTGGGACACATCCAGGCCTGGGGTCCTGCTGAGATTCGGGCATGGCAGGGACATGGGGAAGGAGACTGGAAAGGGAGAGGTGGGGTGGAGGTTGGGGCTGAAGTGGTCACTCCCGGGGTCTCCTCATAGATTTCATCGACATTGTGAAGGACCCCGTGCCCCCCAACGAGTATAAGACAGAAGAGGACCCCAAGCTGTTCCACTCAACCAAGACCCAGCGGGGGCCCCTGTCGGAGAACTGGATTGAGGAGTACAAGCAGCAGGTGTTCCCCATCATGTGCGCCTACAAGCTCTGCAAGGTGGAGTTCCGCTACTGGGGCATGCAGTCCAAGATCGAGAGGTTCATCCACGACACGGGTGAGGGCCCCCGCCTCTCCCTCTGTGTCCCTCCATCTGCCTGCCGCCCCGACCCCGCCGCCCATGCCTGCCCAGGACTCCAAGTTTCTGTTACTCTGGACAGGTGACCCCAGGGCCCACGTGCAGCGTCCCACCTGGTTTACCTTGACCACACAAACACTTGTCGAGCACCTACTGAAGGCGGGCAGTGTGTGTCCTGCCCCAGACCCTCTGGACTAGCTGGAGATTCTAACATGCAGAGCCCACCCCCAAGGGGTGTAGCGCCTCCTTCCCGCTGCTCATGCGCCTCTCGGCACCCTGGGGCCAGACCCCAGGCCCTGCACCAGTGCTGCCTCCTGCTTTGGGCTGGAAGTCCCAGGGCATAGCAGCTTGGCCATATTCCTGTCCTCACACCCAGGCTGGCCTGGCCTGGAGCAGGTGCGCAGGGAACAGAGGACCAACAGATGACCAGGGGTTTCTGGCATAGCTAGAGCTGATCCAGGGTCCTCCCTGCCCTAGAACTACCTCAGCTCCTTCCGTGTCCCCCAGATCAGGGTAGAGGTCCGTGCCCAGGGCCTGGTCTTAGCCCCGAGGCTCGTGATTCAGGAGCAGCACCCTGGCAGACACCCGTTGACTCCCAGAGCAAGGGTGACTGTATAGCCACTGTATAGCCCTGAGCAGAGTCACAGCACCGCTGATAACACTTCACAAGTGTCACATCAGCTCTCCCTGGCCCTGGAGGGTGGCCAGTGTCCCCCGGCTCCCCCTTGATTACAGAGAAGGAAGCAGAGGGCCAGTGCTGGTTGTGACCCCAGATCTTCTGGCCCATCTGTCCTTGTCCAGACGTAACGTGTCATCAGACAGTCTGTCCACCATGAGTGCTGGCTGGCCCTGAGGGTGGCATGCCTGAGGCCATAGCCCAGGGCTTGGGAGCACCCTCCCAGGAACAAGAGGGTGAGAGGAAGTTCCTTCTAGGCAGACCTTTGGGATTGAGGGATTTAGAAAGGACAGCAGGGGAGACAGAGCGGGCTGAGTGAGTCCAGGAAGGAGGAATCAGGAGCCAGGGTCGCCGGAGACCAGCCTGGGGACAAGCAAGGGCTGGGCTACCTGGGAAACCGCTCGGTTTTCTGTAGAAGAGCAGGCAGAGGATCCAGACCCTCCTGGGTCTGCCCCACCCCCTGGAAGAAACTCCAGTGCATGTTCTGGAATGTTCAGAGCAGCAGGTTTGTAAAAGCAAAATGGACAAATAGTGAAAGTGAGCCAAAGGCCCATTGGCAGGAGAAGGAATAAATAAAATGTGTTATTTCAAACAAATAAAAACTGACCTTACAGCAACAAACCGGAAACTCACCCAGAAAAGCAAGTGGCAGAAAAATACATGCAGCGTGATACATACATGTAAATGTCAACAACATGTAGACCAACCCAACATACTGTATAGTAAAACATGGAAAGAAGAGCAAATGATAAACACTGAACTCAGGATGGATCCTTACGGGGCGGGAGGGTGATGTGGGATCCGTGTTCCTGGGGTCACTTCAGCTCCCTCGAAGAATGATGTGTGTGTCGGGGAGCCGAGGTGCTTTATTTCTTCTTAATGTTTTTTTAAGAAGCTTATTGAGGACTAATTTTGGATTTGTTGTAAGAGAAGTTTGAGTTCCATAAGTTTGAGTGTATTTGCAGAGTGGTGCACATAGTTCTAGAACATTCCACCCCCCCAGAGTCTTTCCCAATCACCCCCACTCTCATCCTCACCCAAAGCAGCCCCCCATCTGCTCCCTGTGCCTGTGGTTCTTCTGTTCTTTATACCTTTAAAATACCTTATTTTCTGTCTTCTATGTATAAGATATCCCTATATGTCTTTATCTTGTTTTGTTTTATTTTATATTTGTTTATGTGGCTGTACTGGGTTGTAGTTGCAGCACATGGAATCTTCAGTCTTCCTTGTGGCACGTGGGATCATTTAGTCGCAGCATTCAATCTCTTAGTTTCAGTACGTGGGATCTAGTTCCCTAACCAGGGATCGAACCTGGACCCCTTGCACTGGGAGTTCAGTTTTAGCCACTGGGCTACCAGAGAAATCCTTATCATGTTTTATATGTGTATATATTTATTTTAAAAAGAAAGGACCAGTACTTCCCTGGTGGTCCAGTGATTAACACTCCATGCTTCCAATACAGGGGACGAGGGTTCAATCCCTGGTTGGGGAACTAAGATTCCACATGCCACATGGTGTGACCAAAATTTTTTTTAATTAAAAAAAACAAAACAAAAATGAATTTCAAAAAAGAAAGGATGAACCTGCTTCAAACTTGAGCTTGATTTTCCTGTGGGAAATTCAAGAGAAGCATACTAGGCAAGATAGGAAATGCTCAGGGAGTCCTCCTCCAGCTCCCCTTGAGGGAGGAGACCCCCTGCCCCAGTTACAGAGCCACTATGAACTTGGGAGGCCGTCTGTAAGCTGGATCCCTCATTTGCACATGGGGAAATGAACCTGGGGGTTGGAGAGACAGTGGTTTGCTGGAGGCCAAGCAGTGGGTGTGGAGCAGAGCCTGACCTGCAGCCTGGGGTACCTCCCAGCCAAGGGGTCCCAGGGAGGCCCTGACAAAGGCCTCTCTCTTTGTCGTCCCTGCACCCCTGCCCCTAGGCCTGCGGAAGGTGATGGTGAGGGCCCACCGGCAGGCCTGGTGCTGGCAGGACGAATGGTACGGGCTGAACATGGACAACATCCGGGAGCTGGAAAAGGAGGCACAGCTCATGCTGTCCCGCAAGATGGCCCAGTTCAACGAGGAAGACAAAGGGGCCGCAGAGCTGGCCAAGGATGAGGCTATCCAGGACCAGGCCTCCGGGGAGCCCTCCCAGCCCAGCAGCAGTGGTGGGGAGCCCCTGGCGGGCAGAGGTCTGAAGAAGCAGTGGTCCACATCCTCCAAGTCATCTCGGTCATCCAAGCGGGGAGGTGAGCGTGCTGTGACCACGCTGGGGGAGGCCCTGCTGTCGTCCACACCAGTGACCACCCCTCAGGGCAGCCCCCATCTCAGGGCCACTGCTGGGGTGTTCTAATGCTGAAGGTGGTCTGCTTTCAGATCCAAGGACCACACCTGTAGGGAGTCAGAACCAGTCACCTCTTTGTAGCCTCCACTGCAGAATGAAGCCCAGGGCAACCCCCAACCCTGACAGGTTCCTCCAGACTCACCCACACAGCCCTAGGCAGACAGGCAGGCTGGCCACACGGGAACCCCGCTCCCAGCCCCTCCTAGGACCCAGCCGGCTGCAGCTCTGAGGAACCAGGCTTCAGAGGCAGATAGGAGGGGTATGGGGGGAGCCATACCCAACATACCCAGGAGGGACTTCTGCCAAAGGACCCCGAAAGCCTTCAGATACAGAGAAAGTCCTTTCTCTGGAACTGATGTGAAAGTGCGGTGACTAATGGGACAATTCAGGGTATTTTGTGTAAAATACCAGGAGCCCCCCTTCTACGCCTGCAAATCCAGCTTTTCCTATACCAGGCTTGTCTGTCCTGTGCTGAAGGGATCCAGGGAAACACATACACCATACCTTTAATCTCACTCCCCACCACTACCCAGCCTCCCTACCTACTGGCCCTGCCATGGCAGTTTAAGAGGCCTGCTCCTGGGCCAACCAGGTCAGGGGTACATGAGTGGACCCCAGCCCGGGTGACTGCACATCCTAGCCTCATACCTGATACCCTCCCCACTCCATGTCCTCACGGGACAGGACCGCATTGTGCCAGGTGGGCTGGGAGATGAGCCGGGGCCACCCTGCCCTCATTCCTCCTCTTGATCTCCTCTGAGCTCTCCTGGCCCCACTCCAGCATCATCGCACCTGCCTGCTTCTGCCTGCTTATCCCAGTGCAGCCAGGTGCTCAGTTGGTCTGTGGCTTTGCCTTCTAGCGAGTCCTTCCCGCCACAGCATCTCGGAGTGGAGGATGCAGAGTATCGCCCGGGACTCAGATGAGAGCTCGGATGATGAGTTCTTCGATGCTCATGGTAGGCGGGCACCCTAGAGGGCGTGGGCCTTCCCAGGAGAGGGAGGGGTGGGATCTGAAAGGGTTGGTGGGGATGCAGGTCACGATGAGAATCACCCGTGGAAAGTTCTGGGTGAACAGCAGGGCATTGGGGGTAGGGGCAGGATGAGATGAGGTCACCAGGAGTCTGGGCTCTCACACTCGCCCTAAGCCTGATATCAGGATGTGCCCTGGATCTGGCGGGTAGGGACTGTTCTCTCAAACCCCCCAAAATGAATTTGCAATCAGACAGGGACATTTTTTCCATTGTTGTTCAGTCACTCAGTCATGTTCGACTCTGCCACCCCAGGGACTGCAGCACCCCAGGCTTCCTGGTCCTTCACCATCTCCCGGAGTTTGCTCAGACTCATGTCCATTGAGTGGATGAAGCCATCCAACCATCTTATCCTCTGCCGAATTTAATTCCCTAAGGGAATTCCCTGGTGGTCCAGTGGTTAGGACTTGGTGCTTTCATTGCCAAGGGCGAGGGTTCAATCCCTGATCAGTGAACTGAGATCCTGCAAGCTCTGTGGCACAACCAAAAAAAAAAAAAGTTCCCTCAGAAGCTTTACAAAAGTGTAACTTCTGATTTTTTAATTTTTTGTAATTACTGTCTTTTCATGATTAACACACGTGTAATTTAGAAACTTTGGAAAATGCAAACAAGCAGAAAATACATAAAGTGCCCATTTTCCCACAAATCTCAGAATAAGCACAGCAAGAAAACAGCTGGATGAATCACCCATCTGTGCTGGGAAGATGCATGGCCTAAACATCCTTCCTTCATACCTTGGTTGTTCCTCTTAAGGAAGTAAGAGGGGCTGGCAGGCAAGTTCAAGGAGATGGGTTTGCAGTTCACAAGGCAGGACACAGGCTCAGAAAGGAACAAGGACTTGCCCACAGGCCCGCAGACAGAGGCAGGTTTGGCCCTAGGCAGAGCAGGGGGGACTTGGTACAGGAGGCAGGTGGTCCCTGAGCTGGCCTCTCCACTGGGGCCTCCCCGAGAGTAGGGAGTGGGTATGGGGCATCGCACACTCCCACCCTCCCCTTCAGCCAGGCCAAAAGGCTAAGCCCTTCCTGGCTCTGTGTCCCTGACATGAGGGAAAGACACAGGAAGAGTTTTAGAAAAAGCTGGAAAAGAGGAGAGACAGCAGAGCAGGAGATGTCGCCACTGCTGCATCCTGAGGAAACTGTCCCAGTGACCCAGGGAGGAGGGACCAGCACCCCAGGCGTCACGGGGGTAAGTTCTCAGGAAAGCAGACACAAGACTCATGGGTGGAATTGTTCACAGCAGCACTTCTCACTAAGCTGTCCTTTTGTGGACATTAAAAATCATCAGGAACATCAAGGAGAAACAAACTGAAGTCCATCCATATGATGGACTATGACTCAAGCATGAAAAGGGATGAAGTACTGACACGTGGTTGAATCTTAAAAACACCATGTGAGGACTTCCCTGATGGCCCATTGGCTAAGACTTCGAGCTCCCAATGCAGAAGGCCCAGGTTTGATCCCTGGTCAGGGAACTAGATCCCACATGCAGCAACTAAGAGTTTGCATGCTGCCACTAAAGATCCCACGGGTGGCAACTAAGATCTGGAGCAGCCAAATAAATAAATACTTAAAAAAGGTATTGGAGAAGACTCTTGAGAGTCCCCTGGACAGCAAGGAGATCCAACCAGTCCATCCTAAAGGAGATCAGTCCTGAGTACTCATTGGAAGGACTGATGCTGACTGAAACTCCAATACTTTGGCCACCTGATGTGAAGAACGGACTCATTTGAAAAGACCCTGATGCTGGGAAAGATTGAAGGCGGGAGGAGAAGGGGATGACAGAGGCTGAGATGGTTGGATGGCATCACCGACTCAATGGACATGAGTTTGAGTAAGCTCCAGGAATTGGTGATGGACAGGGAGGCCTGGCGTGCTTCAGTCCATGGGGTCGCAAAGAGTCGGACACGACTGAGTGACTGAACTGAACTGAAAAAAAAAAAACAAAAACCCCACCATGTGAAGTGAAAGAAGCCAGACACAAAAGACCACATACTATAGGTACCGTGTGTGGAAAATGTCCAGAATAGGCAAATCCATAAAGACAGGAAGACCACTGGCAGTTGCCAGGGGCTGGGAGAGGAGGGCTGGGACATGCCTGCTAATGAGGACAGGTCTCCATGTGGGGAGATGGAGGAGTTCTGGGACCAGATAGAGCTAGTGGTTGCACAGAATTCTGAATGGACTAAAGTGCTACTTGAAGATGGTTAAAATAGTGAATTTTATGTTCAGTGAATGCTACCACAATTTTTTTAAAAAATAAAGCAGACCGCAAGGAGAAGCCAGTGCACCGCAACTAGAGAGTTAGCCCCTGCTCTCCACGACTAGAGAAAGCCCACATGTAGCACCGAAGACCCAGCACAGCCAAAAATAATAATCATAATATACCAAAAACATCAGGCAGAAGTCCTGTGAGAAGGTGGCCGTGTGTCCGTCCTGTTAAGGAAGAGCGACCACAGAACCAAGTAGGGAGAGGCACACGGGCCATAGAAGCATGGAAGCCCCTGGACTCGCCACTCTTAGGCCCTCCACCACTGGAAGCCAGGCCTCCCAATTGACCCACCCTCCCAGGTCCCTGCCCTTGATTGAGGTGCTGAAGCCCCTCTTTCCTCCCCAGAGGACCTGTCCGACTCAGAGGAAATGTTCCCCAAGGACATCACCAAGTGGAACTCCAACGATCTCATGGACAAAATCGAAAGCCCTGAGCCAGAGGACTCACAGGGTAACCAGCTGGGGGCGGCAGGGCCTGGGGAGGGTGGCGAAGTGGGCCAACCCCTCCTCCCTAAGAAGGGGCACCTAGCCACCCAGGAGGCCTGGGCAGCCTGCAGGTCATGGTCACAACCTCTTTCTGGTGTTGAATGCTCACAGCACCCCCCTGCTTCTGTGTTGCAGATGGTCTGTACCGCCAGAGCGCCCCCGAGTTCAGGGTGGCCTCCAGCGTGGAACAGCTGAACATTATCGAGGTGAGTGACGAGGTGGCAGAGGGCTAGGGCCTCGAGGGGCAGGGGGAAGGGCGCCAAGGGCCTGTCCCAAGGGGCAATGGAGGCAGAACCTGGCACCCACAGCCTCATGCCCATGCTGGCCTGGGCACCACTGGAGAGAGGCCTGGGACCCGCCCCCTCTGAGGTTCCTGACAACCAGTAGGGTCTGCTCCAGAAGGATAGCTCCCCCAAGGAAGGCCTTGCCCCTGCTCCAACCCTGGAGATTAAAATGAGAAACTTGTAAATTCCAGATCAAAAATAAGATCTTCACCTTGTGCTCAACCTGTCTGAAGTCCCTGAAGAAAAAAAGATGGAAGGGGAGGAAACGAAAGTCACCTAGGCAGAAGTGATGTGGCTGGCTGTGGCCGCCCTGCTCTCCGTGTGCAATAAAGCTGTCTTGGTAGAGCGCCTGTGTCCGCTTTGGGGGTTCTTTGCACGGAGCTCACACCCCTTCTGCTCCTCCACCTGCGGGCGGTCAGAGCTGTTTGCGTTAGGGCAGGAGCCGGAGCAGAGCGGGGTCACCGCACTGCTCTGGCCTCTAGCTGCCCAAGGTGGAGATGGACCCCTGGGGACTCAGGACCCCTGGGGAGTTTGGACTTGGGTTGGTGGGGGGCATCCGCACTGCCCTCCTCCTCTCGGGGTTCTCTTTGATGTCTAAGGTCCAAACAGGCTTTTCTAGAAGGGTAACTGGGATGAGGGGAGTTGATTTCCAGTTGCCTGTTAATGGCGATGAAGCAAAGTAAGCCCCCTCCACCCCTTTGGTGCACACAGCTCTGACAGCCATTCCACCCAACCCCCAACCCGCCCGGGAGGGGCAGAAGGAGCCTCAGGCTCTGGATCTGCCTGTGGATGTGCATTTGGGTCCAGCACTGGTTCTGGAGTACTGCCATCCTGAGTCAGATCCCTTTGCTTGCAACAGCCCCCAAACCGGAGCTCCTCTCCCAACCTCAGGGAAGGAGGATGGCTTTACGGAGTCACTGATGGGCCCCCCACCCCCCACCACCACCACCTCGGCTCCCTAGAGCTGGCTCCTGGGCCCCGCCTTCTGAGGGCTCTGTTCCCACCAGGGTTCGAGTCTCAGTCAGGGCATGCCCTGGTAGAAAGCAGTTTGCACAGGAGGAAAGCTGTGTCTCGGGCTGGCCTCCCCGGTCCCTGCAGAGTCCCAGCCTCCAGTGCTGGGTCCTGGCAGCCAGGCCCAGGCAGGCTCCCCGCCTGCCCAGCCCTGCCCATTCCAGGTGACTAGGGGCATGTCTGGGTTACCAGAAGGCTGCCCAAATACTTCCCTTTATGAACCCCTTGCCTGACGATATTGATTCATCCTTGAGACCATCCGGCAGCCAATGACCCGACTGTGCCTCAGGTCGTGAGTTCATTCCCGCCAGGCCTGCCAGCAATGTGCAGCCCTCAGAAGACACAGGAGTTGGACCCAAGCTCTGCTGGGTGTGTGTTCCTGCCCAGGCCCCAAGGCCCATGACTGGACAATGACCAGCCCCCTCCTGGGGATTGACGCAACCCAGTCTTGTTTCCACTCCAGGCCCAGGACCACCTGCCCATCGGCCTTCCTCTCACCCAAAGCCTTCTGCTGCTCAGAGGCTCCCAGTCTAGCCCGATCTGTTCCTGTGGCCTCACTGGTCGCTGGGCTCAGCGCCCGCACTGCCCATCCCTCTCCTGGGCTCTGCATTGACACTTGGGTCCTGCTGCTGCCCACTCCTGCCAGCCGATGGCCCAGTTCAGGGCCAGCTGACCCCCAAGGGCCCTCCAGATGGCTTCAGCCCCTTGTTCTGTCTCGCTAGTTCCTTAGGGAGAGGCCCCTCTCTTCAGCTCCCTTCTCCAACCCCCACACTCGCTGACATCATATGGGCATGGCAAGCACTCAGCAGTGGCTCCTCTTGGGCCCTGGCCCCCCGCAGTCACACACCAGGAGCTGGGGGCAGGGAGAGGCCCCTGAGATTGGGATTACAGCCTGGGGTAGGAGAAGAGCACTGAGCTGGTGGTGGGAGCTCTGGGTTCCAATCCAGCTTGGCACTGGCATGCTGTGTGACCTTAGATGAGTCCCTTGGCCTCTCTGGGCCACCTCATCTCTAAATGGCACAGTTGGATATATGCAAGTCTCACTTGAACCTCATAAGCAGGGCTGAGCAGCAAGAAGTTGGGGCATGACCCCTCACAAATGGTGGAAGGGGCGGTTCAGATAGAGATACCTGCATTGCTGTCTCTGTTCTAAGGTGCTGAAGCTCTACCTCTGCTGGGACATCTCTGCTCTTGAGGACCTTGGTCTTAGAGTCTGGGAAAGGCAGGGCCTGGAGGCCACAGTCCAGGGACAGCCCATGTAGATAGAGTGAGAGCTCAGTGCTGTGGGCAGAGCAGCCAGGCTGAGTCCCTGACCCCAGGCCCCTCTTAAGTGAGCCCGTGACAGTCCAATGCCAGGACACACACACGGAGGGCAGATTGACCCCAAAGGCCCGCACTGGACTGAGCCTCTGCCTCCTCCCCAAGGTCAGAAGCCTGTCTGGGCCCCTTGATGGGAAGTAGAGTTTGTGCTTTGGAAGGAGGAGACCCCTCTCTCCATGTCCTCTGTACCCTGGTCAGGTCGGTGGCCAGGAGCTGGACTGTAGGCAGAGAGGACGGGGAGGAGCAGCGAGGCACCCCCAGGGGAAGGGCTTGAGGCAGCGGGCACCAGGCCCCAGAGCAGAGGAATTGAGATCGGGGTTCTCAGAGGGTGTGATCGGGCCTCGACAGGCCTCTCCCCAGCGTGACAGAAGCCTCGGCCCCGGGCACAGAGCTGAGTCCCCAGGGAGTTGACCCCCACCAACCCCCCCCCCAACCCACACAGGACGAGGTCAGCCCTCCGCTGGCCGCACCGCCCTCCAAAATCCACGTGCTGCTGCTGCTGCTGCATGGAGGTACCATCCTGGACACGGGCGCCGGGGACCCTAGCTCCAAGCAGGGAGACGCCAACACCATCTCCACCGTGTTCGACTCCGTCATGCGTGTGCACTACCCCAGCGCCCTGGGCCACCTCGCCATCCGCCTGGTGCCCTGCCCGCCCATCTGCTCCGATGCCTTCGCCCTCGTCTCCGAGTAAGTGTGTAGGCTCCGCCCCTCCCCTGGCCCCGAGGGTCAGAGACCTCCCCCGCTAATATTGGGACCATGGCCCCGTCATCCAAACCAGCTATCTAACTTGTTCTGCTGGGAGGCAGCAAAACCCTTACAAATGGCTGAGGTTAGAGTATGTTAGTCGCTCAGTCATGTCTAACTCTTTGCGATCCCATGGCCTGTAGCCTGCCAGGCTCCTGTGTCCATGGAATTCTCCAGGCAAGAATACCGCAGTGGGTAGCTGTTCCCTTCTCCAGGGAAACCTTCCCAATCCAGGGATTGAACCTGGGTCTTCTGCATTGCAGGTAGATTCTTTACTGTGTGAGCCACGGGGAGGATACAGGGGGGTTAGAGTTTAGGGCCCAAAGCTGAGCCTCAGTCTTTGCATCTGTGATTTGAGAATGCTGCCCTGCCTCTGAGATACTGGCCTTACTCCCCAGCCCTGTTCCCTGCGCCTGGCCTGGAAGCATCCCCAGGCTGTTTGCTGAGTCAGGCCGAGGCTCTCAGGGTATCAGGCAGGTCCAGCTCTGATGCTCGAGTCAGGGGTGAGGGGGCCCCCTGGGCTGAGCTGAGGCTACCTGCTCTCTCCTGACGGGTTCCCTTCCCCCAGCCTCAGCCCCTATAGCCACGACGAAGGCTGTCTGTCCAGCAGCCAGGACCACATCCCATTGGCCGCCCTGCCCCTGCTGGCAACCTCCTCGCCCCAGTATCAGGAGGCCGTTGCCACAGTGATTCAGCGGGCCAACCTCACCTACGGGGATTTCATCAAGTCCCAGGAGGGTGTGACCTTCAACGGGCAGGTGAGTTGTGGCAGAGACAGAAACCCCTGCAGGGTGGACTCGCCTGGTCCTCCGGCCCAGGGCTCTCCCCAGCCAGCACCCCAGCAAGCGGGGCAGGTGCTCAGGGCCCTGGACCTCTCCCCACCCAGGTCTGCCTGATCGGGGACTGCGTCGGGGGCATCCTGGCGTTCGATGCCTTATGCTGCAGCAACCAGCCAGTGTCTGAGAGTCAGAGCAGCAGCCGCCGGGGCAGTGTGGCCAGCGTGCAGGTACGAGCTCCCTCCAGTCCGAGAGCAGGGACCTTCAGGATGGAGACTGAGTCACCCTCCAGCTTCAAACATCCCAGAGGCCTGCAGTAAAAGGGAAGGGCTGGGGTTGCCAACACAGGCACCCAGAGGCAGGGGACAGAGGCGTGGCACAGGTGAACAGCTGCAGCAAGGCCAGACAGGAGCGCGAGCGGTTTCAGCAGGCAGTGAAGCCGGGTCTGCACCATGGAGAGCACATCTGTCACCATGGGGGCCTGGATCCTCTGAGCCTTCCTGCAAGAGAGAGGACCCAAAGTCCCTCTGTTGCAGAGTAGCAAGCAGCCTGGTGGGCTGGGCAAGGCGGCAGGATCAGTGGGAAGTCAGCAAGGCCCAGATGGGCGGGCTGGGCCAGGAGTGAAGGTGGGGACCATAGGGCACACAGGGACGGGGCCTTTCCCTCCCCGGCTCAGGCAAGCAGCTACCGCAGGCCTAGGGTCAGGAGGAGAGACTCAGCTCCCACAACACTGAAGAGGGAGCCAGGCCAGTAGCCACCAGGCGGTGAACCTGCGTGGGGCCATTCCAGGACGCTGACCTGCTGTCCCCGGGCTCGACGGTCAACACAGCACATGGCAGCAACCTGGAGAGCAGCCGGCACCTGAGCCGCAGCAACATCGACATCCCCCGGAGCAACGGCGCTGAGGACCCCAAACGGCAGCTACCCCGCAAGAGGAGTGACTCGTCCACCTATGAGCTGGACACCATCCAGCAGCACCAGGCCTTCCTGTCCAGGTGGGTGGGGAGGCCCCACTGGGTGAGGATGGGGACTCTTAAGATGAGGGGGACACGGACCAGGTGGTGCTGATGGCCAATGGGAGAGTCCTGAAGGCCCCCTGACCTAGGTCCTGGGATCCCCAGGCTAGGCCCACGGTTCTTCAGCCAAGAGAAGGTGTTGGGTGCAGTTGTGGTCTTTTTTTTTCTATGGTCATGCCGTCCTGTGCTGTGCTTGGTCGCTCAGTCGTGTCTGACTCTTTGCAACCCCGGGGACTGTAGCCCACCAGGCTCCTCTGTCCATGAGATTCTCCAGGCAAGAATACTAGAGTGGGTAGCCATGCCCTCCTCCAAGGGATCTTCCCAACCCAGGGATCAAACCTAGGTCTCCAGCATTGCAGGCAGATTCTTTATCATCTGAACCATCAGGGAAGCCCAAGAATACTGGACTGGGTAGCCCATCCCTTTTCCAGGGGATCTTCCCCACCTAGAAATCAAACCGGGGTCTCCTGCATTGCAGGCAGATTCTTTACCAGCTGAGCTACCAGCAAAGTCATATATATATATATTTTTTTTTTTAATTGGGATACAGTTGCTTTACAATGTTGTGTTTCTGATATACAGCCAAGTGAATCAGCTATATATATATCCCTTCTTTTTTGGATTTCTTTCCCATTTAGGTTACCACAGAGCACTGAGTAGAGTTCCCTGTGCCATCCAGCAGGTTTCCATTAGTTATCTATTTTATGAAAAAAAGTAAGTGAAAGTATTAGTCACTCAGTCATGTTCGACTCTTTTTGACCCCATGGACTGTAGCCCACAAAGCTCCTGTGTCCATGAAATTCTCCAGGGAAGAATACTGGAGTGGGTTGCCTTTCCCTCCTCCAGGGGATCTTCCTGACCCAGGGATCGAACCTGGGTCACCCACATTGCAGGCAGATTCTTTACCATCTGAGCCACCAGGGAAGCCTTATCTGGTTTGTTTTTGTTTGTTTTTTTTTTAATATTTTCTTGGCCCTGCCGCATGGCATGTGGGATATTAATTCCCTGACCAGGGATTGAACCTTTGCCCTTTGCCTTGTAAGCTCAGCATCTTAACCACTGGACTGCCAAGGGAGTCCCCCTGTTTTATACATAGTATTGATACTATATATATGTCAATCCCAATCTTTCTATTCATTCCACCTCCTCTTCCCCCGTTAGTGTCTATACAATTGTTCTCTACGTCTGTGTGTCTACTTCTGCTTTACAGACAAGTTCAAGTGTACATGTTTCTAGGTTCTACATATGTACCTTGACACATGATACTTATTTCTCTGACTTCCATCACTCTGTATGATAGTCTCTGGGTCCATCCACGTCTCTTCAAATGACCCAAGCAACCGTGGTCTCGTACACGACTAGGGCCCTCTTAAGTCAGAGGGAACAGACTGACTGGGACAGGGGAAGAAGCAGGGGTTGGCAGAGTCAGCAGGCAGAATGACTGGGGACAGCACAGTCCCAGCCAGGGCTGTCCCCAAGGCAGTGGGCTCCCTGGAGAGGTCAGGCCCTGCTGTCACCAGGGGTGTCCCAGCAGGTGCTGGACAGCTGCACTCGCGGGACTGCACAGGGCCCACGCCTCAGTGGGGCCTGATGACCCCCGAGGAGCCTCTTTCAGGAGGCTGAGGGCAGGCCAGCCCCGAGCAGGGCTGTGGTGTGACCTCGCTTGTCTCCCCACCCCACCCCATACCTGCAGCCTCCATGCCAGCGTGCTGAGGAATGAGCCCAGCTCCCGCCGCTCGAGCAGCTCCACCATGCTGGACGGCGCAGGGGCCGTGGGCAAGTTCGACTTCGAGGTTGCTGACCTCTTCCTCTTCGGGTGCCCCCTGGGGCTGGTCCTTGCCTTGAGGAAGACAGTCATCCCCTCCCTGGATGGTGAGAGTCCCTGCAAGGGAGGGGAGGGGTCCATGAACTGGGCGGAGGATCTCAGTGAACCCCCGTCACAAGGCCGGGGCCACACCCCAGGCCCCTTCCTGTGTCAGCCTCCTTTCTGCACCCACTGCCTCACCAAGGGCCCATGGCTCTCCTTCCTTCCAGCCTCAACCCAGCTCAGTCTCTGGCCCCATTTACCAACACACTGTTTCATTTCATCTCCAAGGCATCTCTGGGAGTGGAGGTCCAGAGATGGAAGGGGCTGCCCCAGGATCAGATGGGGACAGACCCAGTCTCCCATAAGGAAGCCAGGCACCCCTGAAGTCACCCTGATGCAGTGGCCTTCCAGCCTGAAGGACTGCAGCCATGCTGCTCCAGGTTCCTCCTCAATACAACACACCCAGGGAGGTGGGAAAGTGTCGTCCAAGAAGCCATCAGAGCAGCGGTCCCTGCCCAGTGCCCCCAGGATCAACCAGTGTGGGCTCCCTCCCATCCTACAAGAGCTGCGCAGGGCCCCCAGGGGGAAACTGAGGCTCAGAGAGGTTGTAGACACCTGCCCAAGGGCAAGACACTGTGCACCCATGTGACTGCACAGACTCAAGAGACAGAGGTGGCAGGGCAACGAGATCTGTAATCATGGAAAATCTGAAACAACCTAAATGGGATGCAGGCTGTGGTTAAATCAACTTTGGCACAGCCATACAAAGGAACGCCCCAGTGCAATTCAAAATAAAGGGGCTCAATGAAAATACTCATGAAAGACTCCCAACATTTTTTGTGTTAAATGAAAAAAAAAAGGTCAAGTACAAAAAGCATAGATTATATACCTATTTGTGTGCAGGTTTTTTTTTTTTTTTTTGGTTGTGTTGGGTCTTCATTGCTGCACACACATTTTATCTAGTTGCGGCGAGCAAAGGCTTTTGTTGCAGAGCATGGGCTCGGGTGCTCGGGTTTCAGTAGTTGCAGCCCCTGGGCTCAGTAGTTGGGAATCACAGATTTAGTTGCTCAGCGGCATGTGGGATCTTCCCAGACAAGGGCTGAAAAACCCTGGACCCCCTGCATTGGCAGGCAGATTCTTAACCACTAGACCACCAAGGCATCTTCCCAACAACTGCAAAATGTTCCGAAGCGCACAGCCTGGAAACATTTTCAATCAGAGTGGATGGGCAGGCTCTAGCCTGCTCGGGCCGCACATTCTCGGGGATCCCCAGCATTAGCAGGTTGGGCTCTAGCCTCAGTGCTCTGGGGTGGAGAGGAGCTTTCCGTTATATGTCTTATATGGTATATATCCCTGTACTACAAAAAAAAAAAATTTTTAACACTATCATAATTTTCTCAATTAAAACAAATTTGGTTAATAAAGGGACAGTGGCCCAAACAGATCCCCAGATCGATGGAGACACACTTGGGTTTCTCTGTCTTCTAAAACCCCAATCACATCCCACTCCTTCGGACCTTAGCTGGCTCTAGGCCCCGCCTCCTTAGGGCGGAGCTAACGCCGGGCTCTGCGACTCGGCCCCGCCCTCAGTTTTCCAGCTGCGACCCGCCTGCCAGCAAGTCTACAACCTCTTCCACCCGGCTGACCCGTCGGCCTCGCGCCTGGAGCCGCTGCTGGAGCGGCGATTCCACGCCCTGCCGCCTTTCAGCATCCCCCGCTACCAGCGCTACCCCCTGGGGGACGGCTGCTCGACGCTGCTGGGTGAGAACCTGCACCGCCCCCCCGCCACCAGCCCTGGCCCTGGCAGAGGGTGGGAGTTGGCAGCACTCCTTGGGTGCCCCGGATGGGTGGCCCTGCCGTGCGGGAAGGGGCGGCCTGCGCTGAACCCTTTAGAAGCTGGTCACCTGGTGTAGGCTCAGGTGCTCACCCCAGGGATGAAGGAGTGAGGCAGCTTCACAGGCCTCCCTCTTCCCACCTCTCCACCCGCAACAGGGAGCCAGGGACCCCGCTCCCCTCCCCACTGCCCATCAAGGCAGAGCTGAGGACCCAACGGACCCTGGCTGAGTCTGGGCCTGCATCCTGCCCTGTGAAGGGCCCTGCATGGCAGGCGATTGGCCCAGAACTTCCGGGCCACCTGGCCTGGAGATAGGTCACGTGAACGAGGGCTGTCCGTGGTCCATCTCGTTCCTCCCCGGGAACGGCCAGTCCCTCTTGCCCCCCATGTGTCCCAGTCCTGTCCTGTCTTGGTCCTTAAGGAGCCCTGTGTCCGTCGGAGCGTCCACGCGAGTGTCTGTTCTTGTCCTCTGTTCTCTCCCCGTCTGCCTCCAGTCGAGACCGTGCAGAGAAACCCCGAGCTGGTCTTGGAGGGCGGCCCCCTGGCCCCTCTCCCTCCCGGGGACGGCTTCCTGGAAACCAGTATCCCCGTGCCCGCGCTCACCTCGCAAGACGGGCCCCACCCAAGCCCGGGCTGCGCTGAGTGTGTGTAACCCCCCTGCTCGTGGTGGCGTCTGCTTCGCTGGCTGACCGCTGGTCCTCAGGGACCCCCCACCCACTCTTTGGCCACCCGGAGTTTGGGGGACTGTGGCGAGGAGCAGAGACAGGGCAGGACAGGTCCCTGGGAGTGGTCTTGGCACTGGGCAGAGCGGGGAGGGGACTCAAAGCAAAGAAGGAGCTCAGAGAGGGGAGCAGCAGTCCTGAGGTCACCCAGCACAGGTGTCAGCCCACAGGCTCTGTCCCCCACTTGTGAGGCTACCAGCGGGGGTGGCCAGGGGCATGGGGTGATGCCTTGGGCCCTCTGGGGCCCACCTGCCCTCCAGGAGAAGGCTTCGGTCCCGGTATGGGGTTGGATTCTCCACACCCCATTCCCTCCTTCCCTGAGGAGGTCCAGGCACCTCCTGTCTGGAGGTGGGTCCTCTGGCCCGCCCTCAGCTCGGGCCCAGGTGAGCCTGGCTGGAGTCCTCAGCCGTCTTCCTTTGTCCCCAGATGCCCATCTGGGGCTGGCTCATGTGGCCCATGTGTGAGGGGCATGAAGGATGCTGTCTCACTTGCTCAGTCTTCTGCCTAGGACATGCCTAGGAAGCTGCCGTCCCAGGCCCCTGTCACTAGTACTCCCAAACCCAGCTGCTGTGGGCTGTGGGTCAGGCCAGGCCAGGCCCCAGAGGCCAAGAAAGCTAGACTAGACCAAGAGACTGGAAGGGTGGCTGGGGTGGAGTGTGAGCCTGGCCGCCTTGCCTCCCTGCCCACTGTGTCTGTATTGGTCCATCCGTCCAACGCTGCCCCAGCCCTCCCTTCTCTCTGCCTCAGCTCTGAGCCCTGCCCTCTAGACCCTGAGCTGCAGGTCCTGGCACGCATGGGCCCATCCTGTCTGCCAGCTGTGCTCAGATGCCCCCCACTCCTCTGCAGCTGTGGGTGTTGGCCTTGCCTGGCACAGCTGCCGCTCTGGCCCGCCCCAGCCCTGGCACACACTGGGCACCCCTGCTCGGGGGTCCCAGGGACCAGGCTGGGCAAAGCCTCCTTATCCCTGGCCTCTGGTCCCTGTCCACCTGCAGCAGAGGCACTCCAGGCCCACAACACGGTCTTCCAAGAGCACGCGGCCCCCTCCTCACCCGGCTCAGCCCCCAGCACCCGAGGTTTCCGCCGGGCCAGCGAGATCAGCATCGCCAGCCAGGTGTCAGGAATGGCCGAGAGCTACACGGCATCCGGCATCGCCCAGAGTAAGTGCAGCAGCGCCTACCCACCCGTCAGAGCCAGGAGGCTCTGTCCTGTTGTGGCCAGTCTCAACCGGGGCCATTATGCCCCCCAGAGGACAGTTGGAGACCACTAGGGTGGGTGCCACTGGCATCTGGTGGGTAGAGACCTGCTAAACACCTTATGATGCTCAGGATGGCCCCACAGTGAAGAGTGATCCAGCCCCAGTGTCCATTGAGAACTGTGAAAGGAAGGAGCATTTGAAAGGGATGGCCTTGGAGTTGGGGGCCAAGTCCAGCTGGTAGGAGATCAGTGGTGCCGTCTTAGCTGCAGGGTGATGGGTATGGGAGGAGGGGTCTTAGCTCCAATGGGGCAGATGTTCCTTGAGGGAGAAAGCTGGGGCCATTTCTGGAGAAGCTGGAGGGGTGGCCCTGGGGAGCCAGGGAATCGAGGTCTCCTGTCTGCAACCCCTCTTGCCACCCCAAGGGGTGGATCACCCCGGCCTCCTTGGCTCCTTCCATCTTCTTAGCAGCTGGACGCAAAGTCTGGACCATTCCCTCTCACTCTTACCGGGGCCCAGCAACCCCTACTGGCCTCCCTGCCATGTGACTGGCTCCCTGGCCACCTGTCAGAACAGAGGGTCTAGGCTAAGGCTAGCTGGCTTGGTGGCCCCAGCATGGCTGAGCCCCTCCCGTTGTTCTTGCTTCTCAGAGGCCCCGGCTTCACTCAGCCACACCCCCAGCGTCAGGCGCCTGTCCCTGCTTGCCCTTCCCCACCCAGCCCCCTCCACCCTGGGCAATCGGGAGAGAGCCCCTCGCCTCCCAGACTTGGACATCAGTGAAGGTACCAGGCACCACGGGCCTCCATGTGCACACATGCTCCTTCTCTGATTGGGGTCACGCTCTTGTTTCCAGATACATCTCACCGCCAGGGCCCCACTGAGGCCTAACCAGGGAGCTGGAGCTTGGGCTGGGAGCACCCATACTTCCAGGGAGGAGGCAGGAGCCGCTGGAGTTAGCTAGGGGCTGGGAGCAGGGAGTGGGCTGGACGGAGGCCGGGTGAGGACCCGGGTCACCTATCAGGCAGGCTTCAGGCAGAGAGCTCCGACCCTGAGCCAGCCACTGGGGAGGCTCTTTGCAAACCTGGGGCAGTCCCCCAGCCCCAAGGGGGAGCCAGATTCACCCGCACACATGCACACAGGCTCCATCTGACTGAAGACCCTCACTTCACACTGCCTGCCAGGGGCTGAGGGCATCAGGCCTCTGCCTTGGGGCCCAGGAACTGAGACTCCCGCTCTGGGAAGCCTTGAAGCCTGGAGAGGGCGGGCATTCAAGAAGTCCAGGGGAAGCCCAGAGAGGGCAGTGATGAGGCCCAGGGCAGAGGTCAACAAGGGGTTGACCAGGGCCAGGGAGTCCTGCCTCCACACTGTGCTCGTCCCCTCCCCCTCTAACTCCACACCTCCCTGCTGAGCCACAGCCCCCACTCCTCTCCCCAGGGCACTTGGGCCGCTTGCTGCCTTCTGGCCTCCTGTGCCTTCTCGCCCGCTCCCGTCACCGAGCCTGAGAGAAAGAGACTTGCTTTGGTGGTGGGCCTGCTCCCTGGTCAAAGGAGGGTTTTGTCTTTGGGTGGAGCCAGGCCTGAGGGGCCAGGTGACCCTCAGGGGCCCAGCCCAGTCACGGTCCCCTCCTCTTGGCAGTTGCTGCGAAGTGGTGGGGCCAGAAGCGGATCGACTATGCCCTGTACTGCCCCGACGCTCTGACAGCCTTCCCCACCGTGGCCCTGCCCCACCTCTTCCACGCCAGCTACTGGGAGTCAACAGATGTGGTCTCCTTCCTGCTGAGACAGGTACTCAGAGTCCCACTACCGGGCACACCGACACCTCTCAAGTCCCTGAGTGACCCTGCTGCTGACTTGGCCCCATTTCATAAATGAGGACGGTGGGGGACCTCACTTTTCTGGCTCCTGCAGAGGAAGCCGTGGAGATGGGGTGAATGGATGTATACCTTCACAGGACAGATATGACTTCTGGGGGACCAGAGGGTGGACTGTAGTGGGGTTTGTTCCCCCAACCCCTCGCAGGGTTAGTTGGGCCCCTAGGGCTGCTGGCCTCTCCCCGCGGAACAAGAAGCTCCAGGCTTGAGTCTGCACCATGATCCCCCTCTGTCCCCTCGCAGGTCATGAGGCACGACAACTCCAGCATTTTGGAGCTGGACGGCAAGGAGGTCTCGGTGTTCACCCCCTCGAAGCCGAGAGAGAAGTGGCAGCGCAAGAGGACCCACGTGAAGCTTCGGGTGAGGGGTCCTCCGGGTGCCCTGGCCCCAGGGCTATTATCCTATTCATTTCTCCTGAGAAAACCCCATTTTACAGATGAGGAAACTGAGTCTCAGAGATGTGTGCTGTCTTACTTAATCTTCACAGTCTGAGGTTGGAGCTGTTCCCCCATTTACAGACAGGGACCCACACCAAGGCCACGTAGGTCAGTGGCCGAGCTGGACTTGAACTCTGGGCCATCTGACTTTCTGCCCATGCTCAACTCCCAGGCCCCTGGGAAGCTTGAGCTGAGCCCAGGAGACCCCAGCCACCCCTCCATCTCCCACCCTGACCCAGCATTGCTCCTGCACCCCCCCCCCAGAATGTAACGGCCAACCACCGGATCAATGATGCGGTCGCCAACGAGGATGGCCCTCAGGTCTTGACGGGCCGGTTCATGTACGGGCCCCTGGACATGGTCACCCTGACCGGGGAGAAGGTAAAGACCTGGGGAGCCTGCAGGAGCACCCCTCACCCCATCTCCCTCTGGCTTGGGGGCGGGGTGGAGAGTGGGGAGTGGGGAGGTCAGGGGCACAGCCACCCATGACTGGCCTACCTGGCTCCAGGTGGACGTGCACATCATGATGCAGCCGCCCTCAGGTGAGTGGCTGTACCTGGACACGCTGGTGACCAACAGCAGTGGGCGCGTCTCCTACACCATCCCCGAGACCCATCGCCTAGGTGTGGGCGTCTACCCCATCAAGATGGTGGTCAGGTAGGAGCTGGGAGGAATGAGTAGGTGGGCCGACCTGGCCTGGGGCTGGAGGACCGGGCTTCGGTGGGTTCTGACAAGCCACCCCCTCCCAGGGGAGACCACACGTTTGCTGACAGCTACATCACCGTGCTGCCCAAGGGTACGGAGTTCGTGGTTTTCAGCATTGACGGCTCCTTTGCTGCCAGCGTGTCCATCATGGGCAGCGACCCCAAAGTGCGGGCCGGGGCCGTGGACGTGGTGCGGTAAGTGCCCTCAGAGGCAGTGGGTGGGCTTGAAAGCAGATAGCTGGGGGCTGGGCAGAGAAAGGATGGTCTTGGGTGCCAGAGCTCGGACAGGGGGCAGGGACCCTGTGGCTTGGAGGGGCCAGCACCACCACTTCCCAGCTGGGATCTTTTGCTGTGGATCCCTCAGTTCCCTCACCTGGGAAGCCAGGTGTTTCCTAACAAGACCAGTTATACCTGCTGCACAGGGTGGGCGTGGGGATTGTGAAGAGCCCAGCAGTGAGCATCATGCTGGGGCTGTTACTGTTGAAGCCTGTGCCCACTAGTGGGGCTGGCTGGGCAAGGAGACCAGGCAGCCCCGGAGGGAGGACAGTGCGGCCGTGGGACACCCAGGCCTGCCCCTCGCCCCCAGGCACTGGCAGGACCTGGGCTACCTCATCATCTACGTGACTGGCCGGCCTGACATGCAGAAGCAGCGGGTGGTGGCTTGGTTGGCTCAGCACAACTTCCCCCACGGCGTGGTGTCTTTCTGTGACGGCCTGGTGCACGACCCGCTGCGGCACAAGGCCAACTTCCTGAAGCTTCTGATCTCCGAGGTGGGTCCCCGGGTGGAAGGGAGCGGGGTGTGGGTGGGGGCGGAAGGGCTAAGCCTGCGCCCACACCGGTCTCGTCCACAGCTGCACCTGCGCGTGCACGCGGCCTACGGCTCCACCAAGGACGTGGCGGTCTACAGCTCCATCAGCCTGTCCCCCATGCAGATCTACATCGTGGGCCGGCCCACCAAGAAGCTGCAGCAGCAGTGCCAGGTGAGCGGCGTTCAGGTGGGCGGGGCAGGCAGGCAGTCCAGCCCCCTGACTGCCGTGTCGCCCTGGGAGCCCCGCCCCCTGACTGCAGGGCCACCCTGGGAGCCCCGCCCCCGACTGCCGAGCCACCCCGGAGCCCCGCCCCCTGACAGCCGTGCTCCCCGCTGCCCTCACCCGCAGTTCATCACCGACGGCTACGCGGCCCACCTGGCCCAGCTCAAGTACAACCACCGGGCGCGGCCGGCCCGCAACGCGGCCACCCGCATGGCGCTGCGCAAGGGCAGCTTCGGCCTGCCGGGCCAGGGCGACTTCCTGCGCTCCCGGAACCACCTGCTCCGCACCATCTCGGCCCAGCCCAGCGGCCCCGGCCCCCGGCCGCACGAGCGGACGCAGAGCCAGGCGGACAGCGAGCAGCGGGGACAGCGCAGCATGAGCATGGCGGCCGGCTGCTGGGGCCGCACCTTGGCCGGCCGGCCAGAGCCCGGCACAGCCGCGGGCCCCAAGTAGGACACCGGGATTGAGGCGCTGTGGTCTCCATGGTGCTAAGCCAGGGCTGCCCGCCCTGCCAGGAGGCCTGGCCTGGGCACGTACGGTCGGCTGGGGCAAAGCTCATCCCAGGGCCCGGCAGAGGACACAGGATGTGCCAGACACAGCTCTCGCAGCCCAGCCTCACACTTTAGGGTCTGCGGGGTTCCAGCTGGTCGTGGAAGTTGGCAGGACGAGCATCCCTGGGAAGACCTAGGGACCAGGACCCCCAACATGGACTGGCCAGAAGGCGCTCCTGGACACTTGCCCTGCATTGACCTCCCTGCATTCTGATGCCAGGCCTGGGCACCTCCCATCCACTTGCTCGTCCTGACCCCCAGGTCCCCTCCCACTTGGTAGCAGCTGTGATGGGGGACAGCCTGCTTCTTGTTGACTCGAGTTACTCAACTGTTTGACCTCACTGGTTTTGCACTGATTTTTGAGAGTGGAGACTCATCACCATCTCCTATGGCTACAGACTCATGGACATGCATGAAAATTCAACATTTGCCCATCCAAGACCTACCGCCACACAGAAGGCCCCAGGGCAGAGAATCCTTGTACAAATAGGAGAGAAAGGCCATATCATAATTTCTGCCGCTCTGCCTGGCCCATGAACCCATGGCAGCCCCAGACCCCAGCCTCTTCCACCTGCCCCATCTGGAGCCCAGTTCAGCCATGGGCCTGGCGCCATCTCAGCCCTGGGCACAGCTCAGGCTGCCAGGTCAGTCGGTGAAGCCAAGTGGCTCCTGAGAAGCCTCGCCTGGGGCTGCGGGGCCTGGACAGGCCTGGCCTCTTCTCCTCGCCTGCCATCAGCCAAGGCTCCATGCCTCGGCTCTCCCTTCCGCGTTTCTACACCTTTCTACTCCTCCAATCTGATTTCTATGAGGTTTTTTTAAACGAGCAATCCTTGGCTGCTTCCTTTTCTTAACTCTTTCTGTACCAAACGCAGCCCCTTCACATGAAAACACCCAGCACTGTGACGGAGTCCAGCCTGGTTCTGGGTCCCAGGACCCTGTCCGCTGCCCAGGCAGCAGGGCGTGGTCTCTCTGCCTCACCTGAGCCCTGTTAATTCCACAGAATTTCTACTCTGGGGTGAGTGGGGCACACCCTTTTTTTTTTTTTAATGCCAATTCCGTTTCGATGCCGAATCTAAGAAGCCACAACTTGCTTACTTAGCTTAAGGGCAGGCAGCCACGACTTCATTTCCCACCTGGTAAGGACCACAGTGTCCTGTGCACTAGGTCTGAGCATCAGCCCTCCCTCCCCAGAACCGACTGCGATCTCAGCTGTGGCCTCGGCTCCAGGTGGCCCCTCTGCTCCCTCCTCCACCCACTTCATGACAGAGGAACGGGCCAGGCCTCAGCCAGCCGTCCAACATCCAGGCTTCTTCTGTGAGAAGTGGCTGCCAACCTGGATACGGCCTTGGGCCTCGCGGGCTGGGATGGTGAGGCACGCAGACGGGTGTTAACATTTTCCCGTGTGTAGATATGTACAGCCAAAGGGTCATGTAAATGTTCTGCAAAAGTGGGTCTGTACAGAGTGAAAGCTATTTATTTTGTGCAGAGACAAATGTCTGGAGGGATGGGACCTTCAGGATTTATTCATATTTAAGATGTAGCTTTTTGTTGTTTCCGGCATTATGTATAAAGCGACGATTATTTTATGGACCAAGTTTAAATGTAACTGTTGCAGTGAAAGTGCAATATCTAACCCCCTGCTCCCAGCGGGAATCGCTTGGCCCGACAATCACAGCCCCAGCCAGGGGCCCCGTGGCCAGTGCCTCCTCCTGTCGGTCCCACCTCACCCCATCTCGCCTGTCGCCTCGGTGAGCAGCCATCCGGACGGAGGAGCACCTGCAAGAGTCTCGGCCCGCCTGCAATAAAGGCCAGGAGGCCGCCAGCCGGGGGAGGCTGGGTGGGCAGTGAGCTTGGCCTCTCCCAGTGGGCCGCTGCCCCACGGCTCCGAGCTCCCCGCCTGCCTACCCAGCCGCCAGCCATGCCAAGGACAACAGCAATAGTCCGGGCCTCTCCCAGCGGCCCTCAGCCATAGATGGTGAGGTGGGCAGCCCACCCTCCCCGTGGACGTCTCTCTTCTATATCCAGGTCGGCTTCCTGCCTCCCTTCAGATTCCTCTTGGCACATTATCCTCTCAAGGAAGCACCAGTTTTTCAGAAACTAAGAGAGGGAGGACAGAGTCCTTTAAAAATACCAAAAATGTTTACAGCATTGGGTGCTGAGCTGCAGGGCTCAGGCCCGACCAGTCATAACCAAAGGGTGAGGCAGGCCTTGCTGACTGCCACCCCACCCCAGGCCTGTTAGAGTAGAAGCCTTAGTCCCAGCCCCCCAACCCCCAGGACTGAGCCTCAGCCCGCCACTCCCAGACCCCACCACCTGCCTTCTCTTTGATTTCTAAAGAGGGATTCAGCAGAGACCCCATGCCCCCTTCCCAGCTCGGTCTGAACTGCCTGCCTGCCCGCCTGCCACGTCGCAGTCTTCACGTCTCGACCCGTCTGTCTGTCTTGTCTGTCTGGGCCGCCTGTGAGCGGTGTCCTGACGTATCCCCGCCCGCCCTTGCTGTCCCTGCTCCATCGGGCCTGAGTGTGCTCTGTGTACTGTGTTGTCATCTGTTACACCGATTAAAGAAGCAGGAAGGCTTCCTTCTGGGTCTCAGTACTGCGCCGGCCACCAGAGCACTGGGGGTGGGGGCTGGGGTGGGGTGCAGCCTGCCGTTGAGGGTAAAGGCAGTCCTTCCCAGCACACAATGCCAGTTGTGCTCACAAGAATACCAACACATTCCTGTGGGCCTTATTTCTGCTGGGCTCCCTTCTAGCCCCTTCCTGGGTATGAACTCAGTCTGTCCTCACAGCAATCCAGTGATGGAAGTGGGTGCTATCAGCCTCTGCCTCACAGAGGACATAGCCTGTGAGCTAGGCCAGGACTCCTCCTAGGCCAGCAGGACTCTATTATCTGCAGAGTTAATAGCAAGGGCAGCAGCCTCCCTCCAGGCCTGAGGAAATCAGCTTAAGAGCCGGGGGTTTGGCATTCAGCGGGGGGGGGGGGGGGGGGGGCTCTGGTCCAGGCAGGCTGACCTGAGGGTGACGAAAGCAAGAGTGGCTGGTGTGTGCCCGCACCCCCCAAAGCTCCTAGAGTCCTTATTTTTGCCCTGAAGTTGGGTTGCACCCTTCCCTCCCCCTCAACACAAAAAGCAACAACACAGAGAATGTCTCCAACCAGAGAACATTTAATATCTGGGAAGGTGAGCTCTTTTGGGAGATGGGGGAGCTGACTCAGCCAGTGACCTCAACTTCCATTCCCTGCATTGGAGAGGAGGCTGGGCCAGAGGCTGGTCTGCAGGAGGAAGAGCACCCAGCGGGCTCCCCGCAGCCTACCCTGAGGCCAGCCTCCAGGTCGTGCCAACATGTGTGTAGCAGGCCTGGGCCGGGGGTGGGGTGGGCCTCAGGGCAGGAGCCCTGCTCGCATCTGGAAGGCCAGGCCATCCCCTCGGGTGGCTTGCTGGGGAAGAAAGCACACAGGAGGGGACAGGTCAGAAGAAGAGCTGGGGGTAGGCCTGGGTAAGGGGACACCACCCACCTTATTGATCTCTCTGTGTCGTTCCTTGGTGACGATTTCCTCTAGGACCTCGCCATCTCCCTTAATGAGCCTGAGGATGGGGGTGGGCAGGCTGAGCCTATAACTGAGAGGCCAGAGCACCAAAACCAGAAGCACCTGGCAGAGGGGTGCCAGGCCTCAGGCCCCACCACCACCTTGAGCAGGCTGCCACACCCTGCTGGTCGATGCCACTCCTCCCTCCCTCCCTCCCTTGGGACAGAGATGAGGGCCGCTCTGCCATCAGACAGGCCAGCTGTGGCTCTTTGAAGAAAGACCCTCCCTCCCTCAAGGCCTTTCCAGCCCCAGCAATTGCCTACTCCAGCCAATAGGGAGCAACAGTCTGAGAAATCTCATCAGCAAGGGACTTTTTCCCTGGTCCTCAGCCTTTTTAGAGCAGCAGCAGCAGCCCCCATCCCTCCCCCTGCGAGTGTGGTCTGGGGCCAGCATGCCCCACCTGGTGCGTCCTGTCTCCGGGTCCACCACCTTTCGGATGACGCTCTGCCGGGCATCCCACTCCTCCTTGGTCATGGGCTTCATGGCTTGGATGCGGGACTTCTGCTCATCCGTCAGGACTGGAAGGCAAGATGGCAGGGAGGTAGTGGCAGGGCCTCAGGGAGGGGACCCTCCCTGCCCTGCACACGGGGTAGCACAGTACCTGGGCCATCCTCTTCCTCCTTGGCTGTTCTGTGCCACTGGTCCAGTGAGGGTCCGGGCAGAGCCTCGGTCTGCTGCATTTTGGCCTTCTCCTTGCCTCTCTTCTTCAGCTTCTTCTTCCTTTTCTTCTTCTTCTTCCTCTTCTTGTCCTTGTGCTTCCCCCGCTTCTTCCGGCCATCGCTGGAGGAAGAGGAGGAGGACGAAGAGGAAGAGGAGCTAGAAGAACTGGAAGAAGAGGAGGAGGAGCTGGATCGTTGTCTCCTCCGGGCCTTGTGCTTGCTTCTCTCTGTGATGCAGGGAGAAGGTGAGGCTGGAAGGCCAGGAGGGGAAGAAGTAAACCTTCGTCCCCTTGCTCTGGCCTGTAGCAGGCTCAGGCTGACTACCTCCTGGTAGAGCTTCAGCACGCCGTCGAGACGCGCTTTCTCGACTCAGCAGTCACTGTCTGCCCATGAGCAAGGTGGCCAGCCCCCACATCTTAGGCCCAGCTACACCAAAAATATGATTAAGTGCTTGCTTCATTCTGTATTCAATGGGTTGGCTCAGCCCCTGGATTCTGAGCGTCTTTCAATCCAGATAGCGAGGATCTACAGTCGTGTCCCTCTGAATAGTGCTCCCTGCGATTTTCCCAAAGTCAATCTGAAGACGCCCTCCCGACTGCCTGCAACTTCCTCCCTGAGGTTCCCTCATCCCTTTCCCGTTCCCTTTGGTCCTCACCCTCCGCCCCAGAGGAGGTGG
Organism: Antilocapra americana; assembly: GCA_007570785.1. Lineage (NCBI taxonomy): Eukaryota > Metazoa > Chordata > Mammalia > Artiodactyla > Antilocapridae > Antilocapra > Antilocapra americana. Next base: position 8,707,288 of record ML663006.1, on the reverse strand, counting down.
TGCTGGCCTTGCGGCTTTGGGATCTCGAAGCCGAGCAGCTCCTCCGGGCGTCCTTACTGCTCTTCTTCCTTTTCTTTTCCGACCCTCGCCCCCGGGAACGGCTGCGACTCCTAGAGCGCTTCCGGGAGCCGACGTGAGCCATAGCGCCGCGAGCTGCAGACACGAAGGCGTGCTTAAACCCGGGATCGATCACGGGGCCGGCCCGTAGACTGGGTTCCCAGGGGGGCTCTACTCTGACCGAGTCGGCCAGATTCGGCCTGGTCTTCTGGGGCCTGGCACCCGTCACTACCCGGGGCAGCGTTATTGAGGGGGTGTTGGAGCAACCGTACGATTCTCGCCCGCCCCCAACCCCGCGTAACCCAAGTTCTCCGCGGACTCCCGGCTCCTCCGCTGCGGCCCCTTTAAGGGTCCGCCCCCGCGCGGACGCTTCCCAGCTGCGCGCGCAGCTCAGGCGCCTCTAGGAACGGCCGCGCTCCTCCGCCGCCAGGTGCGTTCCTCTTCCCTGCCCACACTCGCCTACCCTCCACCCCGTGTCCTCCGCGGCCTCGCCGCCTCAAAAAAAGTCCCTGGGGCTGCTTCGCTCCCTCTTCAACCGCCCATCCGGCGGGACCGCCAACCCTGCACCAGGCCTTCGCGTGAGGAAGCGAGAAAGCCACGGCTGGGTGACTTCCGGCCCGGGGCGGTGCACTGGGAGGCTGTCCGGCCGCGAAGCGAGGCGCTGATGAGTTTAGTTCTGAAGCCCCGGGTTCCGTCTTTGGGGCACCCCAAGAAACCGCGTCTGGCGCGCTCACCTCCCAGAGTGCCTGGCTGGGCAGCTCCAGGCTTCCGTCTACAGGCGGAGCTCCCGGACGAGAGACCTGCTCTCCAGCCTGGTGCCAGCCCCAGAGCTCATAGGCCCTTTGCCGCAGCTATGCCCTCTCCCATCTCTGTCCTCTTCGGTCGGACCGCAGCACCCTCAGTCCCTGTGAAGCCCAGGGGAGGAGGCGACTGTGGATTTTCTGCGGACATGTCCACACCAGCAGGCTGTGAGCTCCAGAACCTTGGTCTTCCCGATGCCTGCATTCAGTAATACAGAGGTCACAAACTCAGACGTCCATAAAAACCAGAAAGATCATAGCAACGTATGAGGGACCCCTGTTGAGGGAGTGTACCACAGGACTCGAGAGTGGAGACAGCTGAGTCTGGTCTCGCTGGTTTCTGCAATGTGACCTGGGGTCGGGTATTTCCAGATCTTCCCACTTTGCCAGGGGAGCCCGAACTCAAGATTTCAGCATGGAAAACCCTCCCGAACACAACATAGCTGCATGCCTCATCCAGTCTTGGGGCCACCAAGTTGCAAACTCTTTGATATTAATGACAGCAGCAAACCCAGAGGACTGTTGTAAATTGCTTTATAAATGGGAAGGCATTTGATCCTCAAAACAGCTCTAGGACTTAAGTACTTTCCAGAATAAAAGACTAAGGCATATGGCTTACCCACAGTCACAGCTGAATCAGAATTTGAACCCAGGCAGTCTGGCTCCAAGTCCCTGCTTTTAATCCCTCTGCAGTAATTCCTCCATACCGTCCAGAAGATGCTGTTGGTGACCCACCCAAATCCCATTAGAAGACAGGTGCACTCCACCTTAGCCATGGTGTCTGCTGCTGACACCCCACACCTGGACTCTGCTCTGGAAGATTCCCTTGGCCACTGGGAGCCATGCTGCCCTGGAGGTGGATGTTTGGGAAGTTACTCATCCCCTCTATACCCTGGAACACCCCAGAGCCAATAACAGCTGTTGAGGGCAAGCTTTGCTACAGTCCATGCTCCAGAGAGCCCCGTGGGATTGGACTGAAGCAGGACGCTGTGTCAGACCATCCTGGTCCAGCTCCTTCTTGCCCTGTCCTGCTCCTCCTCCCTGGAGCGCTTCCTCCTTAAACCACTTGCATAGGAACTCCTGTGTCAGGCTCTGGTCTACAAACCCGACCTAAGCCAGCCTGTCTGCTGAAAGAATGACCCGGAAGCCTGTGTGTCCTCTCAAAGCAAGAAGTGCTGAGGGCTGCAGGCTGTTTATTTCCGTCCTTGGCCGCCACACTGGCCCTGGCCAAGCTCAGGTCAGGGCACACACATCCACCGTGGTGGGGTCCTCACGGGTGAACCCGTCGCCGAAGCCCTCGTCATCCACCAGCTCGGGCTTGCGGCAGCACATGGGGCAGAGGCGGTTGCGCACGGCTGAGGCCCGGAGCCAGACGACCAGGTTCCAGCGCTCACCAGTGCCCAGGGGCCGGGCCCCATGCAGCTGGCCCCCCCGGTGCAGGAGGCCCTGGCCCACTACGTGCTCCACCTCCAAGGGCCTGGCCAGGGTCGAAGGCACCTGTGGACAGTGGGGCTCAGGCCTGGGTACTTGTGGTGGCTCCAGCCCAGCCCCACGGGTTACACACACTAACCTGGAAGAGATCCCCAAAGTAGAGGGCACCCCCTGTGAAGGCCTTGCCCAGGGACACATTGAGGGTAAGCTCGGCATTATCGTAGTGGCAGCCCAGCTCGCGGTCCTGGCCGGGCGCGTATTTGACCACAAAAGCCCGGTGGCTGTCCAGCCAGCCCCCACCACAGTCTGGGTACAGCAGGGCCATCAGCGGCTGGAGGAAGCGCTCCCGCAGCGGCGTTACCAGAGGTTCATCCAGGCCCAGCTCATGTAGCAACACCTGGGGGTGGGGGAGCCCAGAATTAGCAGGGAAGCTGCTAGGGCCTGTCCCTGGGTCCCTGAGGGGTCCCTCACTAAGGACAGTGCTGAGCTCTGTGCAGACATCATCAGCGTGCTTAACTTCATAATAACACTGCTTGATTTCATCTTACAGACGGTGAGACCAAGGCTAGGAGAAGGTCTGCACTGGGAACACGGATGTCCCTGCCTCCTTGTACCGGCCCGGTGGAGCCTCACCCACCCCATAGTTGTTCATGGTGTTGGGTCTTCCCCTGGGCATGTCCGACTGCTCGAAGTGCTCCAACTCCTCCAGCAGGGCCTGGCAGAAGGGCGCTGTGAACACCGGCAGCCGGTAAATTCGCTTCTCCTCTGTGGAGGGAGAGGGAAGGACGGTCGGTTAGCCAGGAGCTAACCTTTTCATTTCCCGCAGCCTCAGTCGCATCTATAGAATGGGGATGACGTGAGTAATCACCTCTCAAGGCTTTTGTCATGATTAAATGACATAATGTGTGCAGCAAGGGCACCCCATTCTTGGACACCCCCCCTACTCATACCTAGAGGTGAGGTAACCCTGCCCTAAGGTCTGACCCCCAAATTCAGATGTGCATCCTGGCTGGCCACCCCTCCCCCACCAGCTCCAGGTCCTGGCAGGTTCGGGAGACTTCACTCTTGCCCCCTCCTTCAGGTCTTGGGATGGGAACTGCTCCCCATTCCCACCCCCACTGCTAACGCTGGGGCAGGTCTCTCACCATCCTTCACTGACCCCTGAGCCCACACTTGTCTCAACCATCCCCTCGTTAACATTTTTAGTCACCCCAGTTTGAGGATGCCAGCTGGCTCGTGCCTGGTGTATAGCACTGAATTACTGATCACTGTGGTGGATGCGTGTGCGAGTGAGTGCATACAGATGTCCTCCTCCAGATAGTTCCATACTGCCCCTCTTCTCCTGCTGGTTTGACTTTTAGAGGCAGATATGGTGGGTAAAGGGACCCCAGTCTCCCACCCCCAGTCCTGCCAAGTAGCAGGCCAAGACCTCACCTGACACTGTCTCCAGCCGCTGGAGAAGGCCCTTAAGGTCTGCACCTAACGACGTGCTGTATTCAGCAGCAGCCAGAAATTCGGGGGCCAAAGCAGCCTCCTGGGGGCAGAACACACCAGCCATGGGGAAGACAGCCCCCAGGCCCAGATGCCTCCTCCTCCTTCTAGTAACCTGCCCCCTGCCAGGTACCTGCAGTAAGTTGTAGACCTCTGGCCGCGCTGGGCGGTAGGAGCTGGCAATGAGGGCTTTCCTGGCAGCTGACTCCGGCCCCAGCCGCCGCCGCCGCTCTACCTCCTGCTCAAGCTGGGGTGACACAGGGCCTGGTTACCAGGATGGGGCCTCCCATCCCTCCCAAGGCCACCATACAGATGAGGAAATTGAGGCTCAGGAAGCTCAAAGCAAGGCCAGAGCTGGGAGCCCAGTCTTCTATGTTCCTGACTGCCAGGGTAAATGGCAGGTGTTAAACTGTTAGCTGAAGAGGATTCCTTCCAGAAGGGGGCCCTTCCTACTGAGGGCTGCACCAGCTTAGCTGGATTGAGACCCATCGCTGCACCTTCACCAGCTGGGCCCAACCAAGGAGGGGAAACAGAGTCCTGGTTAAGTCTTGTGTTCCAGAGCTTGCAGATGGCTGTCCTAGGAAGCTTCTCGACACTTAACACCACCCCCCGTGGGAGACAAGCAGAAGTGGCATGGCAGGGAGAATGAAGAGTCAGGAGCTAGGTGGCACCTGGTGGGACCTCAGCTCCACCTGCTGTGAAGCCTTGAGCATGTGACTCCTCCCCTTGAGTGAAATTTTCTCATCTCAAAAGGGCACAAAGCAGACAACTTGGCATTTTCCCTGCTTTCTCTTTTCCTGGTGCCAGCACCCAGGTGCTGTGGTAAGTAGGGACAGGAAGGAGGTAAGGGGAGGTCAAAGGAGCCCTTCCGGGATCTGATACTGGCAGACCTGAGGCCAGAAGACCCCTCAAGCTGTTGACACAAATCTAAACAGGAAGGGCCGGGCTGGGTGCAGAAGGGGCAGTGGAGGGTGGGAAGTGTTACCTCTCTCAACAGCTGCTGGAAGTCTTTAGGGCTGACACAGCCTCGGCTGCGCAGGATCTGGGAGCAGAAAAAACAATAAGCATGATGGTGTGACCTGGGGCAAGTCTCTTAAGGTCTCTGAGCCTCAGCTTCTCCTCCTTGAAATGGAAGATGATCCAATCACAGGATCATCGTAAAAATGAAATGTGATAAGCACGTTAAGCACAGAGCAGGGTTCCCAGCGGCTCTTGTTAATAACAGAGTACTCAGCCAGGCCCTGCCCTGAGCACTTTACATGTAGTTTATTGACTCCTCACGACAATCTCACTAAAGCGATACCATGATCGCCATTTAAGGTGGAAAAAACGGGAGGCAGCTAGAGGTTAAATCATTCTTCCCGTCAGATCTGAGAGCGCCAAAGGCAAAGTAAATGACCCCGGGGATTAAGTAAGGTCCCTCCTCAACCACCGCTCCCCGCTCTTTCCCCGCAGAGCCAATAGAGGCCACTCACGGGCTCGTAGTCCTGGCGCAGCTGCTGTTCGCTCCGGAAGCGCACGTGCAGCCCGTAGCGCGCCACGTACAAATTCTCTGAGCAAAAGCAAGCGCAGCGGCAGAAGCGCCGGGGAGCCGCTGCGGTCCCCATGGTGAGAAGCGTTACACAGCCCCGCCGGCTACCGTAGGGACACTTCCGGGTACGCCCCCAGCTGGGCAGGGGCACGGTTTGGAACCAGCGGCCAAGGGTCCGTTCTAAATTCCCAAGTGCAGAAGAGAACGAAGACTCGGCCCCAGAAAACGGTCTGCGGTGCCGAAAGATACTCCCAGGCCGGAGCGAGCCTGGCAGCGCCGCCTCAGAGCACGCCAGCCTACCGGGCCGCTGCTTCCCAGTTTCTCCACCCGCGAGGCAGGGATTAATCGTCCCTCTTTATAGATAGGTGCAACTGAGTCACACCTTCACAGGACGTGGAGAAGTAGGAACTCGGAATTCCAAGACCTTCGGCTTAAACGCGCCGCCTCCTTTTTCTGCTAGGAGCTTTTAGAGGACCAGCTGACGTCGCGAGGATAGTTGGAGCCTTGGGGTCCTATTTTGTTCCAACTGCGCTCCAGTTTTGTGCGTCTGAGCTTGGGTGCGGCATTCATCCCGGCCCCTGCCCGGCGCTCCCCGTGCCTTCGCCGCTCTCTCTCAGGATTCGCCGCGGAATGCCCCAGAGAGTGTCTCCGGGAGAGGGCTCCGACCGGCGAGACTTCCGGGGGCTCTCCTCCTCCGGCGGATTCAGGTGTGGGGGGGGGATAGGGCGTGGTCGGCCGTGGCCGCACCCCGCACAACTAGGTTCAAGTTCTGCACAGCCAAGTGTGAGATGAGTTATGTTCCCTCTGATAGAGCGTGCCCCCCCAACCTCGCGGAGACCCAATCACAGTACACGCGACTCTGTCTTCAGTTCACTCCAGTTCAGTCCCTCTGTCCTGTCTGACTCTTTGCAACCCCTTGGACTGCAGCACACCAGGCTTCCCTGTCCATCACCAACTCCTGGAGCTTGTTCAAACTCATGTCCATCCAATCAGTGATGCCATCCAACCATCTCATCCTCTGTCGTCCCCTTCTCCTCCCGCCTTCAGTCTTTCCCAGCATCAGGGTCTTTTCCAGTGAGTCAGTTCTTCGCATCAGGTGGCCAAAGTATTGGAGTTTCAGCTTTAGCATCAGTCCTTCCAATGAATATTCAGGACTAATTTCCTTTAGGATTGCCTGGTTTGATCTCCTTGCAGTCCAAGGGACTCTCAAGAGTCTTCTCCAACACCACAATTCAAAAGCATCAATTCTTCGGCACTCAGCTTTCTTTATAGTCCAACTCTCACATCCATACATGACTACTGGAAAAACCATAGCTTTGACTAGATGGACCTTTGTTGGCAAAGTAATGTCTCTGCTTATTAATATGCTGTCTAGGTTGGTCATAGCTTTTCTTCCAAAGAGCAAGCATCTTTCAGTTTCATGGCTGCAGTCACCATCTGCAGTGATTTTGGAGCCCAAGAAAATAAAGTCTGTCACTGTTTCCATTGTTTCCCCATCTATTTGCCATGAAGTGATGGGACTGGATGCCATGATCTTAGTTTTCTGAAAGTTGAATTTTAAGCCAACTTTTTCACTCTCCTCTTTGACTTTCATCAAGTGGCTCTTTAGTTCTTCACTTTCTGCCATAAGGGTGTTGTCATCTGCATATCTGAGGTTATTGATATTTCTCCCGGCAGTCTGGATTCCAGCTTGTGCTTCATCCAGCACAGCATTTCGCTTGATAACTCTGTCTTGGGGACCCCATTATGGTCCACCGTGCACCCCCAAGGTCTCAATCTGCAGAGCCCCGAGAAGAAGCTGGGCTGGCAGTCATGTTGCCCAGCTGGCAGAACGAAGGTGCACACCTGGGGAGGAAGTCTTGACCTGTAGAACTTCCTGCACTAGAGTTCTCTCCATGGTTCAGCATGAAGCCGGGGTGGAGGTGGAGAGGAAGACTCTGGGGCTTTAAGACTCTCCAGATAAACCGTGACTATGGATGACAATTGTTGGCTGAGCCCCACCTCAACCGGACCTGAGCTAACTTGTCTACTACCACTCACCTTAACTCTTTTCATCCCTACAGCAAACCTTTGAGCTGGGTACTATTACCTCACCCTGTTCCAGCAGGGCAAGGGGCTTCCCTGGTGGCTTATATGGTAAAGAATCCGCCTGCAATTCAGGAGACCCAGATTGATCTCTGGGTCAGGAATAGGCCCTGGAGAAGGGAATGGCTGACCACCCTAGTATTCTTGCCTGGAGAATCCCATGAATAGAAGAGGCTGGTGGGCCACAGTCCATGGGGTCACAGAGAGTCAAACACGACTGAGCAACTAAAGACACACGCACACATGGGGAAACTGAGGCCCAGAGGGGTGCAATGACCTGCCCCATGTCATTCCCCAGTAAGGGACATATATATATGGGGATTGAACCCAACAGTCTTCCCTTTGAGTTCCCTGTTCACCACAATAAGAGTATTTTGACCATACCGTGTAGCTTGTAGGATCTCAGTTCCCTGACCAGAGATCAAACCCATGCTCCCTGCAGTGGAAGCGTGGAGACCTAACACCGGGACTGCCAGGGAAATCCTTTGTTGGCATTTTCTTGATGACTCTGCTTTCTTTTCCTCTTGTGTACACATAAGTTCACACAGTCACACTCACATCCACAATCACACACACTCTTGCACACACTCAAACACAGCCTTACATGCTAAGACACATTCACACAAAATCACACATGTGCTCACACCCCCACACATACCGTCAACACTCCCTCCTTTATATGCATGCAACGTTCCACATTACAGTCACAATCACACACTTGTGTTAATAAACCCAGTAAACCCAAAGGCCCTGCAGTGGGCTGAGCTTGGAGTGCTTAAAGAACAGCAAAAAGCCTACAAGAAAGCGAGTGATAGAGAACAGGGCCAGGGTTGTATTTGGGACCAAATCTTTGGGCCACTGGTAACATTTTGTATTTTATTCTATGTACAAAGGGAAGCTGTTTAGTTCTCACAATAAACCCTGTGAGGTAGGAGCTATCCCCATTTTACAGATGTGGAAAATGAGGTTCAGAGAGGTTGAATGACCCACCCGAGGTCACACAGCTTATATGTGGTGCAGTCTGGAAGGGAACCCAAGCCTGACCCTGCTGGGTTCCTTCCTAAAGGTGACTTTTGGGGCATGAAAGCCAGATCTTTGCACCTCGGAGATTCTGGGGCCCAGACCTGGGGCTCCTGAAGCTACCAGGCTTCCCCAGGTAGGAGAATGACTGTCAGGGGCCTGCTTGCCCCTCAAGGACCCCACTCCCCAGCCCAGAGCTGTGGGGCCTGAGCAGGTAATTAAAGTTTCACAGCCATCTTGATTGCCCAGCGATAGTGAAGGGCCCTGCTCTCCAGGAGAGGATCTATTTCCCCAGGTCTTTATTCATTCCCCTTCTCAGCGCCTTCCTCTCCCCCTCCCACCTCCCCAGGCCCAGGGCAGACCAGCTGCCCAGGCAGCCACCATACAGGCCGACATGTGCAGTCCCCCAACCCCGGCCAGCTCATTCCTTAGGGTGCTCCTTTTATGGCTGTTTTTGCAAGATGAATGTGTTCTGCTTCTCATTTGAGACTGGCCCTCTCCATGCCACGCCTCTGCCCTGGAAACAGCATCCCCAACCCCACTCTGCCCCAACTTGGGCTCCGTCACCAGAGGGAATCACAGCCAGAATAATAACAGTAAGCACTCAATCACTGTGCTCACAGCCAGCACTCACATGGACTTCTGTCGACCTTGTGAGATATTATTATCCCTAATTTTGTTGTTGTTTAGTCGCTCAGTCGTGTCCAATTCTTTTGCAACCCCATGGACTGTAACCCGCCAGGCTTCTCTGTCGGGTTACCAGGCAAGAACACTGGAGTGAGTTGCCATTTCCTTCTCCAGGGGATCTTACTGACCCAAGGATTGAACCCAGGTCTCCTGCATTGGCAGGTGGATTCTTTACCACTGAGCCACCAGGGAAGCCCCTATCCCCATTTTACAGATGAGGAAACAGAGGCTCAGTGAGGCTCAGGGTCCTGCCTAGAGACATAAACGTGGATGCAGAAGCAGAATTAGAACATCCAACTGGGGAATTCTCTGGTGGTCTAGTGGTTAGGACTCTGCATTCTCACAGGGTCCGATCCCTGGTCAGGGAATTAAAATGCCACAAGCCTCACAGCATGGCCAAAAAAAGAAGAACACCCATCCTTTGGATTCCAGAGTGATGTGTGTGTGTGCATGTATGTATATGTATCTATGTATGTTGCATGCATTTATATATGTGTGTCTATACATATTCATTTGAACTGACAGCACACATGTACAAAAGGGCACAGATCATAAGTGTACAGTTTGGTGAATTTTCGTAAACTAGACACACCCACGCAACCAGCACCCTGATCCAAAAACAGAAAATCCAAGCTCCCACCCCCACCACTTGTCCCCAATCAGTGACTGGCCATCCCAAGGGTAGTCACTACTATGACTTCTGAGAACAAAGATCAGTCTTGCCTGTTCTTGAATTTGATACAGATAAAATCATAGAGTATGTGCTGTTTTGTCTGAGAACAAAGATCAGTCTTGCCTGTTCTTGAATTTGATACAGATAAAATCATAGAGTATGTGCTGTTTTGTATACCGCTTCTTTCACTTGGCATTATTATTTTTTAATTGTAGTTTATTTACAGCGTTGAGTTAGCTTGCTTCTGATGTACAGAAAAGTGATTCAGATACACATATATGCATACTCTTTTTCATAATTCTTTCCCACTCTAGTTTATTATAGGATGTTGAATTTAGATCCTATCAACAATAGGATCTTGTTGTTGATATGGTTTTTATATAATAGTTTATATCTGCTAATCCAAAACTCCTAATTTATCTCTCCCCTACCCCCAGCATTATGATCTTAAGATTCATCGGTGTTATATGTAGCAGCGGCTTATCGTTTTTTTGTGGCTGCATAGTATTCCACCAGGTGACCTCCTCCACCATTCATTGAACCTCCCTACAGCTGATGGGTATTTGCATTGTTTCCAGTTTGGGGATATCATGGATGAAGAAGCTATAACGAACAATTTTTATTGTGGTTAAAATATACATAATGTAAAATTGGCTTCTTCACCATTTTTTAATAGACTTTATTTCTTCACAGCAGTTTTAGGTTCACAGCAAAATAGAGTGGAAAGCATAGAGATTTAGGCATGTGTTCCCTGCTGCCTCCCACACAGAGCCTCCCCCCACCATCAACATCCCACACCACGTGGTACATTTGTTACAAGTGACTGTCACATTGGCATGTCATTACCACCCAAAGTACTTCGTTTTGGTTCACTCTTGAGTTACAAGAGTGAACATTAGGGTTCACTCTTGGAGTTGTATATTCTATGGTTTTTGACAATGTATAGGATCACATGTCCACTATTATGGTGTCATATGGAATAGTTTCAGTGCCCTAAAAATCCTCTATGTTCTGCCTGTCCGTTCATCCCCTCTTCCTCTTTTTAAATTACTATTATTTTATTATTTTAAAATTTTAATTTATTTTTTTGGCTGCACTAGGTCTTTGTTGCTGTTCGGGCTTTTTCTAGCTGTGGCGAGCAGGAGCTACTCGGTTGTATCAGGCTTCTCACGGCGGTGGCCTCTCCTGCTGTAGAGCACAGCCTCTCGGGCTTCAGTAGTTGCAGCACAAAGGTCCTAGAGCAAGCGCGAAGGCTTCAGTAGTCATGGTGCATTTATTTAGTTGTTCTTGCAGCATGTGGAAACTTCTTGGACCAGGGATCCAACCCGTGTCCCCTGCACTGGCAGGCAGATTCTAATCTACTGTGCCACCAGGGAAATCTTCCCCATCCTCTCTTGACCCCTGGCAACCACTGATCCTTTTACTGTCTCCATAGATTTTGGGTTTGATTTTTTTTTTTATTTCACCACAAGGCATGCAGGATCGCAATTCCCCACCAGGGATCAAACCCGTGCCCCCTACAGTAGAAGTGTGGAGTTTTAACAGCTAGACTGCCAGGTAAGTTCCTGCATAGTTTATCTTTTCTAATATATGCTCTAGTTGAAATCATCCAGTATTTAGTCTTTTCAGATTGGCTTATCTCCCTTGTGTGCATGAGTGCTAAATTGCTTCAATCATATCTGATTCCTTGCAACCCATGGATTGAATCTCACCAAGCTCCTCTGTCCATGGGATTCTCCGGGCAAGAATACTGGAGTGGGTTGCCATGCCCTCCTCCAGAGGATCTTCCAGATCCAGGGATCAAACCTGCATTACTTAATGTCTCCTGCATTGGCAGGCAGCTCTTTACCACTAGTGCCACCTGGGAAACCCTGTCTCCCTTAGTAATATGCATTTATGTTTCTTCTCTCTTTTCATGGCTTGATAATTCATATATTTTTTTAGCACTGAGTACTATTCCATTGTCTGGATTACCATTTTACCCACTGATCTCCTGAAGGACATCTTGGTTGCCTCCAAGTTTTGGCAATTATGAATATACATCTATGTGCAGTTTTCTGTGTAGACATAGGGTTTCAACTCGTTTGGGGAGTGTGATTGCAGGATCATATGGTAGGAGTATGTTTGATTTTGTAAGAAGCCACCAAACTCTCTTCCAAAGTAACTGTGCCATTTTGCATTCCCCCCAGCAATGAAAGAGAGTTCCTGTCCTTCCATATCTTCAACAGCATTTGGCGTTGTCAGTGTTTTGGATTTGGGCCATTCTATTAGGTATGTAGTGGTACCTCGTTGTTTTAACTTGCAACTTTCTAATGAAAATTACATTGAAAGTCTTTTCGTATGTTTATTTTCCATCTGTATTTTTCATTTGGTGAAATGTCTGTTCAGGTATCTTCCCTGTTTTTCAGATTATTTGTTTTCTTATTGTTGAATTTGAAGAGATCTTTGTATGTGTTGGATAACAATCCTTTATCAGATAAAAAATATATATATGTATGTATGTATATAACACAAGCATTTTCTCCCAGTTTGTGGCTTGTCTTCTCATTCCTGGAACAATATCTTTCGCAGAGTAGAAGTTTGAATTTTTTTCTTTTAACTACGCAGGCTCTTAGTTCCCACACATGGGATCTAGTTCCCAGACCAGGGATTGAACCCCAGGTCCCCTGCATTGGGAGCATGGAGTCTTAGCCACTGGACCACCAGGGAAGTTCGAGAACTTTTTTAATTTTAATGAAGTCTAACTTATCAGTTCTTTCTTTCATGGATCATGCCTTTGATGTTATCTCTAAAAAAATCATCTCCATCCCCAAGAAAATAAAGAGATTTTCTCCTACAATATCTTCTAGGGGTTTGATAGTTTTGTGTTTTACATTTAGATCTGTGAGCCATTTTGAGTTGATTTTTGTGAAAGATGTAAGATTTGTCACAAGATTTTTTTTGTTTTGCACATGGATGGCCAGTTGTTTCAGCGCGTTTTGCTGAAAAGACTGCCTTTGTTCCACTGCCTTTCCTGCTTTGTGGGAGATCAGTTGACTCTATATTTATATGAGTCTATTTCTGGGCTCCCTGTACTGTCCCATTGATCTATTTGTCTCTTGTCAACAACGCACTGTCCTGATTACGGCAGCTTTAGAGTAAGTCCTGAAGTCAGGTAGTGTCAGCACAATGACTTTGTTTTGCTCCTTCAATATGATGTGGCTCTTCTCACACAGCAAAAATGAGAGAGCCTGAATCTGGACCCAGCTCTGAGTCACTCGCTTTTGGATAATCCATCCAGGAGCTTCTGACAAACAGTATCATACTTCAGCTTGATTCTATCCCTTGTTTTTACTCAACACATTCAAGAGGTCATTTCATACCTTTATGCAACTTTTGTGTATAGATTGATACATAGTTATTTTTTTTCCCACCTGCTACAGGGTATTCTATTGAGCACGCTCTGTAATTATTTGGCGAGTTCCCACCAGACTTTTGCTCCTCCAGTAACTATCTGCAAACTAGTATCCTCGGCTCCCTTCACAAGTCTATCTATAGAAGAACTTCCTATTGCGTCAAAAAAAAAAGAAGTGCATTTGCAATTCTGCACTTGGCCAGATCCCCTTGAAAGAAGCTGTCCCATGTGAGGAGCAGAGGCTGTTTTAAAGTCAGGGAGTGTTTTCAGTCTCTGACTGAAGGCTGGATAAAGACAGGACGTATCTTTCCCCCTCTAACCCCTCTGGGCTTGACCTACTCTTCTGCCCATGAATGGATCCCTCTTCTGTTCCTCAAATGCCAGGTAAGTTCCCACCTCAGAGCCTTTCCACTGGCAGTTCCTTTCACCTAGAATACATCCCCTCCTGGTCTCTCCATGGCTCCCTCTTTCTCCCCTTTCACCTTCCTCAGGAAGCCCTTCCCAGTTAAGCAGACCCATGGCACTTTCCATTGCCTCACCGGGTTTTATTTACTTTACAGGAAATAAGTAATAACCTGGCACTACCTGAGATTATCTTACCGTATTTACTTGTTGATTTTCCCCACCCCACAAAGAATGGGAGTTTTCTCTTTTTTCACACCCAGCATCGAGCACCTAGACCCCAGCGATCACAGAGGACATATAGGTTCCCTCCTCTCTCCCACTTTCCACCACCCTGCTCTATTTTTCTCCATGAAATGTATTTCCTTCCAACAAGTATAATTTACTTATTCATTATGTGTATAGCCTGGCTCTCTCACTAGAATGTCAGCTCGAGAAGGGCAAGGATCTTGTTTTGTTCTCCGCAGCATCTCTTAGCACTTACAAGAGGGCACAGCACATAGCGCCTTTCACCAAATATTGGTTGAATGAATGAGGATCGTAACCTCCATCCTCCAGGGCTGGCAAGGTTATCCCTCTGGAGCAAAAGGCAGATTAAAGAGCAGGTGCCCGCAGCAGGTGTGGCCATTTCCTCCTGCTCAAAATGGGCCCGAGGCCTCTAAGGGCTGGAGCCCCAGCGGAAGGGCCTTGGCCCTGCGGATGGGGGCGGGGCTCGCCGCAGGTGGGCGGACGGGCAGTCATGACCACGCCCCCACGGAGGCCCCGCCCAGCGGGAGGCCCCTCCCCGCCCATCAGCCGGCCTGGGTGCCCGCCCCGCCCGGTTCGCTCCGACCTTGCTGCGGCGCAGCCCGGGGCTGGAGGCCCGTAGGAGCGGCGGGAGGAGGGGGCGGAGCAAGCGCAGCACCAGGCGCAGTCTCCAATGAGCCGCGCGGAACCGGCGGCCCTGAGGACCCCAGCCCGCTGCTCACCCTCCCCACGGCCCACCTGGTGCCAGGTAAGGGAACAGGTAAGGGTGTGGCGTACGGGACCCCCGACCCAGATCTTTTTCAGGTCGAGGTGCTACGCCTGGCACAAGCTGGGGGGCCACTTGGCTCTCCCTACCCCAAGGGTGGAGTAGAGGCATCTCGGTAGAAAGTGGGAGCCTCCTGGGAGCCTTCCTGGCCCCCGCCTTGGTACCCCAGCGCCCCTAGGCGCAGGTCCCAGCCCCCTATCCCTGCAGCATCCTTTCCACGCCGCAAGGAGATTGCAATTTTTTTTTTTAACCTTTCAGGCGCCGCCACATCTTGGAAAATGATGGGGGTGCCTTTTGGGGGTGGATCCTGGGATGACTGTTCCCCCAGAATCTGACTGGCAGCTCTTCTGAGGGCTCCCCTCACCCTCCAGTGGGCCGTGCTCACAGATCCCTAGAGCCTGGCTATGTCAGAAACCTGGGGGCAGGTCTGGGCCTGCCGACCTTGGAGAACCCCTCCCCCCACTCACTGGCTGGCCAGTGGGTTGAGCCTTCTCTGCCTCCATCCTGGCAGTTAAGCTTGTAGGTTCCCAAAGGTCTCTCCCTTGTTTCTAAGCCTCTGTTAAAGCAGGGTGCCCCTCCCCAGACCTGAGGTTAATGAAAATAGCTTTCAGCTGGTCTGACAGGATTCCCCGCCCACTGCCCCGCCCCCTGGAGATTGGCTGGCCTCTATTCCCTTAATTCAGGCGGGCAGGTGCCCAGTGACCAAAGGAGGGTGGCAGGAAGGCCACCGTAGCTTCCCAGTTTGCCTCACCTAGCGCTGCGAGTCATCTGAAACAACTCGCCAAAGGCCCAGCGAGGGCTGGGGGGCTCAGCAAAGGTGGGAGTCAGGGTGGAAGAAGTCGTGGCCCTGCATCCGGAGACCCCACAGTGACACCATCCCACAGCACCCGCCCCAGTCAGCTGGGTGATACCGCCGGGGGGTGAACTGAGCTGAGTGGGCCCCTCCAGGTCCTTCATGACGCTTTCTTGCGAGCCCTGCATAGCCTGGGTCCCAGAGAGTGAAGTGTGAGTTTCACCTGTTCTCTGCGGGTCATTCCCCAAGCCTTTGTTTGCCTACCTGTAAAATGGGAATGATAACTGAGAGACCCTCCCTGAATAGCAGTGAATAATCAGGAAGGAAGGTGCCAGGCACTTAGCACATTGTCAAACAGTTAGCAGTACTCCGTAAACGTAAACAGTAGCTGTCACCCTTGTAATAATCATCGCTATTTATTGTCTCCTGGCTGTTTCAGACTTTCCTTTGTGCATCTGACAGCTGGCAATGCCCCAACCAGAAAGAAAAGCCTTTGACAGGACCGTCAGTGAGGGGGGATCATTTGCTAATCCTATGCCATTCCTTAGCTCTTAGGGTCAAGGTGAGTTGACCCTGTCTTGCTGGGCACATCAGGCCCTGGGCACAGCCTTCCCTGACCCCTGGCCACAACCCTGTCCTTGTCCCTTGGGGCGCACACATCACCCATGTGCCCACAATTTGCCCTCTAGCTTCAACTGGCCAAACCCAGGTCAGGCAGATAGAGAGCATGGATGTGGCTCCAAGCATCCCATGGTCCCCATCCTCCCCTCCTCCCAGTCTGGGCTGGTGGTCGCGTCCCCTTCATTCTGCTGCTCAGTAACTTTAAAAATAACAAGAGTTGTCCCGTCTCCACTGAGGGCTGTAACCTGACCCTCAGTTGGATTCTGCTCCATCAGAACCTGGAGTAGGAGGACTCAGCACTTGAGAGCTGGGCACCCCAGTGCTGTGGCTGCTCTGGCCCCGCTTGCTGGGTAACCTCAGACCAGCCTCTCTCTCTCCCTCTCTGGGCCTTGGTTTCCCCATCTGTAAAATGTGGTTCAAATAGCCTGTGATGCTGGAGTGTGAAACTTTGTTTATGCCAGTGAGGAAGATAAACAGCTGGGCTCCCAGGTGGGTGGCTGGCACCAAACAGGTTGACTTTACCTGAAGCGGAGGGTGTCGGGAAGGGATTCCCTTGGTGACTGGGAGTGGGGGTGGGGAGAGCTGGTTCAGCACCCCATCCCCCCACCTCACTCCCATGCTGGTCTCTGGTAGGTCTGCCTCCTCTCCCACCTCTGAATGCCAGCTCCTTCCCGAGGGCTAAAGGGACTCCTCATCCCCACCCTGAGGTGAGCTGAAGCCAAGGTAGCTGGCAGGGCCTGGGCAGCCGGGAGGCCTGAGGAGGCACCAGGCCAAGAGCATCCCTCCCTAGGCTCTGTCTCACGCTCACCCACTCACTGGCTCCCCAGGCCTCTGCATTGCAGCAGACAGGAGCCTGAGCTGGCAGCCCTACTGGGGATGGAACAAGGGCCTGTGCAGGGGATTGTCTGTTCTCTTGTTCCCACCTCCACCCCCTCCCCTGCCCTGGATTCCCCTCAGCCCAGGCTTCCCTGGAAGAGTCAGCTGCTGACAGGGAAACAGTCTTCTCTAGGACTAGGACTGACTTGAGTCTTCCTGGAAGAGCTGTGGCAGCAGTAGAGCCCCTCAGGCTTGGGGACCATCCCGCCCTTGTGTCCCCTCT
The DNA here is from genome assembly GCA_007570785.1 of Antilocapra americana. Taxonomy (NCBI): domain Eukaryota; kingdom Metazoa; phylum Chordata; class Mammalia; order Artiodactyla; family Antilocapridae; genus Antilocapra; species Antilocapra americana. Next base: position 8,690,192 of record ML663006.1, on the reverse strand, counting down.
GCGTCTCAGACCCTCCTGCACATCATTAGAACTTGGGGACCATCCCGCCCCTGTGTCCCCTCTGCGTCTCAGACCCTCCTGCGCATCATTAGAAGTCTTGCCTACCCCCCCCTTGCCGAGAGGCTGGTTTGAATAACCACAGCTTTGGAATTAAGAGCCCAGATTTTGGAACTCAGAGGCCAGCTCTGCTACTTCCTCCTAGCTGGGTGACCTGGAACAGGTCACTTAACCTCTGTGTGCCTCAGTTTTCTCACCATAAAATGGGGATAACAATGAAACATACCTCATAGGAGTCTTGTGAGGGATGACTGCCTGTCAACTACTCAGAGCAGTGCCAGGCGCACAGTCACCTCCGTGTCTGCTGTTACTGCTCTTGCTCTGGTCCTTGGCGGTGTTATCCCTGGCCTTGGTTCTTTTCTTGGCGGAGCCCCCTCTTTTACAAGCTCTGTTCTCCTTTGTGAACACCCTGTGTTTGCACTTGTTGTACGTGTGTGTGTTTGTGTGTGTGTGTGTATATACACACATATATATGTGTGTATTTTAAAATTGAAGTATAGTTGATGTTCAATATTCATTTCTGGTATACAGCAGGAAGATTCAGTTGTATATATAGCCTTTTTCATATTCTTTTGCATTATGGTTTATTGCAAGATATTGAAAATAGTTCCCTCTGCTATACAGCAGGTCCTTGTTGTTTATTTTATATATAGTGTCTGCTAGTCCCAAACTCCTAATTTATCCCTCCCCCACCCCATCTCCCCTTTGGTAACAAGTCCGTTCTCTTCATCTGTGAGTCTGTTTCTGTTTCATTAATATCTGTGTCATATTTTAGATCCCACATATAAGTGATATCACGTGGTATTTGTCTTTCAGATTCACTTCCCTTAGTGTGGTAATCTCTAGGTCCATCCACGTTCCTGCAAATGGCATTATTTCATTCTTTTTCATGGCTGAGTAGTATTCCATTGTGGGTATCTATATCTATGCCACATCTTTATCCATTCATCTGCCAATGGACATTTAGGTTGCTTCCATGTCTTGGCTGTTGTAAGGACTTGCTATCTTGACAAGCAATTTAGCTTAGCAGTTTAGAGCCTCGCTTCTAAAACCAGACAGCTCTGGGTTCAAATCAGAGCTCCACTGCTCACCAGCTGTGTGATCTTGGGCAAGTTATTAGCTCCTCTGGGCCTCAGTTTCTCCATCAGCTAAGTGGGAATGATAGTGTAAATCTGACAAAGTTGTTGCGAGGACTAAATAAGTGGACACATACAAAACACGTGGCTCCCAGAAAGGGCGGGACTGCTAGGAAGCGCTGTGCCTCGTAATTGTTTGCTCATAGTAATTGGGCACCTGCTGTTGTGTCAAGAATGCAGTTCTGAGGTTGTGAGTCAGGTGCTGGGACCCTTCACATGCTGGTGTGAGTCCTGGCGCAGGCCTCTGTTACCAGAGTGACATGGGCCATGTACCTTTGCCTCTCTGTGCCCCAGTTTCCCCAACTATAAATGGGAATGTGGAAGCACTGGCCTCCTGGAGTTGTGTGAGGTTTCTGGCATTCCAGAACATCCAGTCAGTCACCTTCATCTGAGCCTCAGAGCTGTGAGGGAGAGGGTCTCCCGGGCTGCCCCCCCAATACTGCCCCATTCCCAGTTGCTACTCACAGCCACCCCTCCTGTTGCCCTGTGCCTCTCTCCTCCTTTGAGGACTCTGGAGCTTTGCCCATTTTGCAGATGGGGCATCAGAGACCCCCAGGTCTCCTTGTCTCCCTCAAGCACATCAACACATTCCTACCTCAGGGCTCTCACCATGTCTGTTCCACCTGTCCAAAATGCTTTTCCCCCACATATACACATGGCAGACTCCCTCACCTCTTTCAGTCTTACTCAAGTATTACCTTCACAGCAAAATGTTGTGTCCTGCACTCCCATTTAAAATTGCCCTCATATCCTTTACACCCAACTCTTCCCCCCAGGCCATGTCTCTTAACACACTGTATCACTTATTGTACTTACTGTCTTGTCTCTGACATGAATGTCCCATTTCCACAAGAGCAGGGATCTCTGTTATTTTGGTTCTCTGTTAAATCCCCAGCACAAGGACTTCCCTGGTGGTCCAGTGACTAAGACTCAGCGCTCCCTGTGCAGGGGGCCCAGGTCCAATCCCTGGTTGGGAAACCCGAGCCACATGCCCCAACTAAGAGCTTGAATGCTGCAACTAAAAACCCTGAATTCTTCAACTAAGACCCAGTGCAGCTAAATAAATAATTTTTAAAATCCTCAGCAAAAAGAACAGAGTCTGGCCCACAGAGGGCACTCAATAAATATTGCCTGAATGAGTGGAACCTTCACCCTACCCCCATGTAATTTGTCACTGCCATTTTACCCATGAGGTATCTGAGGCTCAGAGATGTCAAGTGACTTGCTCAAGATCACACAGCCAGCAAGCAGCATGCCCTCACCCCTCACCCCACTGCCCCCGTAGGTCTGGCCTCGCCCCGCAGACAATGGCCTTGCCCCCATGAGCTAGAGCCTGCCCCTCGGTGCCTGCCCACCCCCGGCCAGCAGGATGCAGCTGTGGAAGGCAGTGTTGGTGACCCTGGCCTTCATGAGCCTGGACGTCGGCATGACCACGGCCATCTACATCCTCAGTCACCTGGACCGCAGCCTGCTGGAGGACATCCGCCACTTCAACATCTTTGACTCGGTGCTGGACCTCTGGGCGGCCTGCCTGTACCGCAGCTGCCTGCTGCTGGGGGCCACCATCGGCGTGGCCAAGAACAGCACCCTGGGGCCCCGGAGGCTGCGGGCCTCATGGACGGTCATCGCCCTCGTGTGCCTCTTTGGGGGCATCTACACCATGGTGAAGCTGCTGCTCTTCTCCGAGGTACGCAAGCCGGTCCGGGACCCATGGTTCTGGGCCCTCTTCGTGTGGACCTATGTCTCACTTGCTGCCTCCTTCCTGCTCTGGTGGCTGCTGTCCACGGTGAGGCCGGACGCCAAGGCCCTTGGGCGGGGCGCCGGGGCCGAGGGCGAGGGCGAGGGCTTCCCCGGGGAGGACCGGCCCGCACCCGAGCAAGCGTCTGGGGCCACGCTGCAGAAGCTGCTGTCCTATACCAAGCCTGACATCGCCTTCCTTGTGGCGGCCTCCTTCTTCCTCATCGTGGCGGCTCTGGGTAAGTTGCCGGTCTGCGGGGCCTGGTGGGCACCCCGAGAATATGTTTGAGGGGTGTGACCACCTCTTCTTTCCTCTCAAGTTTTTTTTTTAATTTTATACAATTTTTAAAAATTGTATTTATTTATGTATTTTTGCCTGTGCTGGGTCTTTGTTGCTGTGCGGGCTTTTCTCTAGTTGTGGCAAGCAGGGGCTACCCTGGTTGCGGTGCACAGGGTTCTCACTGCGGTGGCTTCCCTTGTGGAGCACAGGCTCAGTAGTTGTGGCTCACGGGCTTAGCTGCTCCGCGGCATGTGGGATCCTCCTGGAGCAGGTTATCTAACCAGCATCTCCTGCATTGGCAGGCGGATTCTTTACCACTGAGCCACCAGGGAAGCCCCATCCTCTCCAGTTTTAATATCTTCCTTCCATGGTTCAAACATCAAATTAATACGCAAAGGTAAACACCGAGAGTTTCACCCTAATTCTGCCTCTGACAACCCTAAATCCCCCTGCCCAGGGCTAACTATAGGAAATGGTTCCAGCAACTTCCAGGTGGGCAGGAAACCACTTTTTTTCATTTCTTACATTTGCTCCAGTGTTTCTTTATATAGCTATAAGCAAAGAAGTGCACGTCTCTCTCCCCCCACCTTTTGCACTCTAGTCTGTGTCTTGCTTTTCCCACTTAATATATTCTGGGGACTTTCCTGGTGGTCCAGTGGTTAAGATTCTGAGCTTCCAATGCGCCAGGCACGGGTTCGATCCCTGGTAGGGGACCTAAGACCCCACATGCTGCACTGCTGTTCAGTCGAAGTTTATGTCTGACTCTTTGCAATCCCATGGACTGCAGCACGCCAGGCTCCTCTGTCCTCCACAATCTCCCAGAGTTTGCTCAAATTCATGTCCACTGAGTCAGTGATGCCATCCAATTGACTCATCCTCTGTGCCCCCTTCTCCTGTTAGCTGTCTTTCCCAGCATCAGGGTCTTTTCCAAGGAGTCTGTTCTTTGCATCAAGTGGCCAAAGTATTGGAGCTTCAATGCTCGCTTCAGCAGCATATATACAAAGTATTGGAGCTTCAGGTTCAGCATCAGTCCTTCCAATGACTATTCAGGGTTGGTTTCCCTTAGAACTGACTTGTTTGATCTTGCTATGCAATGCAGCCATATAAAACAATAACAACAATAATATATCCTAGAATTTTCCCAGTTCCTCATGTTGTTTTTGACTGCATAATATTCCACTGTGTGCCTGTACCATGGATTATTTAGTCAATCTCCTGTTGTTGGACTCTTAGGTTGTTTTGAGTCTTTTTTGTTTGTTTGTTTATACACATCTCCTATAAATATGCATATATCTAAAGAAGTTGTCCTATAGATAAGTGGCATTTCTGGGTTCAAAGCATTTTTTATAATGAAGCAGAATAGAACCATCAGGGAATGTAGTCTGTGATGAGCTTAAGTTGCATGAAACTTTTATCCTAGTTGTGTGCACCTGTGTGTGTGTCCTGGTTGGTGATATAAATTGTGCCTGTTACTCCAGGTCTGGTCCAAACAGTTTGAAAGTGCCATTTCAGCAACACAGTGGGAAGATGACATTGCAGGGTAGAAACTCTGTGGGTTCCGGGGGCAACAAGGCCCAGGTACCAATTCTATTCCTGCTCCAGGCCTGGCTGTGTGACTGTGGGTGGATGATCCAACCTTTCATAGCTTCACATCTTTTTTCTGTGAAATGGGGGTTGCTAGCATCCTTGTTCCAAGATGTTGTAAATTTTAAATAAAGACAGAGGAGAGGGACGTCGCTGGCGATCCAGTAGTTAAGACTCCGAGCTTCCAATGCAAGAGTTATGGGTTCGATCCCTGATCGGGGAACTAAGATCCCACATGCCAGGAGGCACAGCCAAACAAACAAACAAAAAGAACTGAGAGGAGAAGGAGAGGTACAGAGCTTGTTACATACAGTAAGTACAGGGGTGTTCACTCCTGTGAGTTGTTACATATTTAACTCACGGGGACAGAGTCTGGGAGCAGCCACAGAGCCACAGTGATTTCAGAGAGAACCAGCGAGCCCTAGAGCTCCTTTCTACATACTGTCTACCCTCTGTCCTCTCAGTTCTGGCCCCTTGACCACTGTGTGATTTTAGGCAAGTTAGTTAACTGCTCCAAGTCTCTGTCTCCTCATCTATAAAACGAGCATCTCAGCAGCTGTGAGGTTCAACGAGTTCATACAAGTAGGCTGCCTTGGACAACTCCTGGCACATAGAGAGCGCCCAGTAAGTTTCAGTGGCCATGAGTACTGAGATGATCTCTTGTCATTTAACCAGACTGCTTCTCCTCCTCACGCTACGAGGTCAGCAGTCTGCTCGTGAGCAGCCTACTGGGAATCTATTGACCCTGGTCCTTAGCTACAGCTTTGGTGACAGGAGAATCCTGCATCTACTCTGCTGCCTCCCCTAGCAGGCTTGGAGCCCCTTGGGGTCAGAGGTCAGGTCTGACTCCTTCAGGGCCCCCAATACCTGGCACAGAATTAGACTCACTGAGTGGATGGATGGGTGAATGACCATCCTGCCCATGTTGGCAGCTGTCTCCCCCATGACCTTGTTTCCCCCACCTGCCAGGGTGCTGTCGTCAGCTGGTGTGCACTCAGGAATACAGTCCTAAAATACAGCTGAGCAGATTGTGCCAGCCTGTAGGGTTATGTTGAGGTCAAAGCCTCAACTTGAGATCAGGCCCCAACTTCACTCATTTTTATTTTTTTGGCCATACCGCGCAGCATGTTAGTTCCATGACCAGGGGTCAAAGCTGCACCCTCTGCGTTGGAAGTGTAGGGTTTTTAACCACTAGACCACCAGGGAAGTCTCAGATAATTTTAGTCGAGTTTCCTTACCATAGCCAAACTTCAATGTCTCATCCTGTAATGAGGGGTTTGTTAGGGTTTTGTGATTTTTTGGTTGCACCGCAGGGCATCTTAGTTCCCTGACTGGGGATTGAACTTGTATCCGCTGCAGTGGAAGTGCAGAGTCCTAACCACTGGACCACCAGGGAAGTCCCAGGTTATTGTGAAAGTTAAAGGAGGTGAAGCACAGTGCCTGGAAAAACTAGGTACTTCATAAAAGTTAAATAATATGGTTATTGGGCTTCCCAGCTGGTGCAGTGGTAAAGAATCTTCCTGCAGGAGATGCGAGTTCAATGCCTGAGTCGAGAGGACCCCCTGGAGAAGGAAATGGCAACCCATTCCAGTATTCTTGCCTGGAGAATTCCATGGACAGAAGAGCCTGGCAGGTTACAGTCCATGGGGTTACAGAGTCAGACACAACTGAGCGACTGAGCACGCATGCACTCACACTGTGACTGATAATTATTTTTCAATCAGTAAGCACCCAGTAGGGCCCAGATTTTTCTAAAACCTTAGAATCTAAAAGAAAAACTGCTCATTGTGGGGGGAAGAAAAGATTAATTTTAGTTTTGAGTGTCTCCCATTGAGATTCTTTAATATGGATTTCATGGCAACCTAACTACAATAACCTTGGGCAAGTGACTTAACCTTTTCTGAGCCCAAGTTTCCTCATCTATAAAATGGGAATAATGGTGATACTATACTTATAGGATTATTGGGAGGCATTTGAAACTTGAAAGAGGTGAAGGAGCCACTATCTGGGGTAACAATGGTCCAGGCAGAGGGAACAGCCTGTGCAAAGGTCTTGAGGCAGAAAGCTGCCTGATTATTAAAGGAAAAGCAGAGAGAGTAGAGGGAGAGAAGAAGATGGTAGCTCAGTACCAGGGCCAGTCGTGCAGGGGGTGTCAGCCACTGTGAGGACTTTGATCCAGGATGAGACCATCTGACTTGGGTTTCAAAGGCTCCTGCTGTCTGCTGGGAGTGGAGAACAGGTTGATGGGGACAAATGTGGCAGCAAGGAGAACCAAGACTTTGTTGTGACCATCCAAAGGATGTTAACAAAGCTGGGTGGGACAGCAGAGGGAGAGACAGCAAATTCTGGAAATATTTTCAAGATAGAGCTGCAAGATTTGCTGGCAGACCAGAGAGTTTCACTTGGTTCTTGGGCAGATTCAACAAAAAAGAGTTTGCCTACCTGCTTATTAGTTCAGCCCCCCACCCAGCAAGGGCCCCATGAACGTCTGTGGTGGTTAATATCATCACTGGTGCTTGTTGGACTGAAAACTCTGCTGGAACTCCCCAGGCCCTTTACTTCCCCGTGAGTAAACTGAGGCAGACATTCAGCTGAGGCAGAACTTCACGGCGGTGGCTGGAGACCCCATCTGGCCAAGGGCAGGGGAGGCGGAGGCCGGCTTTGTGGCCACCCTGTGGTTCCTGTGCCAAGACCAGCAGAGGGCGCCAGAACCCCACGGAAGGCGTCACTAGCTTGGCTGAGCCGGTTCTGCAGAGCTGACTGGGGAGGGACCCACCGGACCTGCACAGGGTGCGTTGATTGACTTTTATTGTGCACCTCCTGTATGCCTGGTGCTGACCCAGGCTGTGGCTGCTGAAAGAGCTGCAGTGAAAACTGGACACAGTCTGGTCTGACCACCTCCCGTTCTGTGTCCTCACTTCCACGAGAGTGGGCCATTCACTCCAGGTTATTGGGAGGGAAGGCACAAGGAATGAGCCCCCAGACTGGAAGCTGGTTTGGGTTTGAGTCCTGCCTTCCTCTTCATTTCTGTGTGACCTTGAGCAAGTTACTCAGCCTCTCTGAGTCTCCCATTCCACCTCAGTGAAATGGGGATGACATCTCTGCTGGACGCCCTTTCCCCCCACCACACCCAGGATTGATGTGAAGATACAGTGAGACACATGGGTAAGAAATTATCTGGCAAGCTGTAAAGTGCCCCACCAAGAGGGTCGGGGTGGCAGTTCCAGCGTTGCTCAGAAGCAGAACATCAACATCTTCTGAGCTTCTAGAATTTGGACTCCGAACCCTCTGGCAGAGAGGAGCGAGAAGTGAACTTTGGTGGCTGTCAGCCGTCAGTCGGTGGTGTGACTGGGTGAGCTTCAGCTCATCTTTTCGGCCCCACTTTCCTCGTCTGTAAAATGGATAACAGGGTTTCCTTCTGAGTCCTCGTGCAGAGGGGATGAACTAACCCAGCAGCCCCTGGGCTCTGTGTTCCCCATGTCTGGGGCCATTATTCATGATAACAGGATCCAGGCAGTATAGTCTGGATAACTCACATAGCCCGTGTTCCTGATCTCTGAAAAGGGGGGCCCCCTCCCCACCCCTGCCCAGCTAATAAGCAGGAGTTTGCAGAGAGAGAAAACCCCACGAGTGGAATAAGTGGTGCGGGTAGTCTGGGGGCTTCCAGAGCCCCTTCCTGGCTGCACACGCCCCCCTGAGCCCGCCCTGTCTCCGGCAGGAGAGACCTTCCTTCCCTACTACACTGGCCGGGCCATCGACGGCATCGTCATCCAGAAAAGCATGGAGCAGTTCAGCACGGCTGTCATCGTTATGTGTGTGCTGGCCATCGGCAGGTAGTGACCCCCTGCCTGCCCCCACCCACCAGGCCTGCTGCTGGGAGCGGGGATGGGGTAGCTCCTGAGAGGAAAAGGGGCCAGGGAGGCCCCAGAAATGCCTCTGGGGGTGGGAGGTGAAGGCCTGTCCCTCAGCTGGTCCCCATGGTAACCAACAACCCAGCTGCTGGTTTAGTTCTGCCCATTTGGTTGAGCGTCACCCTAGTGCCCCACCCCTCTTGTCCCTAAAAATGACTTCAGTCCTTGGGGTTCCCCTTTCAGCACCACCCCACCCCCAGCTATTTTTCGGGCAGGAAACAAGGGCCAGCTTTGTGCTGTTCTGGAAAGGCGAGAGGCCTGACGGGTGGAGCTGGGCTCCTCGCCCGCAGTAAAAGAAGTCTCCCCTGTGCCCTCACGTTGGGGGCTCCTGTTGGGCACAGGATGACCCCCTGGCAGTGCCAGCCCTTGAGAGTGGGCTCAAGGTTGGGGTCCCTCGCCCCTGCGAAGGCCCTGGGCTGCCAACAGTGGGGAGGGAGCAGTGGGGGGCAGGGGTCAGTTGCCAGAAGGACGTCGTGCTATCCATAACATCTCTTATCTGCAATTAGCTCATTTGCCGCAGGTATTCGGGGCGGCATTTTTACCCTCATATTTGCCAGACTGAACATTCGCCTCCGTAACCGTCTCTTCCGCTCACTGGTGTCTCAGGAGACAAGCTTCTTTGATGAGAATCGCACAGGTTGGTCTTCCCGGGGGCCTTGGGTGACCTGGGGGTGGGCCCGGCCAGGTGAGCCTGCCCCGCATTGAGGGTTCAAATGGGTGGCTCAGTGCTCTCAGTCCTGCTGGCTTTCCCTGCCATCCAGCTCAGGGTGGGGATGCCTCTGGTGGCTGGCGTGGGCCTCCAGCCCCCCGTGAGCCCTGGGGAGCTGGCCTGAGGTTTCGTTGTGAACTGTGGCCACTCTAGGAACCCTGGCGGGCCACCCTGTCGCTGAAGCAGCCGAGGCCTCACCTCCCACTGGCTTGTGGGAAGCACATGGGCCAGGACTCCCCAGCCTGTGGGGGTGAGCAGGGCAGGGGGACAGGACAGGACAGGGAGGCCGAGATCCAGCCTGGGTGCAGGCCCCATCCCTGACTTCACCTCCCTGAGCCTCTGTTTTCTCCTCCTTAAGATGGGAACAATACTAGGAGCTGCCCCCTGGGATTGTTGTCAAGCTCTTAGCCCAGTATCCAGCCATCAGTAAGAGGCGGTCTGCTCCTCTCTCTTCCACAGCTCAGATTGTTATTACCATGAGGGAAGAGGGGAGTGACCCCTCTGCCAGTGACAGGGAGGGGCCACGGGTTCAGCTCTGGCTCAGTCATGGCCATGCTGTGTGGCGCTGAGCAAGACTCTTCCCCTCTCCGAGCTTCAGCTGCCTCCTCTGTGCTCTGGGAGATGCTGAAGCTGAAACCAGGAGCTGGTGACCAGGCTGGGCTCAGCAGCCCTCAGGGCCATCGACTCACCCTGTCCCCCCTGCAGCCCAGCCCAGAAGACAGGGAAGGTCCAAGTTCCCCAAGGGTCCCCTGTCCCCGCCCTCAGTGGCCCTGTTACTGCAGAGGGAGCTGAGAGGCCTGTGTTCCAGGGGACCTCATCTCCCGCCTCACCTCGGACACCACCATGGTCAGCGACCTGGTCTCCCAGAACATCAACATCTTCCTGCGGAACACGGTTAAGGTCACGGGCGTGGTGGTCTTCATGTTCAGCCTCTCGTGGCAGCTGTCCTTGGTCACCTTCATGGGCTTCCCCATCATCATGATGGTGTCTGACATCTATGGCAAGTACTATAAGGTAGGCCCAGCCTGATCCCCACTGGGATCTCTCCACCGGCAGCTCTCAAATGATCCTTTAGGAGGGGCTCAGAGGGTCACTGGAGGCTAGTGAGGGACTTGTCTTGTTTGCATTCAGTCATTCAATAAATATTTATTGAGCACCTACTATGTCCCAGGCACTGGGATACATCAATCAGACAGGACCCCTGTCCCCAGGGAGCTTATATTCTAATAGGAGAGCCAGCCAATAAATAGCAACAATGACAATGATGGAAATATATAATACAGTCATAGCTGAGTTGGTAAAGAATCTGCCTGCAATGCAGGAGACCCGAGTTCGATTCCTGGGTCGGGGAGATCCCCTGGAAATGTCAACCCACTCCAGTGTTCTTGCCTTGGAGAATCCCATGGATAGAGGAACCTGGCAGGCTGCCCCCTGGCAGTCCATGGAGTCACAAGAGTCAGACACAACTGAACGACTAGAGATATAATACAATTAGAGTTGGAAGAGATAAGGAGATAAATGAAAAGAAATAGAGAACATTGGGGTTGGTTGCAGTTTTATTTTTAAAGTTAAATGTCTTTCTTCTGCTATCCTTTTTTAAAATTTTTATTTATTTTGTTTTCGGCTGCGCCGCATCGTCATTGCTGCGCTTGGGCTTTCTCTCGTTGTGGTAAGCAGGGACTGCTTTCTGGTTGTGGTGCACTGGCTTCCATGGCGGTGGCCGCTGCTGTTGCAGAGCACAGGCGCTAGAGTGCAGGCTCAGTAATGGTACACTGGTACACTGGCTCAGCGGCCCCAAGACGTGTGGGGTCTTCTTGGACGACAGATGGAACTTGTGTCCCCTGCATTGGCAGGAGGATCCTTAACCTCTGGACCACCAGGGAGGTCCCAGGCTGCAGTTTTAAATTGGTCTTTCTGAGAAGGTGGCCTTTGAGTAAACAGGTGGACATATTGGGGAAGCTCGTTCCAAGCAGAGGGCACAGCTAGGGCCAAGGCCCTGAGGTGGGAACATGACTGGCCTGTTTGAGGAGCCTCAGGAAGGCTGGTGAGGCTGGAACCAGGAATGGGGAGAGAGCCGGGAGGTGATAAGGGGTTAGATGGTATAGGCCTTTGTGGGAAGTTTGGGTTTCACACTGAGTGCAGAGTTTGCTCTCTTTCTATAGAGTGAATGTTCAAGGTTGGGGGGGCAGGTGGAGGCGCTCAGGACCCCATGATCGAGGCCCTCACCCATGATGCAATGATGGGCAAGCAGCAGTCCCCTCCGGCTGCCCCCAGCGCTGCCTCTGTCAGAGGATTATCCTGTAAGCTAGGCTCCTGCCTCACCTTCCTCCTGCTTCCCACAGTGGTGGGTGCTTCTGAGCCCTCAGGGACCAGGTGCAGGCAGGTACGGTCAGCCCCCTCCCCAGGGATCCAGGCCTGAGGGGAACAGGGGCATTCCTGAGCAGGGCGCTTGGACTCTGAGGTCCCCACTTGGTCAGGACCCTTACTGCCCATGACCTGAGACCAGCACCTAAGTGAATCCATTCCCCACAGCCCACTGTGCTGCCCTCCTGCAGAGCCCACCACCCAGGAGGGCCCTCTCCCCCGCAGCTCTGGATCACTGGCCTCGCTGTTTTCATCCCTAAGAGAGAAAGTAAATATATGAGTTGGACTTGGAACAGTTTCCCTTCTACCCCACCCTTCCTGCCTTCCTGCCAGCCCCTGGGAGGGGCCAGGAAGCCCTGGAGCGCCCCACATCACATCAGCCCTGCCTCTGTGCGCACCTCAGGCTCCACCTTCAAGTTCAGGGGTGAAGCCTCAAGAAAGCCCTATTTAGAACTCGTACCTATACCCCGTGTATAGGATACCTCATTGAGTCATCACCACAATCCACACACATCCTCCACAGCCAGACATGACTCAGGGCAGTGTGGCTCCTCCCAGGACGCCTGAGCCTGCGTGCTTCCGATGGCCTGGGCGTGGCTCGCAGGTCATGAGACATGCTAGTATAGGAGCCTCCTGGGCAGTCTTCCTGGCTGGTGTGGAGCTCTGAGTGTGGTAACTACTGCAAAGCCTGAATAGTGAGGCCCAGGGACTGCTTCCGAGACTCTGTGGGCAGCAGTCTGGTGGTCATGTACTTGGATCCACTTCTCAGCCATCCCTCCTCAGTTATAAGCACACAGAGTGGGCAGATTTCATAGCCCGTGGCCTCCACCACCATCTAGAACTTGGCTAAGAGTTCTGGAATCTCTGTGCCAATTTTCAGTCTCGCACATAATTTAATGTATGTTGCTGGATGTAAATGGTGCCTCCTTAGTAGGTAATGTTTCTTGTGCAGAATACAACGTGAACAACCATCCAGAGCATCCATGCTCTTATGCCAGCTCAGGATCAGGTATTGAGACTTGTTTTCAGAGAAGATTATGTATGGTCATGCATAACTTCCTCTGAATATTAGAGATAACTTCACTATCAGCATCCCATCTCTCAGGAGATAGAGCTTCAAGAGCTCACCCCCAAAGCCCAGCTGGAGTCTGTTGTCTGAGCTCAGCAAATCACTCTAAAAGGAGATGGGGGAGGAAGGAGAGCTAGGTCTCATCCCCTTGTCCCTGGAACGCCCTGCATGGATCTGACACCAACTAAAGACAGAGAATCCCAGACAGACCTTGGGCTTGGGCAGAGGGTAAGCCTGTCTGTTCTGAGGTCTCCTCCTCTTTGTCTCCACTCCTGCCCATAGAGGCTCTCCAAAGAGGTCCAGAGTGCTCTGGCCAGAGCCAGCAGCACGGCCGAGGAGACCATCAGCGCCATGAAGACAGTGCGGAGCTTTGCCAACGAGGAGGAGGAGGCGGAGGTGTACTCACGGAAGCTGCAGCAGGTGTACAAGCTGAACAGGAAGGAGGCCGCGGCCTACATGTACTACGTCTGGGGCAGCGGGGTACGTGCCCTGAGCCCGGGCAGGTCTGACACAAAGATGGGGGACCCCTTGGGCAGGACATTAGCCCAGGTTGCTGCATGCTGGTGTGACAGTTGACTTTGTCCTGACTCTGCTTGTCCTCAGAGGATCTTTCTGGAAAGAAGCATAGACTCCTGTGAATGTCCCCCCAGGACACCCCCTCTTACGTCTCACCTGGGTGTGGGGTGGCCGGGCAGGAACTTTCTTTTCCCTGTTGGGGAGACACCCCTGCCAAGGTGGGGAGTCACCCCAAGGCTACCTGGGGATGTGACCTGGGCGGCTTCCCGGCAGGTCCTAGAGTGTCCGGCTCACTCCCTGGGGACGCGTTCCAGCCCCTCCTGGAGAAGGAGCGCGTGCTCCTGTATCCTGGCGACATCCATCCCTCGAGGGTGGGATGTCAGGGAGGAGCTGGGGTAGGCATGAGGAAGGTTTGGAATTTAGGGCAAGGAAGGAGCTGGTGGTCTACAGGACCTTCTGGGACCTCCCCCCACCCAGGGTAACCCCTCCTCAAAAGTGCCCAGCCAGAGGGGAGAGAGGCCTTAAATCCAGCCAGCCGACTCTCTTGGCAGTCTGCCTACCAGCAGAGGTGCCTCTTGCTGCTTGTGCAAAGGCACTGTGGTCCAGCTGTGGGTCTAGCTCCGACCCAGCATTGCTGGCTTGGAATGAGGAGGGGCAGATAGGGACCCCGAGTTGGTTGTGTCATGGGTACGCAGGTTCCAGTCCTCTCACAGACACTCCCCCGGCACCAGAGGGGGTGGGAGGTAAGCACACCCCAGACACAGCCCCTCCCTCCTGGTAATACAGACCTCACCTGCTTGGCCTGGCTTGCTGTGTGACCTTAGCCAGAGGTCTCAGCCTCTCTGAACCATGCTCTTCCCAATAAGGAGGAGACGAATAGCTTCAGTTTAGCCTCACTGAGGCGCTTGGGAACTCTGTGTGTGTGTGTGTACGCCAGGGCCTGACAAAGAAAGCCTTGTTCCCAACCAGGCTTATGGCCTGTTCCAGCAGGGGGCCTTTGCAGGGAAAAACTCCCTAGTGGGGGTGGGGAGGGTGTGAGTGAGGGGCACCAGCTCGTGGGAGGCCGTCCCTGCTGCTGGCTGGACTTGCAGTTTGTGCCTGTGAGTGCGGAGTCCACAGCTGCTCTCACCTCCCCTGCAGCCTGTGGGCGGGGAGACAGGGAATGGGGCTGTGGATCTGAGCCAAGGCCCCCCGTGAGTCAGACTCCGCTTTCCGTCTGCCCTCCAGCTCACACTGCTTGTGGTCCAGGTCAGCATCCTCTACTACGGGGGCCACCTTGTCATCTCAGGGCAGATGACCAGTGGCAACCTCATCTCCTTCATCATCTACGAGTTTGTCCTGGGAGATTGTATGGAGGTGAGGGGCTGGCCGGGGAAGGGGGGGTCCTGGGGAGGAGGGAGAGGTAAGGGGGAGGGATCTGAATGGGGGTGCTCCAGGGTCTGCATTATTTTCTAAAGAACATGATACAGCCAAAAAGGAGACTAGCACTAACGTGTGACAGCAACTTTACAGAGCAGAGAGGCAGCAACAGAGGTTATTTCAGAAGACGCCCCTGAGCACCTGTATGAGGTCTCAGTGCTCCCCGGGTCCCCACTTCCCAAACAAAGAAGCTGAGGCTCTGAGTGGTTCAGTGACTTGCCCCCCAGGTTCGTAGGGGTTCTCAGTTCCAAGCCAGATGGTCTGACGTTATTTTAACCCACTTTAAAGAGTAGCTCTATGGAAAAAGAACAGAATGGGTTTGTTTTTTAAATGGATTGTGTGTGTGTGTGTGTGTATATATATATATATATACACACAGTATTTCAATTTTATTTTAAAATTTATTTGGCTATGCCTGGTCTTAGTTGCAGCATGCAGGATCTAATTCCTGGACCAGGGATCAAACCCTGGGCCCCCTGCGTTGGCAGCATGGAGCCTTAGCCACTGGAGCAGCAGGGAAGTCCCTGTAGATTAAGTCTTAATTTGGCTCCTCCCACCAGCAGGTCCTGAGATGAGGGAGCTGGGGAGCTTGTGCCCAAATTGCCATCAGTCACTTCCAGAGGATGCACAGAGTGAGGGTGTTAGTTCTCTGGTCTGACCCTACACACACACACAAAGCCCTCCAGCACAAAGGCAGAGCCTGTGTGTCCTGCAGTGATAAAGCCCAAAGATGTGTGGGTCAGGGGTGGGTTAGTGTCTTCTGCAGCTGGCACTTTGCCTTAGCTCCAGTCAGACTCGCAGTGTTATTTGAATCAGCATCAAGGAAGCCATGCTTCAGAAACATCCACAGTAGTGGGCAAAGACATGTGTCCCAGGATGTCCAGTGTGGTGGTGTTTATAGCAGTGAAAAGTTAAATGTTTGTCAACCAGCGATCGGGCAATACGGTATATCCATATGCCAAAAACCGTCTGTGCTACGAAAACTAGGCAGCAGCCACAGGAGTGAGGCAGAGCTGTGTGCGCTGGTGCGCAGAGAACCCTAAGATTAGTGAAAAAGCTAATCTCTGAGTCATAGGGATGGTCTGGTCTCATGGTTTTCTTTTGTCTCAAAATTACTGAATTATGTACATGCATGTGTTTGTAAAAGCACAGAGAAAGGACTTGAAAGACACAGTACCCTGATAACCTGGACCACCTCTGGGATGAGGGATAGAGGACCGTGTCTACACAGCACTTGTATCTTTGTATGAGTAATTCTATCTGGATGTTAACAGCTGTGGTGTATTGAGGGCTTCCTAGTGCTGAGTACTGTCTTCACAGAACCGTGATACAGGTACTAATATTATCCCCATTTCATCAACCAAGACCCGCAATCACAGCTCGTAAGGGCCTGAGCTCGGGAGCCAGAATGCCTGGGTTCGAATCCTGGCTCTGCCGCTTCTCCCTCTGTGTGACCTGGGGGAAGTTATTTGAGCCCTCTGTGCCTCAGTTTCCTTATCACCACAAAGGAGCTAATGCTAGAAGGTACCTCATAAGATATAGATGTACTCAGTAAAATGAGTCGTTATTCTCATTTATACTTGTGTATATATTTACCCAAGAAAATGTATAGCATAAATTTAGGGCCATTTTTGTCATCGAAATTTAAAAATTCTCTGGCAGCTGAAAGAGGAAGGTCCAATTAATTCCTGTTCTGCTACATCTGGCTTCTCTGCGCTTCCATTTCTTCTTCTGGGGTGGTGATAACACCTACCCTGCTGGACAGTGGTGAGGTTTAGCTGTAACACGCAAAGCATCAGCATTTTTTCTCGCTGTCTTCATTTTTTGCGTTATCGTCCTGGTCTGCTGTACCAGCAGGTGGGGCTCCGACAGCCTCCTGTGACCGTGCCCGCCCCCCTCCCCACCGCAGACCTGCTGCTGTGTTCTTGCTCTCTCTGCACCCCCTCATCTCTCTGGCGCCATGGAGGGGGGACCTAGGATTGGGGTGTCAGTGGGTCAGGAATATGTTTCTCCTCCCCCCACAGTCTGTGGGCTCCGTCTACAGCGGCCTGATGCAAGGAGTAGGGGCTGCCGAGAAGGTGTTCGAGTTCATTGACCGGCAGCCGACCATGGTGCACGACGGGAGCTTGGCACCTGACCACCTGGAGGGCCGGGTGGACTTTGAGAACGTGACCTTCACCTACCGCACTCGGCCCCACACCCGAGTCTTGCAGGTGAGAGAGGGCCTGAGAACCCCCACCCCTACCCCCATCACCCTTTCCCTCCTCCCAGCTCTCTCGCACCTCCTACAGGCCAGGCCATGACAGTGTAGCCGAGAACACGAAAAGCAGGGTCCCTCCACTCCTGGAGTTGGGCTCTTGCTGGGGGAGGCAGAGCGTTAACAAAAGGATTCCAAGAGAAGTACTAGGAAGGCAATAAATCGGGGTAGTCTGCAGAGATGGTGTTAATAGTTCAAGAGGGCTTCTGGGGGGGGGGGTGACTTTTGATCTGGGACCTAAACAACGAGCAGGAGCCAGCCAATGGCTCTGCAGCGAGAACATTCCAGGCAAAGGAGCTGAGTATAAAAGTGCTGTCAAGGCCTAGAAAGGAGAGCCTTCTGGGGGCGGCAGCAGGGGGCAGGCTGGGTGCCTGGGGCCTCTGAGACCAGAGCCTCTGAGCAAGCCCGCGGCCCCGCCTTGTGTCTGCGTGTTCCTCGCAGAACGTCTCCTTCAGCCTGTCCCCAGGAAAGGTGACTGCGCTCGTGGGGCCGTCGGGCAGCGGGAAGAGCTCGTGCGTCAACATCCTGGAGAACTTCTACCCCCTGGAGGGGGGCCAGGTGCTGCTGGACGGGAAGCCCATCGGCGCCTATGACCACAAGTACTTACACCGAGTGGTAAGTGCTCGGGCCTTTGCCGCCCTCCTCTCCCCTTTCCCTGTTTGACCTTCTCTCGAGAGCACCAACAGATGCAGGCAAAAGGGCTCAGGATACATACACAGTTCAAAGGATTGTCATCGGGATTTCCCAGCTGGTCCAGTGGCTAAGACTCTGTGCTCCCAATGGAGGGGGCCCAGGTTTGATCCCTGGTCAGAAAACTAGATCCCACATACTGTAACCAAGACCCAATGCAACCAAATAAAATATATATATTTTTTTAAAAAAAGGATTACCACCAACGTAACACCACCCAGTTCAAGAAATAGAATGTTCCAGCACTCCAGAAGCCACCCCCCCACCCCACTCCATGTGCCCCTTCTTTTCCTCCCAAGAAGCGCCATCTCACCCAACTTTCATAATCATCATTTTCTTGCTTTTCTTTTGTTCTTCTCCTCGCTGCATGCCTCCCCAGACAGCACAGCTGTGTTTTGCTAGTTTTGAACTTCATCTGACTGGAGTCATAACATGTGTATTCTTTGTGTCTTGTTTCCTCCACTCAGCGTTATTTGTGAGTTTTCCAGGTTGAGGCTGTGTTTGTAGTGCCTTCATTCTCATTGCTGGGAGATAATCCACTGCGTAAACATGTCACAGTCCATTTACACATTCTGTTTCTTGATGGATAGCTGGGGTGTTTCTCTTGTTTCCGTATTAGCGACAATATTGATATGGACAACAATGATACTGTGCGTCCTGGCATGCACAGGTGGGTAGGTTCTCCCAGAGTGGATGTGTATCCTCAGCTCTAGTAATTCCTGTCATTAAGGTGGTTTACTTTTTTCTTTTTCTAACTTTACAGTCCCACCAGCAGTGAGTGAGAATTCAGGTTTCCCACATTTACATTATCTCCAGTACTTAAAGGAGGCTATTTATGACCTTACAGTTGTTGGTAATCTTCTCAGACAGGTACACTTAACATCTGATCCTGAGCTGGTATAAGAGCAGGGATGCCCTGGACGGTTGTTCAGGTTGTACACCATACAGGAAACACCAACTTCCAAGCAGACACCATTTACATCATCAACAGACATTAAGTTATGTGAGAGCCTGGGTTGGCACAGAGATTCCCGAACTTCCAGCTAGTTGTAGATGCTGGTGGAGGCCACAGATTGTGACCTCTTCCCACTCATATGTATATAACCAGGGGTAGATGGTGGAGAAGTGGTCCCAGGTATGCCACCACCAGGGTGCTGCCCACCAGAGTTCTGGAAGTGGCTCCTGGACAGACCTGTTCAGGTTTTGCAATAGTTAACATGCTCAGATACTTAATCTCAGATAGCTAGTATCAGTTCTGTATCTGTAACCAGTTGGTGAGTATCTAGAGGTAGTTCATTGAGGTCTTTTGCATTTTCCTGGTGACTGAAGATTTTAAGTCCTTTTTCGTAGGTTTCTTGGACTTTTGGATTTCCTCTTTTGTGAATATTCTGTTTAAAGTTTTAATTTTCATAAAGCCAAAGCAGTAGAACTCAACCATCTAATTACATTCCCATATGTTCAGAGAATTTTATAGCAAACACCTGAGAATCCCCTCCACCTCACCTTTTGAATTCCACCCCATGGCACAATCCAGCATTATCCGTTTAATCAACATGCTTTCCTTTCCAACGTGTTTCCCATCTTTATATAAATATATCTAACATACCTATATATAAAGGCTTCCCTGGTAGCTCAGCGGAAAATAATCTGCCTGTAATCCGTGTATGAGACATGGATTCAATCCTTGGGTCGGGAAGATCCCCAGGAGAAGGAAGTGGCAATCCACTCCACTATTCTTGCCTGGGAAATCCCATAGACAAAGGAGCCTGGTGGGCTACAGTCCATGGGGCTGCAAAGAGTCGGACATGGCTTAGCAACTAAACAGCAGCAACAACAATATATAAAGGCACATACGCTTTTTTTTGAACAAAAATAGAATTGTTTTATATATATGTATATATCAGCTTGATTTTATAGATGCACTGTAATCATTTAATCCTCAATTTATGGACAATTAGATTTTTTTTTTCTTTTTTGCTATTTACAGTATTGTAATGACATCCTCCAACTACATACAAATTCCTAGAGCTGGAACCCTGAGACAACGGCTCCTTTCTGTTGGTATCTGAAAGGGAGGGGGCACCAACCAGGGAGGTCAACCTCACAGAGTCACACTCCACATTCTCTCACTCTCTTTTCTTCCAGGTCAGAGGCAGCCTATGAGCTCTGTCTCGGAGGTCAGGGAACTTGGCTGAGCCCAGAGCAGCACGCTCAGCAGGGGCCCCAGTGTGTTGGTCAGGGAGGCTGAGGGCTTGTGCGGAAAGTGGACTCCACTGCTTGGAAAGGAGGGAGGCCACTGAAGGCAGCAGCTGGCGGGGGCCCTGGTCAGATTTCAGACTTGAGGCCCCAGGCATCAGCCAGGCCCGGGGCTGGTGAGGTTCCTGATGACAGCTGGACTGACCTCCGATGCCTCATCCTTCCTCCTCCACAGATCTCCCTGGTGAGCCAGGAGCCAGTGCTGTTTGCCCGCTCCATCACAGACAACATCTCCTACGGCCTGCCCACTGTGCCCTTCGAGACAGTGGTAGAGGCTGCCCAGAAGGCTAATGCCCACGGCTTCATCATGGAGCTCCAGGACGGCTACAATACAGGTACGGGGCCCAGAGCACCACCTCCGCTGTGCCCAGAGCACCACCCTCAGGGATTCAACCCTCTGAGTTATGCGTTGCCTTCTGCCATCTACTCTTCATTATTTCAGGGGAAATCCACATAACATAAACTTAACTGTTTTTTAAATATTTATCTATTTATTTATTTGGCTTCATTGAGTCTTAGTTGCAATACTTGAGAGCTTTTACTGTGGCTCTCAGGCTTAGTTACCCCAGAGCATGTGGGATCTTAGTTCCCCAACCAAGGATCAAACCAAAGTCCCCTGCATTGCAAGGCAGATTCTTAACTACTGGACCACCAGGGAAGTCCCTAACCTGAACTATTTTAAAGTGAACAATTCAGGGACTTTCCTAGTGGTCCAGTGGTTAAGATCCTGTGCTTCCACTGCAGGGGGCATGGGTTTGATCCCAGGTCAGGGAACTAAGATCCCACATGCCATGCGGTGCTGCCAAAAATAAAGTGAACACTTCAGTGGCACTTAGTACCTTCACAGTGCTTTAAAACCACCACCTCAGTTTAGTTCTGAAACATGATTGTTTTAAAATGATATCTGTATTGTATTATTTACAGTTACTTTATGTGAATAAGTATTTTAATGAGTTGAACGATATATTAACTTACAGATTTGATTTAACGTATTTAAAAATTTTAACTCTTGCAGTGGGGCTGTTCACACAGTTCAAAACTAAAAAATTAGACCTAATGATATCCAGTGAAAATTTCATTTCATCCCAGTCTTCACTACCAGTTCCCTCCAGCCCCCACCAAAGTATCTTTCATTAATTTGTTACATGTCATTTTGGAGTTTCTTTATGCAAATATGAGTGTGTGTTTTTAGTTCCTCCCACCAGACTACAGAAAAAAACCAGCACTTTATATTCTGCACCTGTCTTTTTTTAAGTGATACCTTTTTTTTTCCATATTGATACCTAGAAAGCTGCTTTTTTTTTTAAAGCTTCTGCACACTCTTCTATTGTGTGGCTTTATAATAATTTACTCAAAAATAACTGATTTCTTCAGTTTCCTATTGCTGGACAATTTGTATTTTTCTTTTTTTTTTTGGTTTGGGGTTTTGTCATTTTCAGTTAACAGTGCTGTGAGTCACAGCGCATGAGCAAGTAAATGAGCAGGAAATATTCCCAGAGGTCAGTTTGCTGGTCCAGGGGTTGTGCATCTGTAATTGTGATCTGTGCACTCACACAGCACAGCCCGACACACAGGAGTGTGCACTGCAGCACAGGGATCTCAGCAGCTGTACCCCAGGGAGACTAGGGGTGCCCTTTGCCCTCAGCCACCCCAGCACAGTGTGTTCTCAAACATTTGGAGTTTTGCCAGATTAATAGGTAAAAGTTGGCATCTTGGTACCAACTACACACAGTCATAATTTGCTTGCCCCTTTGAATAGGAAGGAGGAGCATCGTTCCCTGAGGTTTCCAGCCGGTGGCCCTCTCAGCCCCACCTTTCCTGCGAGCAGAGCTCCCTTGGCAGAAGGGAAAGGCAGAGGCAAGAGACTGCTCTCCCTCCCCGAGGGCCACCCAGCCTCCCTCCCACTCACTTGCCCCTGTGCCTCCACCCCACAGAGACAGGGGAGAAGGGTGCCCAGCTGTCTGGCGGCCAGAAGCAGCGAGTGGCCATGGCCCGGGCTCTGGTGCGGAACCCACCTGTTCTCATCCTGGACGAAGCCACCAGTGCCCTGGATGCAGAGAGCGAGTATCTGGTGAGTTGCAGGGTGGCCAGTGATGCTGGACCAGGGCAGCGGACAGGTGCTGGGAAGGGCTCAGGGTGGCTCTAGGGACTCTCCCAGGCCATCAGCTTCCTGGATTAGGCAGAGAGTAGGGATGGAGGAGGCCCAGGGCGTGGTCACTCACCCCAGCCTCAGGGCTCTAGGTGTTGAAACCAACCTGAGTCAGGAGATGTGGGCCTTGGATTAGGAGCTTCGCCCTGGAGCTCATAACCTGAGTGTCTCTCCTACTCCAACTCTCATGTAAAGCGGGGCCCACAGTGTATTTGAAGCAGACTTAGCTACCCCCATCTCGCCTTGGATCCATTCATTTATCACATGGTATTTAATGCCCGCCTCCTGGGCACCAGGCGCTGTTCTGGGTGCCAGGGTCACACTGGCCCCTGCCCCCAAGGTGTTTCCAGTCCAGGGTGAGAGGCAGATAACAAGGAGACAAGAGCGCCTTCGCCCTAGGGCCTGTGCTGTGCAGTCGTGTGATGGAGAGGCTGAGAAACACAGCCAGCCATTAGTTAAAGCTGGGAAAACAGATTTTATCCAGTAGCTAATAAAGCAGGGGAAAGAGCTGAGGTCTGTCTATCTAAGATTTGTGCAGGGGTAATGATGATGGTGATGGGGCAGCCATCTCAAAGGGAGATTGAGGCTGTAAGGAGAGGGCGGGAGCAGGGATCACGGGAGACTCACAAAGGGCTGGGAGCTGGCGGACAGAATTAGGATTCCTGTCCCCCACCGAGTCTGGGAGATGGGGCCCTACCCTTCCGATGATTACATTTCAAAGGAATGACTGAGAAGGACACTCCTGAGCTTTAGGAGATTTGCGTGTGAATCTCCAGGGGACAGAGGAAGGTGTGACAACCTTAAGCCCCTTTTGGTAAGTGCTCTTAAGAAAGAGAGCTCAGCTGCCCACCGCCCCGGCAGGTGTTGGTTAGGACACTCAGTTCTCCTGGCGGCATTTAGGGGCTGGGGTCATCCCAGGGACAAGGCCTTGCCCCTGCAGGAGCCCCGCTGGAGTGTGGCTGCCTTAGTGCAGGGTTCAGATGGGGTCATACCTGCCCAGAATTCACGTGAAGTACCAGGGTCAAGTAGCTGTTGAGCTGAGACCAGAAGGGAAAGCAGCCAGCCAGGGCGATCTGGGTAAGAGCGTCCTGGGAAGAGGGGGCAGTGAGGGCAAAGGCTCAGAGCAGGTCCACAGCCAATCCCCCAAGGTCAGCATGGTTGATGGTGGGGGTCCAGCATGGTGAGGTCGGGACAGAGTCATTGGGGGGACACCAGTTGCTCAGGCCCTAGAAAGGGGTTTGGACTTTTGTTGTTGTTGTTTTGAGTAGGTTTATGTTTAAAGAAAACAGAGCAGAAAGTACAGAGTTCCCATATATACCCCTCCCCCAAACAATGTCACCCACCTGTTATTAACATTTTACATTACCAGTACATTAGGTCCCATTGAAAATTGGTATTAGTGCATTTTTTTTTAATTTTCTTTACTTTATTGTGTTGGTTTTGCCATACATTGACATGAATCCGCCATGGGTATACATATGCTCCCCCTCCAGAACCCCCCTCCCTCCTCCCGCCCGATTCCCTCCCCCTGGGTCATCCCGGTGCATCAGCCCTGGGCTGGCGATTGATTTGTATTAGTGCATTTTTAGTAACTCAAGGTCACCATTCACATCTCGGGTCCCTTTGTGTTGCGAATTCTATGGGTATTAACAAACACAGGATGTCATGTTATACAGAAGAGTTTCACGGCCCAAAAATTCCCCTCCCCCAGGAGTTTGGGTTTTATCCCAAATGGGACAAGAGCTCTTGGAGGGTTTGGAGCATGAGTTCAACAAGAACTGATTATAAGTATTAAATCCACAATGGGGAGTGGGTCAGGAAAGTTGCCGGGATCCAAGCAAAAAGGAACGGCGGCAGAGATGTAAAGATGGAGCAGAGAGACCCTGGGCTACAGGATTTGCTGATAAGTCAGGTTTGGGAGGTAAGGGAAGGATGAGGAAGCAGGTGATGCTGGTTTTGTTGGCGTGAGCTCTGTGGCTAATAGTGAGACCATTAGCCAAGGCCAAGTTTAGGGGAAGACCATGTCGGGAGCCCTTCCGTCATTCACCGGGTGCTGCCCCGTGTCAGGCTCTGATCTGTCCCCCAAGGACAAAACCTCAGGAAGCAGGTCCTGTGCAAGCCCTCGCTTGACAGGCGAAGAAGCCCCAGAGAGGCTGACCGTCCATGGGATGTGGTGGACCCGGGATCCGAGCCAGGATTGGGAGGGGTGGTGGGCGGCAGCGCCCGTGTGAGCCGGTGCCCTCCTGTGTCCGCAGATCCAGCAGGCCATCCATGGCAACCTGCAGAAACACACGGTGCTCATCATCGCGCACCGGCTGAGCACGGTGGAGCGGGCGCACCTCATCGTGGTGCTCGACAAGGGCTGCGTGGTGCAGCAGGGCACACACCAGCAGCTGCTGGCCCAGGGCGGCCTCTACGCCAGGCTGGTGCAACGGCAGATGCTGGGGCTTGAGCCCGCCGCAGACTACACAGCTGGCCACAGGGAGCCGCCGGGCAACAGCACTCACAAGGCCTGACCGCAGGGCCCCGCCTCTCCCGGTGGGGCAGAGGCCCCGAGCTGGCCCGGCAGAGGTGCCCACGGGGGGCCCCCCATCCCGGCCACCCCCGCTGCCCTCTGAGCCCAAGCCCACGGCACTGGGGGGAGGCCCGCCTGCCGTGCCCCACGAGTTACCGCTTTCTGCATCTCTTCCCTGGGTCCCCGCCCTGTTCCCTGGGCCACCACCGGCCCCCTGCTGCCATGAGCTGCCCCCACCAGTTTGGGCACAGAGACACCACTGGTCTCTGGCTGGTCTCCCGAAGCTTCTAGGCGAAGGTAGAAGTACCTTTTTAAACCAAGATCTTAACCAGGTTTTTTTACTGCTTGTTTCAATGGGCCCCCATCAACTCCTAGATTTCAAGAGCATTTTTCTAATTGGGAGTAATGATGGGCAAGGTCCCTGAGATGTTCTGGAAACTTCTGAGCCAGGAGTTAATGACCCTTCTCCCTAAGAGCCTGGGGGGATGTCAGGGATAACTGGGCCTCTGCCATTTGCCCCTGGAGAGAAGGGGCTTCCCAGTCCCTGTGGTGGTGGGAACACGGCGGGGTGGGGGAACTTCCTATCTTGCCCTCTTCCCAAATTCGTGAGTCAGGCCAAGGGTGAGTGGGGAGTGGAAGGCGCTTGCCTGCCTATCACCCCCCAAACCTAAGCCAGTCTCACTGTGAACCACTACGAACCTTAACTAGGGGAGTGAGGGGCTGGCCAGGCGTGAGGGAGCCTCAGGGGCGGGGGGGGGAGTCCCCAGCCCAGCTTGATCCTCTCCCCCTGCCTTGCCCCTCCCCGCACCCTCTCCCCTGGCTGGCAGCCCCCTCCCCACATCTGCCCCACCGCTCTGAGGCCCTCTGGACATCTGGGAGTCTCGTGCAAGGGATGCTGGCAAAGCCCAGGTCTGGCTCTGTAGGGGGTGTTGCGAGATGTTGGGAGAACCCGGTCAATAAAGTATACTACCTCTGACCCCTGACCTCTGACCTCTTCCTGGGCCATCTGCCTCATCGCTTGATTAAGTTTCTCCATCAGGCCCTGCCTGGTGTAATTGTGGGGAGACTCTGGGTAGTCTAGGGCCTGCCCCCATCCAGTGTCTGAGTGCCCTTCACATCCCTAGGTCCCCTAGTGCAGACATTCACGTCCATCCGTCTCTCTCCATGGGGCTTGTGCAGGATAACAGATTGGTCTCCACTAAACCCCTGGGGTCTTTTATGCCTCCCAGGAAAGCCGAGACCCAGCAAGTGCCACCTGTTTTTTTCCATCAGGGACAGAGCACCCTACGCTCACCAGCCCGTGGCACCAAGACATGTTACCCAGCAGTACAGCTCAATCAGAACGGAGGCTTAGGACTGGACACAGGAAGACCTCCTGGTGGTAGTTCTTACTTGCTGAATGTGTAGAAGTCTGGGGTCCCGGGAGCGGGGCTAGGGCAATGGCTTTTAGCAACAGGTATGGAAGTATTTGAATATTTTAACAACCAGTGAAGTCACACTACATACACCAGCTCCATGTCTGTCGTGTATCCATTTTCCTGCCAAATAAGTTGAGGCCTGAGGCCCAGACTATGGCCAGCTGAGTACCCTGCTTGCCCACAGGGGCTTGGACCTGCCTTGAGCATCTTATTTATCCAGGACCCTCTGACTCCCTCCCTGAAGAAACCATCGTGAACCTGAGAACTGGGTCCCCCAGCAAGAACCTGCTCAGTCAGTCCCAGGCTGGGGTTTCAGATGGAGTTGGAGACATACCAGGTGCTTAGCGTCTCATTTAATCCTCACAGCAACCAATTCTCTCCCCATTCTTAAGCTGAGGAATCTGAAGCTGAAAGAGGTTAACTGATTTACCCTACACTACATAGCCAAGACCCTGCAGCTAAACACTGCCCCCCAACTCCATCCACCCACCCTATCCCACCTCACCAAAAGCAGGGAATGAAAAAGTTTCAGGGCATTATGTCATCTGGACTCTTTGCTGTGCTTACCATTCCATAATAAAAATAAACATTTTAGAATGCTGTGAAAACCCAACAAGGTACATGTTGTTGTTCAGTTGCTCAGTCATATCTGACTCTACGACCCCCAAGGACCGCAGTAGGCCAGGCTTCCCTGTTCTTCACAATATCCCGGAGTTGCTCAACAAGATACATAGGTGAGCTCAATTCAGGCAGGAGGAAGGTTGAGACAACTGTAAGGAGCTTCCCCATTTATCTTCCCCTCTCTGGCCCTCAGTGTTCTCACCTGTAATGGGGGATGTGTCACAAGGGTGGAAGGAGAAATTGAACCTCTTGCCTGGGAAGGTAGGGGCCCTTGGAGGAGGCTGTGCTGGTTTCCCGTGGCCTCTGTAACCAATGACCACAAACCAGGTGCCTTAAAACAAAAGAACATAACTTGCCCAGACCTGGGGGCCAGAAGTCTGACACTGAGGGGTCGACAGGGCTAAGCTCCTTCCAAAGGCTCTGGGAGAGGGTCTTTCCCGTTTCTGGCAGCTCCAAGGATTCCTGGCTTGTGGCTGCCTCCCTCTGGTCTCTGCCTCCATCATCACCTGGCCTTCTTCCTTGTGTACCTCAAATCTCCCTCTGCCTTTCTCTTGTAAGGATATTTGACATTGGATTTTTGAGCCCACGTGAATTATCCAGAATCATCTCACCTTGAGATCCTGAACCAGGTCTGCAAAGACCCTTTTTCCAAGTAAGGTCACTCTCACAGGTTCCAGGGATTTGACATGGATCTCTTTATGGGGAAACTTGAAGCTTTTGGCTTTCCCAATGGGTAACCCACTCCAGTACTCTTGCCTGGAAAATTCCATGGATGGAGGAGCCTGGTAGGCTGCAGTCCATGGGGTCGCGAAGAGTCGGACGCGACTGAGTGACTACACTTTCACTTTTCATTTTCATGCACTGGAGAAGGAAATGGCAACCCACTCCAGTGTTCTTGCCTGGAGAATCCCAGGGATGGGGGAGCCTGGTGGGCTGCCTTCTATGGGGTCGCAGAGTCAGACACGCCTGAAGCAACTTAGCAGCAGCAGTGGCTCAGCGGTAAAGAATCCATCTGCAGTGCAGGAGCCACAGGAGACTGGGGTTTGATCCCTGGGTTGGGAAGATCCCCTGGAGAAGCAAATGGCAACCCACTCCAGTATTCTTGCCTGGAGAATTCCATGGACAGAGGAGCCTGGCAGGCTACAGTCCTTGGGGTCACAAAGAGTTGGACATGACTGAGTAGCATATACCTTGCAGCCTTCCGTCACATGGTTTTTGCCTCCCCTACTCTGCCCCATCCTGGGGGCCCCCGCCCTGGCCCAAGGCCACCTCAAGACTTCCTGTTTGGTTTGGGAGTGGGGGTCTGCAATGCTCAGAGGTCAAGGACAGCCATGCTTGAGTCAGGCTGGTTGTGACAGGGATCATGGGACTGGAAGCAGAGGCTTCAGCTGGACCAGCCTGCTGCTGCCAGGTTCATGTCTCCATCAATCGGATCCTGGCCTCTGAGTGCTGAGAACCCTCCAGGGCGTCTCAGTGCATCAGGTCCAAACACCTCCCTGTGGCCTCTACCTGCCTTTTAGTAGCTCCTCTCCAGCCACACAGCTCTTCTTCCTTCTCCTTGAGCAAGTCAAGCTCATTCTTGCCTCTGAGCCTTTATACTGCCTGTTCCTTCTGCCTGACACACTGTTCCTTCCCCGGGTTCCCAGATGGTTCTTTCTCATTTCTCTCTCAGCTCACGTGTCCCCCTCCTCCTTAGCAGGTACTGAGTGTGGGGTTTCCTCCGGTCACCCTGATCTGCTGTCGGCACAGCACTCATCACCCCCTGAAATCTTTTCTGCCTCTTTTGTTCTGTTCCAGGCACAGATCTGCATGCTTTATGTGAGCTGTCACTTAATCCTCATAAAACCTCTGAAAGGCAAGTACAGTGTCATTCTCGCTTTACAGATGGGGAAACTGAGGCACAGGGAGGTTAAGTGAATTGCCTAAGACCACCCAGCTAGTAAAGAGTAGAACTAGGATTCACACCCAAGAAGAATATGTTTGATCCCAACCACACAACAACACCCATGAGCATGAAGACTTAAGGGTGTGGATTGGTGGGAGGGGGTAGCTTGACCTTGCAGGGAAAGCTGCCCATCAAACATGAGACTTGAGTTCTTAAACCTGAGTCCCTCCAGGAGCCAGGTAGGTATCATATGTGAGTGAAGCCAGCCAGATATAATAAAAATCAGACAAGGTCTTGATTTCTCCTTTGCTTTTCCACTTTTGACACAGTACAGAGAAAATCTGTTCAATTAGTCTGTAAAATATGGTGCAAGCTTGAAGATAAGTGGTAACTGAAGCTTAGTGTCAGTTGTTGCTGTTTAGTTGCTAAGTTGTGTCCGACTCTTTGTGACCCCATGGACTGTAGCCCGCCAGGCTCCTCTGCCCATGGGATTCTCCAGGCAAGAATACTGGAGTGGGTTGCCATTTACTTCTCCAGGGAATCCTTCCAACCCAGGGATCAAACCCACATCTCCTGTATTGGCAGGCAGATTCTTTACTACTGAACCATAATTGGTGACAATAGGGATGGTGGGGATCGAGGCAAACAGGAACGCTCACACCCCTTTAAAGAGGATGGCCAGGGGACTTCCCTGGTGGTCCAGTGGTTAAGAATCTGCCTCCTGAGGCAGGAGATATGGGTTCAGTCCCTGGTCAGGGAACGAAGGTCTGACATACATTGGGACAAGTAAGCCCATGTTCCATGACTAGGGAGCAGCCTGTTCACCATAACTAAAGATCCTGCATGCCAAAACTAAGATCTGACACAGCCACAAATAAATAAATTTAAAAATAAATAAAGGGGATGGCTGGGACCCGGGGACATAGAGAAAGGTAGCCTCAAATTAGCAGATTTTCAGATGTTTGCAAAGAAGTTGGAAATTTCCAATTGTCATGTGAGATTGACTGCTTTTTATAGATTGGCTCAATTATGTTTATAAAATCAAGGGTAAATATAACACCTCCCTAGTCTTTGGACTGTGGGTTATCCATTAGCAATCTCTGTGCTGGACATTCCTGTTCTCCAAAGTCCTTGGAGTTTCCCCAGCAAGGTGCTTCCATGGGAGATCCCCCTAGCCCAACCCCATTCCTGCCCAGACTCCTCCTTCCCTCCTCCCCCACCCCACTCTCTTCGCCTCATCCCTCTCTGTCAGCCTGGGAATTCCAGATTCTTCTCCCTCTCCCAGGCTGAAGTCAGCTCCAGCTCCCTAAATTGCAAATCTGAACCTCAGCGTGGGCCCTAGCCAGACAGAAGAACCTTCTGGAGACCAAGCAAGTCCCTTTCTGGAAGTTACGTATGATTTTCGAGAATAAATGTTTCATTTTGGAATCATTTTAGGTTTGCAGAAAAGTTGCAGTGATGGTCGAGGGCGTTGCTGTATATATACTCTCACCCAGCTTTGCCTTATGTTAACATCTCACATGACTGGGACACATTTGTCATGACTAAGAAGCCTACACAGGCACAGCACTGGCAGCGAAATGCCAAGGTTTTTTTGGATTTCCCCAGTTTTCCCACTGTGTCCTTTTTCTGTTCTAAAATTCAATTCAATTCAAAGATAGGCTTTTTTAAATTGTTTTTATTAAGATAAAATATGCATAATATTTACCACTAATGACATTTAGTACATTGACAGTGCGGTACAACCGTCACCATTATCTCTTTTTATCACCCTTCTGCCCCCCCCAAAAAAGGTCCCCATTAACTGTCACCCTCCATTCCCCCACCTCCCTCAGACCCTGGCAACCACTAGCCTGCATTCTGTCTCTCTAAATTTGCCTGTTCTGGACGCTTCATATAAATAGAATTATAGACATGGTGGCCCTTTCTGTCTGACTTCTTTCACCCAGCATCATGTTTTCACGGTTCATCCATGCCTATGTCTATCTATGCCAGTACGGTGCTTCATTCCTTTTTATGGCTGAATAATATTCCATTGTATGGATGGAACCCATTCTGTTTATTCTCTTTATCCATCCATCCACTGATGAACACTTGGGTTATTTTCACATTTTGGCTACTGTGGACAGGGCTGCTATGAACAGTCACATTTTTGTGTGGACATGTTTTTGATTCTCTGAGGTTTATACTTAGGAGCAGAATTGCTGGGTCATATGATCACTCTGTGTTTAACACTTTGAGAAATCACCACGCCGTCTCCTGCAGTGGCTGCACCATTTTACATTCCCACCGGCAAAGTATGAGGGTCCAATTTTGCCACATCCTCACCGACACTGGTAATTTTCTGTTGTTTTTTGGTTTTATTTAAAAACTTTCTTGATTTATTGAATATGTTACAATGTTGCTTCTATTTTATCTTTTAGTTTTTTGCCCACAAGGCATGTAGGATCTTAACTACCCAACCAAGGATTGAGCCTGCACCCCGTTCATTGGTTGTTTAAATGGTGGTTTAAACGAAGCCTAAACCACTGGGCCACCAGGGAGGTCCCCCTATTTACTTATTTGAAATTATAGCCATCCTAGTGGGTAGAAAGTAGAGAGCCATGCTTTTTGAAGCTGACTTCTTCTGTATTACAATTCATTTAGCAAA
This sequence comes from Antilocapra americana, assembly GCA_007570785.1. NCBI lineage: Eukaryota > Metazoa > Chordata > Mammalia > Artiodactyla > Antilocapridae > Antilocapra > Antilocapra americana. The sequence continues at coordinate 8,658,969 of ML663006.1, read as the reverse complement.
TACCTTTCTCTGTTCCAGGCCCTACACTAGGTAGTCAGGGGAAAGCATGACAGTTGGACCCTCAGGAAAAGCACCATCTAGAGGGGAGAAAGGCAAAGGTATAAGCAAGAAGGAGACAACAGAGACTAGCTGGGGGGGCTGTGGAGACCCAGAGCAGGCTTAATCCTGGTGTGAGGATCTGGGGCCGGTGAGAGGGTGGAGGTAGCCCTGGCTTCAAGGGGTGGGTGGCAGGGCGTAAGGGGTGTCATGAAGCCCAGATAGTCACACGGGGCCTCTGTGCTCAGAAGGGCCCCACGTCTGGTTTAAAGCTCTGTGGCCACCATCTTGAAATTCCTCTTCTTTTTTAATTTTTTTTTTAATTGGCTGTGCCAGGCCTTAGTTGCAGCATGAAGATCTTCAGTCTTCACTGCAGCATGTGGGATGTAGTTCCCTGAAGAGGGATCGAACGCAGGCTCACTGCTTTGGGAGCATGGAGTCTTACCCACTGGACCACCTGGGACTTTCCTTGAAATCCTTCAGTTCTGAATAAGGGACCCTGCATTTTCACTTTTCACCGGGACCTGCACATTATGTACCTAGTCCTAGGTAGCTGTCCTCGCTCGAGGCAGGGGTCTGGGAAAGCCTCTCTCTACAACTGAATCTTTGGCATTTGGTGAAGGGGGCAGTTTTGTTATTGTTAATATTTTAAAAGCACAGAGGATTCTATAACCAGGACTCTGCTCCCCGTCCCGGCTTATCACAATGGACATTTCTTACCATCAGAGCTGCCTGCTGCAGGGCACCCCCCCCCCCCCGTCGCGGCCCCCTCCCTCCTCCACACTGGCCCCTGGAGCGGAACTGAGCGGTCAGGCTGCCCATGGGTTCTTCCAAATGGCTGGTCTCCACAGACTCTGACCCAAAGCTTGTGTGGGGGGAGGAGGCTGTTAATCTGATTTGCGGTCACGGTCAGAGCCGACAGCTCCAAGGACAGAAACCCAGAACTCGAGATGTCGCTCACTGGTTGCAGAGCTCGTGGTGGGCTCTTTGAGGCTGAGCGTGCTCAAGTGGGCCCTGGGATGATGGCCCCTCCACACCTGTTCACCTCTCCCTGGCACAGCAGCTCTGCCAGGGCTCTGACCCCACCTTCCCCTCAAGCTCCCAAGTCTGCTTTTCTCCCCATGTCTGGCTGCGACCTCTCCTACCTCAGGAAAACATCTGTAGTTCATTGGCTTGGAAATCATCTCCTCCTCTTCATCAGGGCTGCCCTGGTACAGATGTGCCGACTGTGGGCCTCTATAAGCTATTAGGGTGAGCTTCCATGTTGACCTCAAAACTTTACACCTTGGGACTTCCTGGTGATTCAGTGGCTAAGACTCTGAGCTCCCAATGGAGGGAGCTGGTCCCTGGTCAGGGAACTATTAATAGATCCCATGTGCCATAACTGAGGATCCTGGATACCACAAGGAAGACTGAAGACCCTAGTGCTACAACCAAGACTCAGCACAGCCAGATAAATAAATAAATACTAAAAAGAGAAAAACTTTACAACAGGATGAGTGCGCTCAACATACATGGGCCAGAGGGGGAACGTAAAGCCGTAAAGGGGACCAGCAGTGAGACATTAGGGAGCGGTGGGAACTATGGTGAAGTGAAGACCTCATTACCCCTTGAAAGGGGGCACCTGCTGCTCACCTCGGCCGCTGTCAACACAAGGAAGTGTGTATGAAATGGGGCCAGGGCTTCTGATGTTTCAAGGGAAGTGGGCAAACCACATTTTGTGATGTCTTGACTTTAACGGTAGGTATCTAATTCAAACTTTTAAGAATTACAGTCAGGGCAAACAAAACAAGTCCTTGGGCCTCCAGATTGTGAGCTGTGGTTTATACCCACAACGTAGCTCTGAATTATTCCCCTTCTTGTTCTTCGTTTCGGAGAAGGCAATGGCACCCCACTCCAGTACTCTTGCTTGGTAAATCCCATGGACAGAGGAGCCTGATTGGACACGACTGAGCGACTTCACTTTCACTTTTCACCTTCATGCACTGGAGAAGGAAATGGCACCCCGCTCCAGTGTTCTTGCCTGGAGAATCCCAGGGATGGGGGAGCCTGGTGGGCTGCCATCTATGGGGTCACACAGAGTCGGACATGACTGAAGCAACTTAGCAGCAGCAGCAGTAAAAAAAAAAAAAAAAAAGTTGAAATGTGCAAACTCTACAACTATTCCACTCTTAGAGCAGTGTTCCCCAACCCTTTTGGCCTCAGGGACAGTTTTGTGGAAGACAGTCTTTCCAGGGACTGGGGGCCAGGAGCGATGGTTTCAGGATGATTCAAGTATGTTATATTTATCATGCACTTTATCTCTGTTATTAGTATTACATCAGCTCCACCTCAGAGCATCAGGCATAGATCCCAGAGGTTGGGGACCCTTGCTTTAGAGGAGTGGTTTTCCTTTTTTTTTTTAATTGAAATAAAATTCACATAACATGGAATTCATTACTTAAGCCATTTTAAAACATAGAATTCAATAGCTTTTAGTAAATTTGCAGTGTTGGGGAACTATCATCACCACCTGGTTCCAGAACCTTTTCGCCACCCTGAAAGGAAATCTGTACCCAGGAGGCAGTCACTCTCCGCTCCCCCAGCCCAGCCCCTGCCAGCCCCTGGCAACCACTAATCTGCGCTCTGTCTCCATGGATCTGTCTCTTCTGGGCATTTCACAGGCACGGAATCAGACAGCGTGTGGCCTTTTGTGTCTGGCCTCTTTCACCAAGCATCATGTCTTTAAAGGTCTACGTTGGAGCATGTGTCCGCACTTTATTTTTTATTACGGTGGAATAAGATTCTACTTTATGGCTAGATCCCATTCTGTTTTTCCATTCGTCTGCTGATGGACATTTGGGTGGTTTCCACTTTACAACTATTGTAAATAGAGCTTCTGTGAACATTCATGTACTTGTTTTTGTGTGGCTATACATCGCATTTCTCTTGGGTAGAATTACTGGGAGAGCAATGTTTTTTTAAACTTTGCTTTCACTGCAATTCGTATTAGTAAGAAAAACATTTTTACTTCCCTACCAAGCACACATGCACAAAAAACAAAACCTTCACCAAGGAATAGTATTCATTACAAGTTATTCTACCCTATATCATTTAAGGAGAATTTGACTTCATGACTTAGGTATGCCTCAGGCTATTTGAAAAATATTGCTCTGCAGCAATTAGCCCAAGGATGCTTGTAGCCACCTGGTTTGCATTTGCAAATCACTAAAAACAATGGAGAGGTCTTTAATTTGTTTTTTTAAAGTATGGTACAGGATATATGGTGAAATATTATGTGGGAAGAAAAGGCATATTGGATCCATACATATTAACTTGGAAAGATCTCAAAAACATAAAAACAAGCAAAAAAAGGCACGTTGCAGAAAGATAGATATTATCATAGTGTTTATCTGTGTTAATACGAAACACTAGCAAATCTATTTCTTGGATCTATAAATACTGTGTACAGAGTTCAGAAATCATTCAGCTGGGAGGCTATAGGCTCCATTCATGCTGGAGTTTGTCTCCGGTGGTTAACAGTGGCTGGTTCTGAGCAGTGGGCACACATGTTTCAGGACTGGGTGTCCGTTTTCCCCGGGGCGGGGGGGGAAGGATGGGATACTCAAAACAAGCTAATCCAGTCCTTGCATGATAAGTGCCCAGGGGGCCTTGGAAGACAAGATAGAGAACAGCTGTTCTGATAATGTTTACTGAAAACAGAAGTTGTTGACAAGCCCGAGAGCCAGCCAGTGCGTCCAGCGGAGACGCTCTCCCAGACCTGAGCGCCCGCCGTGGGCAGGTCCATCCACTCAGTCACCCTGTCCTCCTCCGGACCTGAAGTTCTAGAGGACTGCACAGAATGAGGACTTTCAAGTCCGGCACCCAAACAGCCATTTCTGCTGACGTAGTTATTTCTGGCCCCAGGTAGGAGAACTATTATAGTTTCAAATAATAATACAGAGACTTTTTTTTACCTTTTGTTTTTTTGGCAGATGGCTCTGAAAGAGGCTGTTTAATGTTTACTTTTTTTTAAAGTATGGTACAGTGCACATAAGATAAAAATTGGTCATGTTTGAAGATGTGTAACTCAGACTGGGACTTGAACCCATGTGCTGGGACTTGGGCTTCCCAGGTGGCACTAGTGGTAAAGAATCTGTCTGCCAATGCAGGAGAAAGGAGAGACGTGGGTTCGATCCCTGGGTCGGGAAGATCCCCTAGAGGAGAAAATGGCAACCTCTTCCAGTATTCTTGCCTGGGAAATCCCATGGACAGAGGAGCATGGCAGACTACAATCCATGGGGTCACAAAGAGTCTTAACCACTGGACCACCAAGGAATTACCCATTTAACTTTTTAAAAGCCCGTTTATTATCTCCTTCTGTCTGATTGCCCAGCTGCAGATACCAGTACTGAGATGGATGATAATGATGATGACTATTCTTGTATAAAGCATTTTCAACATACCCAGCTCTCTAGAAGCACTTTATATAATATTAACTCTTAATTCTCACAACAAGCCTATGAGGCGGCTACTACTATTAACCCTGTTTGTCAAAAAAAAAAAAAAGAAAGAAAAGTGAGGTTAAATAACCTGCAGAGGGACTTCCCTGGTGGTCCACTGGTTAGGAATCCATCTTACAATGCAGGAGACCTGGGTTTGGTCCGTGGTTGGGAGCTAAGATTCCCCCATGCCTCAGAGCAGCAAGCCCTCATGCTGAAACTTCTGAGCCACAACAGGAGAAGCCCACTCCCTGCAACAAAGCAAATAAAAATAACCTACAGCAAGTCCCAAAGCTGGGATTTGAACCCTGGCAGCCTGAACCCCCCCAGCTGGAGCACTTAACCATTTCACCAGGCTATGAGATTATACATATAATCAATTTCCCACCCCACCCTTGTCTTTTTTTCCACCCTTTTTTCCACCTTTGTCATTTTTTCTTCCCTTTGCAATTAGTCACTAGGGGTTACATGTGCCAGCCCATGGAGTTGTGGCTTGCTGAAGAGATGTCTGTGCTGAGTCACCAGTGGGGAGGGATTAGGAACAGATCATCAGTGTGACTTCCTTCCACTGTTTTCTGTTTCTCCTTGGATGGGGGAGGGGGCAGGAGGAAGTAGTCCACTAAAGAGCTGAGTCACCCTGGGTGGTCCCAACAGACTTAGGATGACAAGGACATAACTCACCTTGTTGCAGGTCCTCACCTTAGATAACCTGAGATCAGTCATTCAGCAATGATTATTATTATTTATATAATAAATAATTATAAAAGATTTTCTAGAAGCATTATTTCTTTATTTGGCTGCACTTCCAGGCTTGTAAGATGGTCTTAGTTCCCTGGAGGAGGGCATGGCAACCCACTTCAGGATCCTTGCCTGGAGAATCCCATAGACAGAGGAGTCTTGGGGGCTACAGTCCATGGGGTTGCAAAGAGTTGGACACAACTGAAGCAAATTAGCACGCACACATGCTGGTCTTAATTGCCGCACAAGGGATCTTTAATTGTGGCACGTGAGATTTAGTTCCCTAACCAGGGTTGGAACCCAGGCCCCCTGCATTCGGAGCGCAGAGTCTTTAGTCACTGGATCACCAGGGAAGTCCCCAAAACATGCCTTTTAAATCTTTACATTCTGATTGATTACACACAGATCAGAGAATAGAGCCGTGAGGTCTGCCACCTCAATAGGGTGCCAAACACTCATGGATCAGTATTGATTATGTACCAGAGGATTATTCTTAACTTTACGTTTCCCGGACCTGCATTCTCTGTCTTGTCCATCTTTGTTGTTCAGACACTCAGTCATGTCCGACTCTTTGAGACCCCCATGGACTGCAGCACGCCAGACTTCCCTTTCCTTAACTGTCTCCTAGAGCTTGCTCAAACTCCTGTCCATTGAGTTGGTGGTGCCCTCCAACCATCTTGTTCTCTGTTGTCCCCTTTTCCTCCTGCCCTCAATCTTTCCCAGCATCAGGGTCTTTTCTGATGAGTCAGCTCTTCACATCAGGTGGCCAGAGTGTTGGAGCTTGTCCCTCTTACAAGCCTCTTAGTCATATGCCTTGTTGAGCAATAACTTATCATCATTCATTGAGTGCTGGGTACTGTGTGAGGCTATGGGTCACCAGGCAAAATAAGAGGTATGGAATCACCTATGTCCTAAGGGATCATGAACCCAACCTCGTGAAAAGATAAGAGAGTGGTTGGGAGAGGGGTATTATTTGAGCTGAGGTGATCTGAGGAGGTCACATCAGAGCTGAGGGCTGAATGAGGAGGAAGGGCCAGCCCCGGATGTCAAGGGCAAAGAATGAGTCTGGAGGTTCCTCAAAAAGTTGACCCTGGAGTTACCATGTGACCCAGCAATCCCACTCCTAGGTACAGACCCCAAGGAAATGAAAATGGGTGTCCATGCAGAAACTTGTCTATGAATGTTTATAATAGGTCTATTTACAATTGCCAGAAGGTAGAAACAACCCGTGTCCATCTACTAACAAATGAATAAACAAACTGTGGTATATGCAGACAAGGGACTATATTATTCAGCATAAAATGAAGGGATTTCCCTAGTGGTCCAGTGGCTAAGACTCCATGCTCCCCATGCGAGGGGCCAAAGCTCCATCCCAGGTCAGGGAACTAGATCCCACATTCTGCAGCTAAGATCTGGTGCAGCCAAATAAAAACGTTTTTTAAAGGAATGAAGTTCTGATACAGGCCACAATGTGGATGAACCTCAAAAACATTTTGCTAATGAAAGAAGCCAGTCACAAAAGTGTGAAAGTATGATTACTTTTATATGACTTACTCAGAATAAGCAAGTCTCTAGATAGAAAGCTGGTTAAAGGTTAGTGAGCAGGGCAGTGAGGCTTCATTGGGTGAGAAGTGGTTTTTATGGGGTGACAAGAGAGTTTTGTAACTTCCAGGAGCTGGTGATAATCACATTGTGAATATAACTAAGACCAAGGGATTTGCACGCTTTAAAATGGTTAATTTCATGTTATGTGAATTTCACCTCTTTAAAAGATAAGAAAGATAGCGGGAAAAATTGACCAGAGGTAAAGGGGTAGCAGGTCTCAAGACTACGAAGCAGGCAGAAGAAGCTTGGATGTTGGTGGAGCAGGAAGTGGGCATGGGGTGGAGCGTGGAGAAGGTAAAGCAGGAAGAAGGAACAGGATGAGATGGGACATGTGGCTTCTAAGGAGGTGTGTGACCGACTGCAAAGGCGGAGAGCACAGGAGGGTTTTGATCAGGGTGTGACATGACTGATCCTCTGGCTCTGTGTGGATAGGGCCGGGGGGCACCCCCACCCCCCATCGCTCCCCAAGACATCCAGGCCTGGGCTCACGCTGCTCGGTAGCCCCAAATAGGGGGTGTAGCAATTGTTTCATCATCGGACCTTCCTGCTGGCCTGTTCAGGATGTCCTGTTGGTCTTCATAACTGAAGGAACTGTGGGCTTTGAGGAACACTTTGAGGAGTTTTCTGCTCCGCTAGTCAGCAAGGGCCTGGGGACATATGAGGCCCTTCACCTTTCCTGGCCCTGGATTGGATCGACACATTACATAACCAAAGGCAATCAGAGACTCCAGGACTTCAGAAACTGACTCAGAACAGTTACATGGGCCTTGAGGCCTGGGAACCTGCCACGTGTGAGTTCTCTGATCTCTGACCCTCAATTATCTGGCTTTTCTGGACATCAGACTCAGAAAAGGGAAGGCTGTTTCCAAATGGGAGCCTGGCTGGAAATCTGGACTGATGTGGACTGGATCTGGTGAAGGTTACGCTTTTCTAGAATTGGAAGATGTCTGCTTTGGGTACCCCTTTGTGCCCTCGCTGCCTCCAGGCTGTCTCCCCACCCAGATTTCTCACTACCCTACCTGGTCTCCTCATCCTCATGCATTTGTTTTTCTTTTTTTTTTCAAATGATCTTTATTTTCACGAGGTGATTTTTTTTAAGTTTTTCCTGCATCTTCATCACTGGGTAAGGGCTTTCTCTAGTTACAGCATGCAGGGGTTACTCCTCATTGCAATGCATGGATTCTAGGGACCGAGGGCTTCAGTAGTTGCAGCACACGGGTTTAGTTGCTCCAAGGCATGTGCTATCTTCCTGGACCAGGGATCAAACCCCACACTGTTTGTCCCCCACACTGGCAGGCAGATTCTTATCTACTGGGCCACCAGAGAGGTCCTCATCCTCATGTGTTTGATTTGTCAACACTTTCCTAGTGAGATACTTGCTCTTCAAACACACTAGGAGTTTCTCAAAGGCAGGACCTGTGCCTCTTTACACCTGGTCCCCACATAGTAGGTGCTTTACGGCTAACTGCCAGAGGAATTCATCCACCTCCCTGTCTACCCAATATTTCCTTTCTGAAGCCCCAAAGCTACCTCAGGCTCATCACAGCGGAAATGCAGCTTCTGGAGATTTTTCTCCCAAACCTTTCCTCCCCCGCCCCACATAAATTCCATCTTCATTAACGCCATCTGCCAGTCAGTCCCTGGAGTCCAGAGACCTGGCCTTCATACCTGACTGCTCCCTTTCTTTATCCCTGCAGTTCATCTCTGGATAGGCTCTCAGTTCTTCCTGTCCAGTGGGACTGATTCTGTTTCTTCATCTCCTTTGTGCCTTGGAAACCCCAAGCCACATCTCACTGCATGGCTGGGATAATAATCTTTGTCTTTGAGCTCCCATCTCACCCCACCCTTATGACCCATTCTCCACACAGCAGCCAGCAAGATTTTCCTTTTTTGTATTTACAACTAGACTTTATTTTTCAGTTTTAGATTTACAAAATAATTGGGATGATAGTACAGAAATTGGGTTTGTAATACATATACCCAGTTTCTCTGATTGTTAACATTTAAGATGAGGATGGTATGTGACAATGAATGAACTTATATTGATACATGATTAACTAAAGTCCATGCTTTATTTAGATTTCCTTTTTTCCCACCCCCCTAATATCCTCTTTTTGCTCTAGGACACCCTCCAAGAGACCATGTTACATTTAACTGTCATGTCTCCTTAGGCTCCTCTTGGCTGTGACAGTTTCACACTTTTCTTGTTTTTCATGATCTTGACAGTTTCGAGGAGGATGGGGCAGGTGTCTGTGGAGTGTCCTTTGGGATTTGTCTGATGTTTTTCTCACGATTAGACTGTGAGCGGGGGCATGTTGGAAGGGAGACCATGTGCCACAGAGACTAAGTGCCATTGTCGTCATCTCAAGTCCAAGGTAATAATATCCATGTGCCATCATCTCAGTATTGACCTTGGTCACCTGCCTTGGCATTCATGTTCCTCAGGCATCTCCACTGCGAAGTTACTCTTTACCCTTTTCTATGCTGTTCTCTCTGGCAGGGAGTCTCTGTGTGCAGCCTACACCTAAGGACTCATGGTGGTCATTAAGACTCTAAATCAAGGAATTCCCTAGTGGTGCAGTGGTTAGGACTCTGAGTTTCTACTCCACGGGGCACAGGTTCGATCCCTGGTGGGGGAACTAAGATCCTACATGCCATGAGGTGCAGCAAAAAAAAAAAAAAAAAAAAAAAAAACCCTCTAAATCAGATCTTCTCACTCCTCTGGTTCAAACCCTGCAGTAACCTCTCCTGCTCTTGAAATAAAGCTGGCCTTCCTGATCTGGGGTCTCATAGCCATGCTCACCTCCCCAAACCTCATCTCTGCCATTCCCTCCCCCAGCTTACCACATCAGCCACAATGGCCTCTGTCTTTCCCTAAAGCATGCCAACTTTGTTCCCACCTCTGGACCCATGCAAAGATCTTCCCTCTGCCTGTAACCCTTCCGCTTACTCCTCCTCTCCTGGCCACCCCCTTCTCATTCAAGACTTTCTCAGCTCAAATTCACCCAAATCCTGGGGGAAACCCCAAACACCTGGGTCAGGCTCACCAGGTCTTCCAACCATCACGTTTTTGACTTCTCCCTGGCAGCTTGAAACCAACCACAGTGAGAGTAGTTACACCACAGAGAGCAGCAGGTGCTACGGTTTAGGGTTTTTTCCATCCCTGATAACTGACTACTCAACATTGACCTGGACAGCATGCAGGGGACATGACCGACCCTAACCCCAGGGGATGGATGGCAGAGTGGTCTGTCTTGATGAACAAGCCAGAAAAAGGAACAGAGAGAAAATAATTCCCAAGAAGTTGTTGCTGCAGACCTGCCTGTCCATGGAAGCTTGATCTGAGATGGCTCCAGCTGGTGGTGCCTTAAGAGCCCGGCAGAAGCAGCACAGGTCTTCAGAGGACAGCTCATTCAGTCTAGGCCACAGAGAATCCCCACGAATAATTGTCCAAGGGCAACGAACATCGTGTGGTTGAAGAAAACCTAGCTCACAAGGGAACAGAGCACTATGAGCAAGAGCCACCAGAAACAGACTCACAGAAACCTGGGGGACTAGATTATCCAGATTCTAAAACACTCATGCTTATTGACCCTGGTTAAAATCCCCTGGTGGCTCAGATGGGAAAGAATCTGCCTGCAAGGTGGGAGACCTGGGTTCGATCCCTGGGTCGGAAAGATCCCCTGGAGAAGGAACTGGCAGCCCACTCAGGTATTCTTGCCTGGATAATTGCATGGAGTGAGGAGCCTGGAGGTTAGAGTCCAGGGGGCCACAAACAATCAGACACGACTCAGTGACTAGCGCACACACACAAATAAATCATCAACAAGCTTGAAAATGTTTACAAGGAGCAACAGAAAGCTATGAAAAGCAGCCTAGGAGATTTGTTAAAGAACAAAACAGAAATGGTAGAAATTTAATAAAAAACAATCATATTTGGCAGAAGACTGGACACAGCAGAAGGATTAGTGAGATATTAGAAGAAACCCATAACTACAACACAGAAAAATATAGGAATTCCAGAAAGAGAAAAAAGAATGGGAGGATTTATTAGTTAAACCTCTGTTTGGAGTTTCAAAGAAGCAAGAGGGAATGGGGTGGGAAACCACTGTAAGACAGAATGGCTCAGGGCACTTCCCTGGTGGTCCTGTGGTTAAGGGGGCTTCTCAGGGGGCGCTACTGGTAAAGAATCCACCTGCCAGTGCAGGAGACTGAAGAGATGTGAGTTCATTCCTGGGGTCAGGAAGAACCCCTTGAAGAGGGCATGGCAACCCACTCCAGTATTCTTGCCTGGAGAATCCCATGGACAGAGGAGCCCAGAGCGCAACAGTCCATGGGGTCACAAAGAGTTGGACACGACTGAAGCGACTTAGCACATACCCGTGGTTAAGACTCCACTTTGCCAATACAGGGGACTGGGGGTTCGATCCCTGGTTGGAGAATAGGATCCCGCATGCCTCGCAGAGTGGCCAAAAAAAAAAAAAAAGAGAGAGAGAGAGAATGGCTGGGAATTATCCAGGACTGATAAAGAGATGTCAACAGACTTGAAGAGGCCAAATATTTGTTGAATGAGTGAACAAGTGAATGAAAGATTCCGTGATAAGTGTGCCCTGGCCCCTCCCTCCCCTCAAATGAGAGCTGCATGCAGGAGGGGGGAGGGAGTGCTCCTGCTCCTCTCCCAGGCCCCCCATGTTCCTCTCCCAGGCTCGCACACAGCAGGAGCTGGGCCACGTTATTGAAAGCCTGCTGCCAGCTCCTCATGCCAGATGTCCTTCACCCACTGTTCAGCCTTTGTCATCTCGCCTCGCCTCCCTCGTTATCTGTGTGGTTTAAAATAGACAGGCCGGAGGAGGAATGTTACCCAGCTACTGAGCTGTGACCAGCCCAGCCAGCAACCCCGAGAGTCTCCAGAGCTTTCCCCTCGGGGAAGAGGCAGAGCTCCACCTGCTCAGCCGTCTTTTTCTCCTGGAACAAAGACAAATATTTCCAGCCCAGAAAAACCATCCCAGGGCCCTTCCAGCCGAAAGAAGAGGAGAAAGGAGGATTAGAAAGGGTTTGTGTAGCTTTTTATTTCCTCTGTCAAGCCCCTGTCAGTCGTCGGGGGAACCTCAGGCCACCCAGACCAGGCTGCCGGGGGCTGACTTGTCAAGAGGCAAGATCTGCCCATGCAGGCTTTTCTAACATATGCCTTATTTTTTTTTAAAAAATCTATTTTTATTTATTAACTTTATTTGGCTGTGTGAGGTCTTTAGTTGTGGCATGTAGGATCTTAGTTCCCTGACCATCGATCGAACCCAGGCCCCCTGCATTGGGCGCACAGAGTCTTAGTCACTGGATCACCAGGGAAGTCCCTGTGATGCCTTATTTTTATAGTCAAGGAGCTGAGTCACGAATTAGCCCCATTTTCCAGATGGGAAAAGAGAAGTCCAAGAAATAAAATCATTTGCTCCTCCTGGAGATTGCACCTGGTAACCCAGGTGCTCCAGTTACCCAGACAAGGCTTCAGTAGTTGTGGCTCACAGACTCAGCTGCTGAGGAGCATGTGGGATCCTCCTGGACCAGGGCTCAAACCAGTATCCTTTGGTTTGGGTTTTTTTTTGTCCTAGTTTACAATTCATTGGCAGGGACAGATCAAACCCAGGTGGAAAAGGTTGCAGATGGCTTGCAAAAGAGAATGCAAATAGGTGCAGGTCGATTGAGTGCAAACAGAAGGCCTGGATTGCCAGATGAAGTGCCGATAGTGCTGGGATATGCAGGAAGCTTGAAAAAATTATGCAAAGTGAGACAAAGACAGAAAAGCAACAATACTATGTGATGCTTCTTATATGAAATCTCTGAAAGAGGCAAACTCAGAGATAGAAAGAAGAGAGGTCCCCAGGGGTGGGGGTGATGGGGAATCGGGGAGTTGTTGTTTGAAGGAGGACAGAGTTTCAGTTTATGCTGATGAAAATTGTCTGGAGTTGATGATGGTGGAGGTTGTACAACAATGTGAATGTGCGTAATGCCATGAACTGTAGATTTAAAAGTGGTTAAGATGGTAAATTTTGTGTATATTTTACTATGAAACGCAAATAGTTTTAAATGGTGGCAGCTGAACTAGTCTTGTATCTATTAATAAAGATGAATCTTAAAACAGAAATATGTTGAATAATATGATGCCACTTGGGTTTTTAATTTAAAAAATTCACCGTCAGCAGCATACTAAATAAATCTGCTGTGTGAATGTATGTACATACGTTAAAGATAAAAATGGTCTCGAAAAATACACCCGAAGTTGAGTTAATAGTGGTCTCTCTTGGGAGACAGGATGGAGTACAAAGTTTGGCGGTCAAAGGAGCACTTGTTCTGATTTATTTGTGTTTAAAGGGGGATGGTGAGGCTGGCTGAATAATATTGCTGTTGAGTTGATAAGTTGTGTCTGACTGTGACACCATGAACCATAGCCCACCAGGCTCCTCTGTCCATGGGATTTCCCAGGCAAGAATACTGGAGTGGGTTGCCATTTCCTTCTCCAGGGAAACTTCCCAACCCAGGGATTGAACCCACATCTCCTGCATCGGCAGGCGGATTCTTTACCGCTGGGCCACCAGGGAAGCCCCAAAGGAGCTCTTAGGTTCTGACTTATTTCTATTTAAAGAAGCATGGTGTGGCTGGCTGAATAATACCCCCCCCCAAGTAAACCCACATCCTAATACTCAAGATCTGTCACATTGCCTTACGAGGCCAGAGGGGCTTGGCAGGTGTGTTCAGTTAAGGCCCTTGAGATGAGGTGTCACCTGGTCATCCAGGTGAGGTTGATGTGATCACAGGGTCCTTATGAAAGAGAATCAGGAGATCAGAGGGAGGGAGGAGACATGACGGTGGAAGCAGAGCTCTGTGCGATGCACTCTGAAAATGGAAGGCGGCCCCCAGCCAAGGAATGTGGGCAGCTTCTAGAAGCTGCGAGAAAGGCAAGGAAGGGGACCCCACCAGCCTACAGAAGGGACCAGTTTTGCCAGCACCTTCCTCTTAGGACTTCTTGACTTCAGCCTCCTGATATCCAGAACAGTAGGAGAATGAATTTGTGTTTAAGTGGGTGGTGGTTCGTTAAAGCAGCCAAAGGAAATGAATACAGAGGGATTCACTTATGACTTGTGCAGTTCAAAATTGTACAGGGGGAGAGGATTGGGAGGAGAAGGCAGATTTGGGGTTCATCAGCTAAGGCAGCCCCTCCTGAAAGAAGAGAGGGAACTAGGTGAGCTTTTGGAAATCCTGAAGCTGGGAACACAAGGTCAGGAGGTGGGAGGCGAGTGAAGTGGGGAAGGATGTAAAGTGATGAGCTTCTGCAGAGCTGCTTCGGGAGCTGTAAGGTGTAAGGAATAAGCTCTCATCTTCACATGTTTTCTGCCAAAGATGAGACACAAAACTTCACAGTGATTAGAATGTTCCAGATTTAGTGCCTGAATTAACACCTTCTGCTGAGAAGAATCTTTTTTTTAAGAATTTTTTTTTTTATGCATGGGATTAAGAAAGAAAAAACTCCAACTATTTTCAGTGCTGATAGAGGAAATGGAAAGGGAGGCAGTGTTTGCTGAAGGAGCCTCAAGTGCTTTTGAAATGATCCGCGGGTCAGATCATGTTATTAAACAGTCACATTGATTTATCTTCTTCAGTGGCTTGATTTCAAAATGATAGATTCCGTGAAATCAAATATGATTCCCCCTTTTTTTTTTTAAAAAAAAAAAAAGGTGAGGGGTGAGTAGGAGGGTGGAGATGAACACAGTGACTTGAAAATGCCTTGAAAAAAATTCCAGGAAGGAAACACAAGAGGCTGTTAACAATGGCTTTTTGTTTTGCCTCCATGTCAACGGATTTACAATTGGATTTTTATACCATTTTATGACTTTAAAAATTAAAAAGGGGGAGCACAATTCCTTAAGTGTAGGCTGTTTTGTGACTTCTAAAGAGGACTGTGGAGAGGAGGCAAATAACTTCACAGGAGAGACACCTGACACCCACTGGCTACTCGGGTGATTAAGGTCAACATTGACAGTGACCAATCATGTCTGGTTGTCTATACTTTTTTTTTTTTGGTTGTGCTGCGTCTTCACTGCTGCCCACAGCCTTTCTCTAGTTGCAGCGATCGGAAGCTACTCTGTGGCAATGCGTGGGCCTCTCATTGCGGTAGCCTCTCTTGTTGCTGAGCACGGCGTCTAGGGCGCAACAGCTGTGGTGCATGGGCTTAGTTGCTCCATGGCGTGTGGGATCTTCCCAGATCAGGGATTGAACCGGTCTCTCCTGCCTTGGTAGGTGGATTCTTATCCACTATACCTCCAGAGAAGTCAGTGTTTGTCTGTACTCTTGCTACAACGTGATGATAATGACCTTCTTCCCCAAAACCTGTAACTCCGGTCTAATCATGAGAAAGGCACTAGACAAATTCCTTTTCAATGTTTGTTTTTTAAAAAATATTTATTTGGCTGTGCTAGGTCTTAGTTGTGGCATATGGGATCTTAGTTCCTTGAGCAGGGATGGAACCCGGGCCCCCTGCACTGGAAGCTACTACACCACTAGGGAAGTCCCTAAAAACACTAGACAAATTCTTACTAGAGGAAAACCTATAAAATGCCTGTACCCCTCAAGGTCCTGAAAACCAAAGAAAGTCTGAGAAATTGCCACAACCTCAGGGCCTAAGGAGACGTAATGACTAAATCCAGTACTGTGTCCTCATTGGAATACAGGGACAGAAAAAGAACATTAGATATAAAAACAAAGGCCCTTGAGATGAAGTATGGCCTTAGTTCAAAATAAGGTATCACTATTGATTTATTAATTGTGGCAAATGTACCTTACTAATATAAAACGTTAAAAACAGGAAACTGGATGAGGGACAATATTGAAACTTCTTGAACTATCATCTCTTTTTTTTTTTTTCTGTAAATCTAAAGCTGTTCTGTAAAAATTGATTAAAAACTTAAGTGGTTCCATTTCAACTGAGAGGAAATTCTCCTACCTATACACTCACAGAAGTATGCAAAGATGTATATATGAGAGAGTTCATTGCATCATAGTTTATGGGCAACTAGAAACCTAGAGGCCCACAGCAGGTCCTCTGGAATACTATACAACTGTTAAAAAGAATGTGGTGTAACTAAAATTACTAAACTTCCAACTGCAGGGTATGTTGTAAAATCCTACTTCTGCTAAATGAAATGTTACATGTGTATGTGTTTACCTAGATTTACAAAAATTCTAGAAAGAGAAACACAAATCTGCTTATTATAGTTACCTCTAGGATAAGAGATTAGGATTTCTTTTTAACATTACAGTTTACATCTTAACTACTTGCAGTGTTTTCACAGTAGACTAATATAAAAATTTCTGAATGTTAATGTGTATATTTTTGTTGTGAAATACTTCAAATTTACCTAAAAGAGACAGAGAAAAATAAACCCATCACCCAGTTAAGAAATGAAAGATGCAAATTACTTTTATAAATTTAAAAAAAAAAAACCCAACCCTATAAAAGTTCTTTTGAAAGTACCACCTTGAGAAAGTTTCAGTTTCTCCCTAGAGAGTTTGTAAGTACGTTGCCTGGAAATCTTGTCTTTCTAGTTTTACCTACATGTAAATCAACTTAAATGTCATAACCGCTGCTCATATGTTAGGTTTTTCAAACCTTATCGGGACTGGAAGTGAAATTTAGAGCTGAATTAATTTCTTGGTGCATGAACTTCATATTCTTGATGTTGTCAAGCTTACTACAGTATGTATATACACAGAACAGACTGCTTATTGCCTCTGGTTTAGCTGCAGGGTCAAGGAAAGACAGGCCAAAATATTGAACACTTTCTGAAGGCCATTTTGGTGAGGAAAACAAAGTTCTGGAATGTGAAAACATTTAGAGTCGTCTCCAGGGACAATCTGTGAAACTCTTCTTCAGGGGAGCAAAAAGTTAAGTAATCTTACAGATGATTTTCCCTGTGGAATGGATTCGTTGAGCAGAAGGGGAAGGTTGAACAGAAGAGTGGATAGCTTTATTGCCTCTTTTTTAAAAAGTTAATTTATTTTTGGCTGCGCATAGGCTTTCTCCAGTTGCACTGAGCAGGCGCTGCTCTTCATTGGGTATTCGGGCTCCTCACTGCGGTGCCTTCTCTCTTGGTGAAGCACAAGCTCCAGGCTTGCAGACTTCAGTAATGGTGGCACACAGGCCCAGTGGCTCCGCGGCATGAGGAATCTTCCTAGACCAGGGATCAAACCTGTGTCCCCCGCATTGACAGGCAGACTCTTCTCCATTGGGCCATCAGGGAAGTCTATTTCTTGATTTTATTTGAAATAATGGTGCAGAATAGAATAGTTTTTGGTAAGAGGTACAAAAAGCAAAGCCAATATTTTAAAAAAAACTCTTTAAAATAGAAGAGTAAAATTTCAGCAACACTAAAGTAGGGAGTTGAAAGGAAATCAGATTGTAAAAACTGGAGTATGAGTCAACACATTTTTAATTCTTGTGGGTTGGCTCAGCATAGAAGTCTGGGGTTTGAGGAATTTACTATGTTTTTGGTGATTATTTTGGTCTTTGCACTGATGTTCAGTAAAGGTTTTTCTGAGGTTGTCAGTTGCTGCTAAAAGGAACCTACATCAGTTTTCTCTTTTTTGTTGTTAAAAAATTACAAGCAAGTTGTCACCTTTACATAACTCTCATACAAGAAAAATTTTAATCTACTGTCCTATCCACCAACAATTTAAAAACACTTTCTAGTCTTTGTTTATATACAAGCATGACTTGTTCATAGTCATAATCACAATATCTGATTCTAATTTGCCTTTGTACCTTGATATTTAACTCCCATTGGTTTTTCCATGCTGTTTGATAGTCTGCTTCTTATTTGCATGGCTATTAAATATACCAGGTCAGATTTACCACCCAGACTTATCTGTTCTCTTAATGTTGATCATTTAAGTTTTATAATGTGTGTGTATGTGTGCGTGCTCAGTCACTCAGTCATGTCTGACTCTTTGTGACCCACCAACTGTAGCCCACCAGGCTCCCCTCTCCATGCAATTCTCCAGGCAAGAATACTAGGGCAGGTTGCCATCTCCTACTCCAGAAGTAATATGTCCTTGATTCATCCTTATCTCTTATGACCGCTCTATAGGTGCAGCTGTAGTTATCTCTTATTACAGAACAAATTACACCAGAACTTAGCAGTTTAACAACAAACAGTTATTACCTCTCATAGTTTCTGAGGGTTAGGAGCCCAGGAGCAGCGCAGCTGGGTGGTTTTGGCTCAGGGTCTCTCATGAGGGTATGGTCACCTGAGGTTCAGCTGGGGGTGGTTGTTGGTAGCGCTTAATTCATCATGCGTATGACTACTTTTTTTTTAAGATTTGTTTTATTTATTTTTGGCCGTTGCGGGTCTTTGGTGCTGCACGCAGCCTTTCTCTAGTTGCAGTCTGCAGGCTTCTCATTGCAGTGGCTTCTCTCGTTGCGGAGCACAGGCTCTAGGCGCGCAGGCTTCAGTAGCTGCAGAGTGTAGGCTCGGTAGCTGCAGATCTCGGGCTCTAGAGCTCCGCAGCGTGGTGCATCGGCTCAGTTGCTCTGTAGCAAGTGGGATCCTGCTGGACCAGGAATCCAATCTGTGTCCCTTGCATCGGCCCAGCCTTAACCACTGGACCACCAGGGAAGCCCCATCATGTGTCCGTCTTGAATGTCCTCCTGATGTGACAGCTGGCTCACCCCAGAGTTCATCAGGTGAAAGAGGAGTATGAAATAGAAGCCTAATCTTGGAAGTGATGCCCATCCCTGCCTTGTTCCCCTGATCACACAGCCCAGCTCTGTTAGCAGACAACAGAGGGCTACTCACAGCTGTGCATATTGGGAAGCTGGCTACCCCAGGCACCTTTCCGATATCTGACAGCCATCTGTCTCCCATTCCTTTCATCATTTTCAAGTTCTCAGTCTCAAAATTAGCCACATCCTTTACATACAGAAACATTCATTTCTCTACTCACCCAGGACCTCTTTACATCTTATTTCCTGGCTTGTAGAGATAAAGTGATCTTTTTAGATAATAGTTGGTTTCTGAAACTTTTTAGACACTCCTACATCTGACCTGCACTGGGTGAAAGATGAGGTGATGCAAATCTTTCAGAGATCACTTTTTCTGGCACAATTTTATTTTTTTTTTGGTAAGTAAAGCAAAGCCAACAAAGAGTCTGGAATGGCTGTTTATATACTTAAAAGAAAAAAAAAAGAAAAGAAAAAACCCTCCAGAAAATGAGTTTGATACGGATGCAGAGAAATTGGAATCCTTGTGTGTGACTGGTGGGACTGTGAAATGGTGCAGTTGCTATGTGTACCAATAAATGTTGTTAAACAACACTGTGGTTTCCCCAAAAGATAAAGATACCATATAGTCCACAAATTCTACTTCTGGGTGTACATTCAAAAGGACTGAAGTGAAGGTCTTGAACAGATAATTGTATACTAGTGTTCACAGTGGCGTTATTCACAACAGAAAAGGTAGAAATAGCCCAAATATCCATTGACAGATAAAAAAAAATGTGGTCGATACACACAATGGAGTATTATTCATCCTTTAAAAGGAATGAAATTCTGACACATGCTACAACAACAAGGATGAACCCTGAAGACATTATTTTAAGTGAAATAAGGTAGTCACAAAAGGACAAATGTTTTTTAAAGTCCTTGAATTTGTTACAATATGGTCTCTGTTTTATGTTTCGGTGTTTATTTGGCCGAGAGGCATGTGGAATCCTAGCTTCCCCGAGCAGGGATCGAACCTGCACCCCCTACACTAGAAGGCAGAAGTCTTAACCACTGGACCACCAGGGAAGACAAAATGACAAATATTATATGATTCCATTTATGCGAGGCCTCTAGTAGAGTCAAATTCATAGAGACAGAAAACAGAATGATGGTTCCCAGAGGGTGAAGAGGGGAACAGGAATGACTGCAGCACGGGTACAGAGTTTCACGTATGGGGACAAATGGTGGTGATGGTCACCCGACAATGTGAGTGTACTCGATGCCACTGAACTGTGCACTTAACGTATTCAAAATGGTAAATTTTATATATATTTGATCACAGTAAAACAAGCCCTACCGGTACAACCATTTTGGAAAGCAATTTAGCAACATCCCATAACACCGGAGATGTGAATACGCTATGACCCCCGACAACAGAAGAAAGGAATTTGAAAACTGTGTCATGTATGTATAGAATGGCACACCATACAGCTGTGGAAAAAATGTTTCAAACTATATGCATCAGCAAGGATGTGTGTGTGCTCAGTCATGTCTGATTCTTTGTGACCCCATGGATTGTAGCATGCTAGGCTTCTCTGTCCATGGGGTTTTTTTTCTTTTCAGGCAAGAATACTGGAATGGGGGGCCATTTCCTCCTCCAGGGGATCTTTACAGCCCAGAGATCAAACCTACCTCTTCTGCATCTCCTGCAGTGCAGGTGGGTTCTTTACCACTGAACCACCTGGGAAGCCTGAATCAACAAGGATACATCTCAAAAACTCACTGTTGGGAATTCCATGGTGGTCCAGTGGTTAAGACTCTGTGCTTTCACTGCTGTGGGCCTGCAGTTTGATCCCTGGTTGGGGAACTAAGATCCCACAACTGTCCAGTGTGGCCAAAAAAAAAAAAAAAAAAACCCAAAAACTGAAAAGCAAAAATAACTCACCACTGATCCTAAAAGCAAGTAGCGGAAAGATCTGTGTGTGTATACACGTATGTGTGCTGTGCTGTGCTAAGTCACTTCAGTCGTGTCCCACTCTTTGCAGCCCCATGTATTGTAGCCTGCCAGGCTTCTCTGTCTGTGGAATTCTTCAGGGAAGAATGCTGGAGTGAGTTGCCATGCCCTCCTCCAGGGGATCTTCCTGAGCCAGGGATCGAACCGCATCTCTTATGTCTCCTGCATTGGCAGGCAGGTTCTTTACCACTAGCGCCACCTGGGAAGCCCCTTATATATGCATATATACATATAATGTGTATGTTTTAAAATTAAGATTATAGATATATAATATGTAAGGTAAAATAATGGGACAGTAGCTCTCTCTAGAGAGGGAGAAAGGACGTTAGGGGCTTTAACTGTGCCTGTGATGTTTAGTCCTTAACTTGGTGAGTTATGCGAGGGTTTGTTATATTTTCTCTCTCCCTCTTCTTCTTTTTTGTGGGGGGACCGATATAGTTGATTAAATAAACCCCACAAGGGAGCAAAAAATAAGAGAAAAATCCCCAAACCAAGAAAACACAAACCTCAAATCAAAATAACCAAGCTTCCTACATCCTCCATCTTTATAACATACTCCAAATAACACCAACCTTAAATATAATTTTAAAAAAATATCACTTTCTATTTTTACATCTTCCTTACACTCACAAAAGTAGGGACTTTGTCCAAAATGAGGGTTTTTTCCCTTCTTGGTGACTAGTACTTAGGTCATGTTGGCTGCTTAGGTATTAGTAGATGACGGTGACAACAGCGGTGACACCATGTCTCGAGGAGCATGGCTGCTCCACCTGCTGCCTCAGGGAATCATTCCCCTGCTGCCCATACACAGCTGAGAGCGCGTGCTATGCATATGGCATCATCAGGTCCAGATTTTCTCCTAGCTTCTCAAACTGGAAAACATCTATCTGTAATTCTCTTTACTTCCATCAGAGAGAAAGTATTCTAGCCTTAAGGCTAGAAGATCGTTAACCTCCACCGAGTTGAACCTTATACATTTTTCTTTTTTTTAATCAGGTGGTGGGGAAGTATGCCTTCCAAACCATTTCCCCATGTTGTGTAACAGGAGATCCATTTCTAGGCAGTAACAATGCTCCCATTGAGACAGAAGCCCTGGCACCTACATACATTGCCCTTGATTCACCAGTGCAAAATCTTAGTTAATCCAGAAATACTACAGGCAGACGTAAGTTTGCAGAGAAACCCCGACCTCAGTTAACACAAAACAAAGGGGGTAGGGGCGATGTACCAGCTCACCCACGCATTTAAATCAACAGGTTTGACACCAATGCCAGGATTTTCTTATGTTTCTTTTCTTCTCTCAACCACTTTTAAGAGCGACGAGACGTTTTTAGAGCAGTAGAAAACAAGACCTTTCTGTGGTTTGCTCTGTTTGACAAAGCAAGTGGCGTGTGACTCAAATAGGTCAGTGGCAGAAAGCAGGTTTGAGAAGGTTTATAGGGACCAGGCAGGGCCGAACTGCGAACCTGGTCTGGACTGAGCATTCTGGGGACCACTGTATACAGGTATGCCATTCAGTATCAGGTTTGTTCTTGGTGTGCCTTGGATGAATCACTTCATCCCTCTATGTTCTGGAGTGCTCTGACCTCCAATCTTGTTCTTACCTTCTGTGGGGAATTTGAGAAACTTCTGGACATCGTTTTAAGCCTCATGGGTGAGGATTTCCTGGAAGTACAGCTACTAGTCTCAATTTGGCAGGTTTATACTTTTCCTGGGGAGAAAAGGGAAAAAAATGAAACTAAGTGCCTACTCTGGTTAGAAACTTGACTTTCTTCATCCCCTTGCTCTTTATTATGGTCTTTCTTAAAGCCACCTTTTTGGACAAACTCAAAGGAAGAAAACAATTGAGGGCCCTTTTCAAACTCAATAAAAATCTTTTGTTTACAGATAGTATGAAATGCTTCCTCTAGTTTTACTCGTCTCCTACTAATGTGTGCCCTTAGTCACAGGGGCTTGGAGGAAAGAAAATGGTCACTGGAGCCCACTCTAATATATGGGGCAGATAACTCAGACCTTATGTTCTACGGATGGGGGAGCAGAAACATCAGCCTCATGCACAAAGCTCATTAGTCAGCCAACAAGTGTTTACTGAATGTCTGGACTGTGCTCAGTGCTGAGTTATGCGCCGAGGTCAGTGTGGTAGGATGCCAGCGTGGCTAATGCTAGCCTGGGAGCCAGGAGATCTGCCAATTACTTGATTTCAAAAAAAAAGACAACTTCCTCCTCTCAGGGCCTCAGTTTCCTTATGTGTAAAATTAGGAGGCTGTTGTGGTTATCCTTAGATGTTGGTTCCAGCTAGAACTGTGGAAGATTACAAAGTAGGATAACAAGTTCCCAGAATTCCTGGCTCTTGAGAGGCTTCTAGGGGTGGGGAGACTGCACAACGGCACCTGCAATAATTTCTCTGAAAGAGCACAGCTTGGCCCACCTAAATGTCTAGGTACCTTCCTCTGAGTTGAGGCAAACAGCCACTAATATGGGTCCCTGCTCTGATGCTCCAGTCATACTGGTTTTCTGCCCTTCCCTGAATTACCAAGCAAGAAGTGACTCGGGGCTTTTGTACATGTTGGTCTTGCAGCCTTGGGCTTCCTATAGGAATGGTGAGTGGTTCTGCCCTTCTCACCCTTCAGATCTCCTCAGATATCATCTTCTCCGAGAGGACCACTTTTCATTACTCTCTTTAAAGGTATCCTCATTTCTCTTTATTTCAACATTCATTTCCTTCTTTGCCCGCTCCCAATTTGTAACCATTTCGTTTATTTTTTTGTTTGCCTCCCTGTCTGTTAGTTCCATGTAAGCAGGGGTCCTTTTTACTTTATTCAGAACTATATATTCCAATTCCTAGTCCACATAGTAAGTCTCAATTTTGTCAAATGAATGACGTGGCAGTTCCACAATTACGAAAAACCAAAGGCATCTAAAGCTGTTTTTCCATAAATCTCCTTCTTTGGGGTTCCCTCGGTCAGGCTGGGCTTAGGCTGCAGGAATTTCCTTCCCAATGCCTGCTTTCTTCAAATCTAGGCATTTCTTTTCCTTGAGGAAAAGGCTCTTCTGACATCATGGCGCACCCTCCTGATGTCATGCTGCAGTGACATCATTACCGCCGACCACTGCATCACAAGCCTGTCTCCAGGTCCCTTTCTTTAGAAGCCCCCATCCTTCCCAGAGACAACCCCAGCCCCTAACACGCTTCCTACCTAGTGCCCAGACTGCGACGTCATGTCCGCCCGCCCGCGAGGCGATGACGTCAGGGCCCACGGCTGGCGTCACGTGCCCCCCCGCTGGGGGCGGGCCTTGAGGGCGGCGCTTCCGGTCCGCGGAGCCTGGCGGCCAGAGCTGCAGCGGCGGCGGCGGCGGCGGCCGAGACGGGAGGATGGCGGGCGCTGCGAGCGAAGCTCGGTTCGCCGGGTTGTCGCTGGTGCAGCTCAACGAGCTGTTGGAGGACGAGGGGCAGCTGACAGAGATGGTGCAGAAGATGGAGGAGGTGAGCCGAGCAGCCCCTCAAAACGGCGGCGGCGGGGCCTCGAGGGGGACGCGCGGGGCCGGGGGCCCGCGGCGGGCTGGAGGTGGCCCGAGGCGGAGACGGTCGCGGTGCTTCAAGTTGGGTTGAGGGGACTGGGACGAGAAATGGGGGGGGGGGCTTGAGATGGGGTTGGGGATGAGGGGACTGGGGCTGGGGCGGAGCTGGGGAAAGCGTCCTGGGTGGGACAGAGCTAGCGGGGGCTGAAGGGGTCCTGAGGCGGAGTGGGACGCGGATTAGGGAGCCTGGAAGGGGCGTTCGGGAACGTGGAGGGCTGTGGCCGAGTTTGGGGAGGCGAGAAGGGAATTGAGGGACCGAGACGGGCTTGGAATGGGTCGAGGGGACGGTAGTCGAGGATTGGGGATGCCTGAGACCGGACTGAGGGGGCTGAGGGCTAGGTCTGGGCAGGGGGTGGGGTTGAGGGGAGGATTGACGGGTACAGGGAAACAGTTACTGGGATCCGAGAATAGGCTTTGAGGGGCCGAGTGGATTAGCTAGATAGGAATCTTAGGAAAGGATCGGGGGTTCCAAGATGGGTTTGGAGGCAGTGTCTGTAGCTAAATTTGAGCGGTGGTTCTGAGATGGGCCTTAGGAGTGGGCAGGGGTCTCCAAGACTGGGAGACCCGAGGCAGCGGACTTAGCCAGGTTAAGGTCTGATTTGGCCGTGTGTCTGAGGGAATCCTTAGGGTCAGAGGGCCTGTTCCGGGTCTGACTTCATTTGGAAGGGTTCTTAGCAGTGTTGTCCAGGGGACTCACCTCCGGTCTTGTGGGCTGGTGGAAGGATGGAAGA
Organism: Antilocapra americana; assembly: GCA_007570785.1. Taxonomy (NCBI): domain Eukaryota; kingdom Metazoa; phylum Chordata; class Mammalia; order Artiodactyla; family Antilocapridae; genus Antilocapra; species Antilocapra americana. Next base: position 8,634,036 of record ML663006.1, on the reverse strand, counting down.
AGGGAAGAAGGGAAGATCGTGGCTTTGCCCCACAGTGTCCTTCCTCGCTGGGGCCAAGGAGGATCCCTGAAGTTGTTTTTTAGGAGATAAACTGGAGGTCAGGGGCTGTCAGCCCACCCTCACCTCTCTGATAGTAGACGGGCCACCCCTTCTCCTAACGGTGTGCCCACCGCTGTTTCTGGAGATCTCACTTCATCCCTTGTAGCGGGGTTTGTTCTTGGGGGTAACTGACTTCACTCCTGGTGTGCTTTCTCCTGTCCTTTTCCCCTAGCCCTTTTGAACTCGTCACCCAAAAGTCCGGTCCTGTGAGTCTGGGTCTTCTCCAGGCAGGTGGACCCAGGCCCAGCCAGCTCTCCCCAGCCCACCTCCTGCTTTTACTCCTTTGTCTCTGAAGTCTGAGCCTTCCCACGCCTACAGGGCTGAGCTTCTCACCCAGAAGCTTGTGTGGGGGCTTTTGGCTTGCCTTCTGCAAAGGGATTGACTGTTCAGCACTGAGCCAGCCCCCTTAAAAGGGGGCTTGTATGGAGGTTGCACATTCAAAATCCCTGGAAAACCCTCAACAGATCATTGTCCGGAGCTACAGAGAGGCCACTGTAGTAAGATGGTATCAGTCTTTCCATTAATCCACCCCTTGTATTCACAGGCTTTGTAACTTGGCACATATAACAGTGCTCTGAGATGCAATTCACCCCATTTATGGTCTCCATGTGGCGCTTTCCTTTTTAGAGAAGAATAAGTGACAAAATCCATCTTTCTTGACTGAATGAGAGTTTCATGTCTCCAAAAAAAGAAAATCTTTGCTTAGTTAACTCTGCTTGTCAGTTGCCGGGAGACCTTTTGTTGACTGCCTGTAGGCATCTTTCTAGTTTAATAACAAAATGATAGGTATGTATTTCTAATGTGTAACACTGCCTACAAGTTAATTTTATTATACATGACTCCCCAGTTTCAGGACAGAGTACTGTAGTTATATTAGTAGAACATTAATAGAAGTAAAGTGCCTTTTAGTGGAGGGAAGTTTGTGGAGTCAAGTCAGTCTACTAACTCAGGCTGTTAGGACAGCTTTACCTGTTTCCTCTACCTGATACACTGGAGGTTACTATTTAAAGGGTAAGGCATATTAATCTAGCAGGTGTTGTTATTTGTTTTAGTACAGATGATCTTCATAACAGAGTACCCTATACAAATACTGAGGACCAACCTCTCTTGACTGGGCCACGTGATTAAGTTAAAGTACTCAGCAGAGGTTTGTTCTTCAGGGTGTAGTGCTTTTATTAAAACAAGGAAATTGAAGGTGAAAACCAGACTGCCTTAGCCAGGCAGCTCACCTAGCCACGGTGACCCTTCGACAGTCCTGTTGCCCTGGGCTTGTGTGGTGCGTTTCTGAGGGAAGGGCTGCTGTGTGAACAACCAAAATCCTGGCCTTGGTAGTTTCACTCAGCTGCTCATGTTGCATGTTGGTTTATTTGGGGGTGGCTGTGAGACAGAAGGAAATATTTGTGAAATAGCTTTGACCAGATGGCATGTTTATGATCTGGTGTTAAAGAACGTTTGGGCTCTGGAATTATACATTCCGGGCCAGGCCTGGCCACTGCCCAGCTGTGTGACTGCAAGCAGGTCACCTCACCTCTGTGAGCCACTCCTGGGGAAGGATGTGTGGAAAAAATATATACTTCTTAGTTTTATTTCTGGCCGTGCTGGGTCTTGGTTTACACTTGTGGGTTTTCTCTAGTTGTGGTGAGCGGGGGCTATTCTAGTTGCAGTGATTGGACTTCTCATTGCAGAGAAACTGTCCACATGCTTCTCTCAAGGGGTACAGACTTTAGGGCACTCGGGCTTCAGTAGTTCTGGCGCAGGGGCTCAGCCGCCCTGTGGCCTCTGGGATCTTTCCAGACCAGGGATCGAACTTGTATCCCCTGCATTGGTGAGGCAGATTCTTAACCACTGGACCACCAGGAAAGTTTAATGAAAATACTTCTTAGAGTTGACTTGAGGATTATGTTAGAGAGTGAGTGTTAGGTCCTTGAGTGAGCGCTCAGTTGTGTCCAACTCTTTGGGACCCCATGAACTGTAACCCACCAGTCTCCTCTGTTCATGGAATTTTCCAGGCAAGAATACTGGAGTGCGTTGCTATTTCCTTCTCCAGGGTTAGGTCCTTAACCTGGTATGTATTAATAGTGTTCAATAAAGAGTAATTGCATTAGTAATTTGTAGTTCTCTTTTTGGAACAGTTACAATCGTGCATACAAGGTCATCCCAACCAGATAATAGGGTCTTATTTCAGGAATCTAAAGTAGATTTTTATTTGCTATTAGCCTAAATTTTTTTTTTTTAGTGTTCTGTGGTTAGTGATTGTCTCAGTAGCACTAGAATGAGACAGTAAATAGAACAAGACTTTCAGACGTAGATCTCTTACCCTAAACCAGAGGCTTTTTTTTTAATTGGCAGAAGGAAGTGTTTTAAATTGTAGAGTAAGGCTTCTTCAAGCCTGAGGGGCTATTTTGTGGCGACTGGCAAGTGTGGCTAGGTTTTGAAGGCATTCACTGTTAGGCTTAAATACAGCTGTGCATTGTGCTTCACGTGCATTGTTTTAATTGTGGCGTCTGTGCAGTTGTCCAGCTGGAAACTAGAGTCAAATCGTGTTGGAGCCGCAGACATTCTCATTTTCCCTGCCCGTGCGTTTCTCTTTCCTGTCCCTCTTGTCTGCATGCAGTTCTCGAAAATGTGGTGTGTCCCTACTGATCGGCGGCTCTTTCCTTTTGCTCTGGGCTGATGTCTCTTATGCATACGTTTTTATTTTTATGCCAAGTTATTTTTACTTGGCGGTGGAATGCGCCTTTGTCTGTCTGTCCACATTAACCCCATTCGACTATGCAGGGCACTCCCTTAAAAGGAACCAGCGCTCAGGGGATTAGGCAGCTAAACCGGACCTCTTGGGTCATTCTTCCCGGTGTGCTTTCTGAGGAAATGCTGACGAGTTGGTGTTAGCTGAGGACTCACTAAGAATTCAAACTCAGGAACTCTGCTTCTGTGGCAAATGAAACTGCCCACACGCAAAAACTCTGAGGATCTGAGAAACAGTTCTGTGGAAAGTCAAGAGCCTGGTCTGGAAGAAGCTGTTTTCCTAAGGCGTGTTCTGGTGTGATTTGTGTGGGGCTTCGAAGCTACTGCATGAATCATAATGGCTCTTTGAAGCATACCGACCATGGACTGCTTCCTCAAACAAGCTCTGAACGCTGGTGGGACTGGTTTTTAGAAGCTGAGATGTAAAAAACCCTTTTGAGTGTCTATTACTGGAGTATGTTTCTGTTCCTGTCATCCAGTCATTATTGTATATATAAAGGCTTCAACTTTTTTGTTTAAATCTTCTCTTCCATGGACCTATGACTTTAACTCTTGAGTAAAACATTACTGTGTCCCAGAATATTTTCTGAAATCCAGTATTGGCTCACTTTTTCTGTTTCAAAGAAGGCATCTAGATTTCGTGGAAAGACTGTAGCTGAGACTTTGGTGACTGACTTCATCGTTTTACAGCTCAGTGCGTCCCCTGGAAAGTGAGGACAGTGACCATGCCTGCCTTCTAGGGTTCTTGTGAGGCTAAGTGGAATAACAGGTGAAGTGGTAGAAGGTGGCTCCCTTTCTTTGAAGAGATTTTCAGAATTGTTTAGGCTGGCTTATGTGAAATCGGATCCCTTATTTTACTTAATTGCTGTCTACTTCCTCTGTATTGATTAAAAGCGCAGTGGGGGCGGTACAGTACAGAACTGGCTTTTGTTACCAGTGATGTGACCTTTGGCAAGTATTCAGTCTTTTTCCAGTTGCAGTTTCCTCGTTGAAAATAAAGGGGATGATAACAGTAAGCCCCTCCCTAGGGTTGTCAGGTGGGCTAAATCAGAGAAGTTGTTAAGATACTTATCATGGTACGGGGAACAGAGTGAACACTCAGTAAACTGTTATTATTGGCTGTTATTGTGAAAACTAAAAGGCATGATGTCCTGGCTGCCATTCCAAGAAGATTCCGTTTCAGTTCCATGTCTGTGGAGCAGTCATTGCGTGAGGCACTGTAAGGGTAGAAACATCAATAGCGTGTAATCACTGTATTACAACTTAGAGAAATTCAGTGCACACACATCTAAGAGAGAATGAGAGGTGGGGAGCTTTGCTTTGGGGAGATGAGAAAGGTGATGGTGGTGACAGCAGGGCAGTGCGAGTGCCCGTAACTGCAGGAAGTGTGCACCGAACAATGGTTAAAGAGGTCAAGTTCACGTTGTGTATGCTGCTGTTTTAGTCGGAAAGTCGAGTCTGACTCTTTGTGACCCCACGGGCCGTAGCCCACTAGGCTCCTCTGTCCAGGGGATTTCCTGGGTAAGAATACTGGAGTGGGTTGCCGTTTCCTTTTCCAGGGGATCGTCCCAACCCAGGGATCAAACACACATCTCCTGCATTGGCAGGCTGGTTCTTCACCGCTGAGCCACCAGGAAAGGTCCATGTTGTGTATATTTTTACCACAGTCATTTGTTTTAATTTTTTTGGAGGAAGAATAAGAGAAAGGCCACACATGAATTGTAAATAACATTGAATGTCAGATGAAGAGGGGCTTTCTGGCTAGATTAGGGTCCTACTGCAGGAGATGGACTTTGATAGGCGGGTAAGAAAATAAATGATGAAATACAGCAATTCCTGTAAGGGTGTGGAATGATACAGGGAACACCTGTGTACCTGCTGGCAGCTTAGGTAGAAAACATGACCGAGCCAGAGGAAACCTCTCTGCGCATCCAGAGCGTGATTGCCACCCCTGCCCGCCCAGGGAGCCACTGTCTTGAATTAGGTGTTTATTTCTCTTAATTGTATTTTGACAGAAGTGGGGGCTCAGGAAGGCGGCTGAGCACGGCCCCGGGCAGGAACGCTCAGGGGAGATTTCATGACTTGTGAGTTACCAGATCAGATTCGCTAGTGTGAAGGGACGTGACAGGAAATAAAGCTGGCAAGGCCAAGAGCCAGGGCAGGAGACTCACTTGGGAGCACTGAGTTTCCGTGACTCTCTGGAGCGGGGCAGCAGTGTGATCAGAGGAGCACTTCAGAAAGACTGTTGGCAGCATTGTGGGCTGGATTGGCATGGGGGGTTCAGGAAGACTAGGTGAGAAGAGGTTGTTAGGATTCGAGCCAGAGTTCTGGGAGAGGGGATGCAGACTGGCTGGCCGAACCCCTTCCCACCCTCGTGGAGCTGTCCCCTGCTCCCCTGCCCGCTGAGGGGCCCCATCAGCTTTGCCTTCCAAACACTCTTCCCACTCAGTCACAGACACACGGCCCGTTAGCCTCTCTTGTGCCTCCTCAGTGGCACTTGACACACATTTTGTAAGTCATTTGCTTCCCTGTGTCCCCCCCTGGCCCAGGGGCTCCATTCTTTGTGTTCCGGGCACCCTAGCACAGGCCTGGCACACAGCTGTTCCCAGTTAGTGCTCCTGAGTGAGTGGAACTAGCTGGGCTTTAAGCGAAAGCGAGTGAAAGGAGGAGTCAGAGCAAGGCCGGAGAAGGGGGTGGGGGTCCCTGAGGCGTGGGAGCCTGGCATGGGGGACAGGCAGGGCAGTTACGTGGCGTCGTCCAGCGGGCAGTTGACTGTGCGGTTCTGGAGTTCAGGGATGGTTTGCTTAGAGATACAGATATGAGAGCTAAGTAACCTCTTCCAAGCACTTGTGGAAATCAAGGCAAGCATAAAAGTTTAAAAGGCCATTGGGCTAATTATTGGTGGGTTGGGAGAAGGAAAGAGGCGCCATGGAGGGACAAGGAGAAACGGGTCCGACCGACTTGACAGATGAGTCGGCATCCTTTTGCACTGCCTGTGCTGTGTGGACTGGTCCAGAGGAACCGCAGGACGCGTGCAGAACTGAGGTGCTCTTGAGCCCAGTCAGCCTGGTCGTAGATCTGGCTTCTATCGCAGTATTTGGCAGAATGTTGCTCAGGGGACCATGCCAGGTAGCAGTGCCCGGTTGTCTGCAATGACCTGTGCGTCAGCCTCTGCTCACGGTTGTGATTGCTGAGGCTCAGAACACGCCTGGGCAAGAGTTCTAGCTGGTTTATCTCCTTCCTCAGCTCCAGGGGGTTTTCCACATCCCATCATCATTCAGGAAAACCATCCTACCCAGTGGTATGAAGACAGAGGAAAATTCTAAGTTTCTTCATAGGGAAGTGGGTAAGGGAGCCATGGGTGGAGCTCCGCTGTCGGTAGGTTACCTTGCAGTACACCAGTGGAAAGCTCTTAAACGCACCTCTCTCGGAACTGTGAGCATCACGGTCCATCGTACCAAAGTGTATGTGAAAAGCAGATATTTGAATAGTTGTTACATTACAAGCAATGCCATAGTTAATGTTCCTTTCCAATCAAATTTTTTATTGGCTCCAAGGTTAGCTAATGGCGCCTTGAGGTTATTTTCATACCGTAGCCCAAGGCTGGGGTTGGCAGAGAGACAGAGTAAGTGCTAATTAACGTTTGCCATCAGAAAGCGGCTTTCGTTAATGCGAGCACAGCTGAGGTGGAGGAAGTTTATGCATTTACTCAACCTTCATGGAGCACCTTGGGGATGTGAAACTGCTAAGCCACAGAATTTTCTTCTTTGAGGATCGCGCTGGTACACGTGACGCAGTAAGGGTGAGGGCACACCCTTGTGGGCAGGAGACCCAGAGAGCCTTTGCAGGGCTGGGGGTGATCCGCAGGAGTGTTTTCTGGAGGAGATGACTCGGGAGCTGTCATTGCAAGGGTGCATTAGCCAGGTAAGGAGGGAGAAGGGTTTCCAGGCCCCACAAACAGACCTGGAGGAAAGAAGCAGAGCGTGTGCACAGGACTGTTGCAGGCCTTGCTGGAGGGAACGGGGTCAGAGAGGCCGGCAGAAACCAGACGGTCCCAAGCTTGCTGAAAGGGCTTGGGCTTCACCTTCAGTCACTGGGAGGGTTTTAAGCCTGGGAGTGGTGCGGTCACACTTGGTGATTCATACAAATAATTCAGGCAGCCAGAGGAGGGTGGATTTGAGGGGCTAAGACCAGAAAGCAGAGATCAGTTAGAAGGCTGAAAGAAGATTGAAGAAAAAAAATTTATTTTCAGGCAGCCAGAATCTCTTAGCGGGGAGTCTTACACTGAGCTCAGTGCCCAGTCTGCCGAGTTCTTGCTTTGCACACAACTCAGATAACAACACGCTCGGTCCTGTAGCTTGTCTGTTGGTGGCAGATTTTTTACAGGGTGTAGGAGATAACTAGTAGAGCTGATTATACACTGTCAAGAAATAAATGAAGCGGCTCAAAAAATGGAAGATCAGCTGTAAGCATAGTGGTTAAGACAGGATATGGGTTGCTAGGAGACTTTGGACACGGATGAACCTTCCTAAGTATTGGCTTCCCCATCTTTAAAATGGGAGAATTAAGATATCCTTATGAGACGTTTGGAAGATTAAATAAGACAGTATTTGTAAACTGGAACACAGTGCATGACAGTTTAGTAAATGCCCAGTAAATAAAGCTTCAACAGTTGTTAATGAAGTGGTTGGGGCTGTTTGATTTAGGGTAGGGTTTGCCTAATTCCGTGGCTTTTAATGGTGATTACATTAAAAGGGTTCCATGGTATTAATTGTTTGTCTGTTGCTTCATTGGCTATTATTTTCTCCCATTCTGAAGGCTGTCTTTTCACC